>JAJSOF020000029.1:32365819-32500819 GCA_025594305.2 Periplaneta americana
ACTGATTAGAAAGATAAAAAGTAATTGGTTGGGTCTCTGTTGAAAAGAATAATAGACGACATTAGGATATGTGGATCATATGCGGAGAGTAAGAGGAAGGCAGAAAATAGGAAAGATTGGAGATAGCTGGGTTTGCAATGAAAGACCTGCCCATGGACAGAACACTTATGTATGTATGTTCAGAATGCCTGAATATCGTGTCTAAAAACAGTCGCTATTTGCAAAGACTAGTCAATTCCATGCCCACTGACTGCAAGATGATCGAGATAAGAGGAAGATAGACTAAATATTGAATTGTGGCTTTTTGTTTTGTTTTTGAACGCTTAATTGTTTGAATGTTTTAAGGCCGACGCCAGTAAATTTGTTTTGTTTATGCCACGAAAGATATTTTTATTGAGAATAAAATCTTTTTCTTTCCATTTGCAGCCACAATATCATAATGATAAACAAAGCTCGGATCTTGGGGACTTGTGTGTCGTGTGCTTGAGTAAGGTTACAGGCATAACGTACACAAAGCTCACGCTGCAAGTGCTCAGGGACAGTCGTTTGTACTAAGAAAGTGGTCACATCGAATGGCAAGAAGAACGAATAAACTGTGTCACGTCGAAGCCAATGACATTAAGAGAATTACAGGTAAACGGTCTGTTTGAGGAATTAGAAAATACGTGTTATTCGAATGGGTGTTACGGAAGTTTGAAAATGCATTTCTTAAATTTTAGGTACAGAATTTCGTGGAGGAATTCTGAGGAGATACATTGTTTTCTTCTAATGCAGAGTTTATATCTTGTAAGTTGTACCACACATAAACTAGAGCTGGAAACGGGCATTCATTGAAAGACATTGCAGTCCTTTAAATTGATGGAGAATTTGTCCATAGCCATGGATCAAGTCGTAGAGGGACCTTCCCTAGTAGTGATACACTAATTGAAAACTATTTGAGAAGAATTTAGGATATACTTATCTTTCTCATATACGAGATCTGCTGAAAATCGAACAGGAAACAGTGACAGTGAAATATTCAGTATTTTATTTAGGCCCAAGACTTTATAATAAAATTTCAAACCATTTTCCAAATTTGAAATTTTTTAAAATTGAAACTTTTAAAAGAATTTTGTAAAATTATCCATGATATATAATAGTAACAAATGTACTTTTTTTACCTTTTATTTCTATCGACTATATTCATGTTTTTATTGAATATCACTGGCTTCTGTCGGATTGTCAATTTATATTAAATGTGTATTTTCTCTCTCGTTTTCCCTTTCTTCTTTATTCTTGCTCTTGTGTTGTATTTATTGGTTTGAATTAAGTTAATTACTGTATTTAGTAAACTGTCCTTGTAAATTTTATGTTATATTATTCACTAAGACCACACCGTACACGAGCCTGACTCTTACGGTAGTGGCTAGAAACATTTTTATTTTATAAATGCAATTTGTACTCACTAGGTAGCTAGTTAAAATAAATAAAATAAAAAAATTAAAGTTTGCTCCCGTCACTTCATGTGACGTGGAAATAAGTTTCCTTCGTTTCAAATCATGTTTAACTAACAGACGAAGAATTTATGGGTTCGAAAATCTTCGAATGCATGTAGTCATACACTGTAATGAAATGTACAGAGCAGAACTGTAAATTTGATGTATTTTGCATGTTTATTTATATATATGCTATAAAATTAGATGTTTCAACCTATCATAATATTATCATTATGTTGTTCCAGCCAGGAACCACTTTTATAGCAGACCTGACAGTACCTCCGTGCTGGAAGCGGGAGTTTGTTGACATTGAAGTCCGGTCGCTTAGCCACGTTCAAAGACACAAGTTACCAACTTCCGAGCTTTGATGATAAAGTCATGGCATAATATATTAATGAACCTGATGTTAATTACTAAAATAATCGTAAAAGAGAAAGGAGCCATTATGTATAGTTTGTCTCTCTCAAAAACAGAACAAAAAAGAACATAAAAAGCACGTGGTTGTAGTCGAACGCAGGACCTCATGAATAAGAGGCCTGAACGCTACCATTATGCTATCGATAACACACAGAATACTTCAATTATAACTGTAGATATCAGGCAACGTGGTCCAACAACATGTAACATCGCCTGTCTCCGAATTGTAGCGAAGATACCCGAAGGGAACTTTGTTTCAGGAGAGCGGCCACTTTTTCTTTTGACAGCTGTACATTTACATACATACATATATATAATTTCGTGCCTTTATACACAAACATTCTTATATTTTGCAAGGCTATATCGTGTTCAGCAGTATCAAATAACATAACCTATAATTATATTGTTTTATATATTATGTTTATAACAACCATTAATTATTAATGGATATGATAGGTACATTCATAAATTTTCAATTAGATGTATTACTAAACGAAAATTGTCGTTTTATAAAGCTTTATTATGTTTTGCAGTATCAAACATCATAACATGAAAAAAATTTGGAGAACGGTCGACCTTCTTCTAATTGTCCGCCATTATTTACAATGCACAAAACAAACCAGTGTCTCCAACAGAGTGCACGGAAAGTCGCCAAAATGTAGTTTGAAAGTCGCTAGATTTCTCATTATCAACAAAGAAAGATTAAATTTTGTCACTATGAGGTGCTAAAAAGATCGCTAAATCCCTATTTAAGCAATATAAAAGTTAAAAGAAATTATCGTTGAAAAAGAGTTAAAGTCGCTAAATTGGCAACACTGAACAAACCTGTACAACATGGCCCGCGCATCACTTACTTCGCCTGTTTATGCGATGTTGCCAAATCCTTTTCACGTGAACTTAGATGGCATTTGAACCAAGGTAATTTGATCGCAGAAAAGTTTTATACAATAGAAGAAGTGTCTGAACTCGGTCCACTTTCCGAACCTCGATCAAAGTTGATCTTTAGTCACGGAGTTTTATACAATTGGGCCTAAACCTACTAACATATGATTATTTTCTTATGTCCGTATAAGCTAACCAACTTATGATTCCATTGTAAACATTAGTGTTGTTCTTATTATTGTGTATTTTTTAAGTTGGTTGTACTGGTATTTTGCCAGATCATGAATTCTGTGGAGTCGTTACTATCTATGTTGTTTTCGCAACGGAAAGCCGAAGAAAAATCAGAAGTGAAACGAATATGTAGGCACCACGCCAGAAAGTCGCATACCGCAAAAGATCAAGACAAAAACCAGAGCGTTTAATAGGAATTTCAATCCTGAGATTTACCAAAAACATTATTGGTTATGTAGGTGTAAGGTGAGTAATATTTTATACTGTTTTCCATGTATACTTTTCGAGTAAAGATTCATGGGTACAGCAAGGAGCAAGGTGTGAGAGACATACTGCATCTGCACGATCGTGTACGCGAATCTTTCTCATCCCATATTAAGACTTCACTAAGTTTGGTCAGGTATGGAAATATTCATAGAGTTGCTCAAATGGACACTGCATATATAGGGTCATCATTTTAATTTTACTAACATTTTTAATACTAACCTGTCTATATCTTTGGATTAGAGATCTAGAACCGGAAACACCGCTTGCTCCGCCTTCCAAGACTGGAGTTCGATGATACTGGCGTATAATACAAATCACTTTACTAGGTATAGGAGGGAAGAAAAGTAGTTCATCCATTTATGTAAACTAGGAAATATCGCGATTTTGACTTTGATAATTTTCATTAGGCTTTTGTTTAATCAAAATACAGTACAGTATTAACAATAAGTGTTTTTACTCACGAATTGAGCTATCCATTCGGACTTATTAATTATGCAGTGTATATTGTACTATTACAGCACATTAGCGTACAATATAGACATTGAAGTTAAATTGAAAAATAATCATAATATGGATATTTAAACACATTTTTGAAAATGGTGGCCGTTCATTTCAATACAGGCTTCAGTTCTTTTGTGCATATTCTCGCACTATAGAATATTGTACCTAATTCCAATTACCAGTTTCGTCCTTCGTACGAGTAACTCATGTAGAAATAATTCTATACCTAATCTGTATAAGAGTACCTTACGTACTGTAAATTTAATCTTCACTTCTGCCCGATCCGAAAAGATAAAATTACTCTGAAATGCTATCTACTATACGTTCAAGTGGTTTTGTCGCAGGGTCTTAGAATGGGAGGGGGAAATCACGTGACAGTTAATTACTTAACGAGGCCCTTTTATTTAAGTTATTTTAAACAGTTGTATAATATTACGTAGACGTCTAACTCCTAACAGAAATTAATGTTTTCAGAAAAGAGCTAAGACAACCCAGCTACTAGACTTTACAGAGGGGCGAACAGAAGCAGGTGGGGGAAACCGGGATACGACGCAGGCAAACAGACGACAGTACCTGTGCGAAAATATGATTCAATATTGAAAGCTCTTTCGTCACTGGAAAACGCGAACATATTTCTTGAATGTACTATACTCACTAACTCAGTACTGCATACGCGGCCTCGGTTCTGTGTGGAGGACGGTTGGGAGTTTAGTAGTAGAGGGGTGGGAGTGAAGTACATTCAAAAACCCAGGTACAATAAAAATTGAAGTAAAAATAAAATGATGTCCCTGTAGAAGAAACATACTGCTGCATAATGACAGGGTTACGTAGAACAGATATATTCTAAATATTGTAATAAACTATATAGAATTTTGTGCCTCAATGAGAGTTAGCTTTAAGGGGCCATGAAGAGTCAGACACAACACAGAATCTAAATCACCCAAAATGAAATTCTTCACTGTATGTTACAGATGTGTCAAGAGGAATTTATGAAATAAATTAAAGGTGCAGAGTTGATGGCAGTCGTAACTGATTAAACTAGTGACGTTGATTAATTTTTCAGATGGTTATTGTCTATAGGTTTCTAGTAAATGATAAATCTGAACAAAAGATTTTGGAATTCCATTTAACTTATAGGTCATGATTTAGAATCACTACCTGCGCACATAATGTCTGGACTTGATTCTCATCTCGAAATATGTCCAAATAAACTTATCGCACAGATTTATGGTGGAGCATCTGTCATGGAAGTTAAGTAAACGAAGTATCCAATTTATTGTGAAAGAAACGTATGCTGCTGCTTAAATACTATACATTGCCATGTACATCAAATTAATTTGGTTATATATTATTTTAATGTTCCGAAGTACATTTGATATTTCCATGCAGATATTCAGCGTCATCATACGATGAAAGAGTAATGGAACGGAGAAAATTCTCCCCGGCGCACATGGTCTAGAATGCAAATTTAGCGGGACATGTTAATAACTTTTCAGCTACCTAACAGATTTTTATGATATTTTGCACAGTAGTTACAGGTAGCATATATGTTTTGTATACAAGCTCTCGTTACGTTGGTATAAGGGGAACTACCCATTATAGGGGGCGTATTTAGACAAAATTAGAAACTTTTCTCCTATCTGACAGATTTTTATGAAATTTTACAAAGCAGTTACAACTAGCATATATGTTTTATATACAAGCTCTGATTACGTTCGTATAAGGAGAACTACCCCTTATAGGGAGCGCAATTAGACAAAATTAGTAACTTTTCTCCTATTTAATAGATTTTTATGAAATTTTACAAAGTAGTTACAGGTAGCATGTATGTTTTGTATACAAGCTCTCGTTACGTTGGTATAAGGGGAACTACCCCTTATAGGGGGGCGCAATTAAACAAAATTAGTAACTTTTCTCCTATTTGATAGATTTGTATGAAATTTTATAAAACAGTTACAAGGAACATATATGTTTTGTATACAAGCTCTGATTATGTTGGTATAAGGAGAACTACCCCTTTTAGGGGGCACAATTAGACAAAATTAGTAACTTTTCTCCTATTTAACAGATTTTTATGAAATTTTACAAAGTAGTTACAGGTAGCATGTATGTTTTGTATACAAGCTCTCATTACGTTGGTCTAAATGTAACTACCCCTTATAGGGGGGCGCAATTAGCCAAAATTAGTAACTTTTGTCCTATCTAACAGATTTTATGAAATTTTATACAGTAGTTACACTTAGTACATTTGTTTTGTGTACAAACTCTGTTTACGTTGGTATGAGCAGAAGTGCCCCTTACAGGGGGATGCATTTACACAAAATCTTATGGGGGGAAATATAACATTTTAGGTACTATTCCATCTTTAGGACACTCGGAAAGCTTATTTGGTACATAATTAACAAGCTGTCATCTTGAATTCCCTGAATTATACTGCGGAAGCAGATTCGGTTCACAGATATTGAAATAACTGCAACCGAGAAAAATTGCACTACTGCACCTCGAAAGAATAGTGCTCATAAATTATTACTTCCGCAAATCTGCGCACCTTAAGACTAGATTTAAAACAGAGGTAAATAGTGGAGGAAGTGAAAAAAAATCATTTTTGGACGAAGCAAAGGGGTTTTTCTTTTTCCTCTACCTTAGCAAAGTCTGCACTCAATGATTATATTTATATTTTGTCCCGTGTCCATTCATGCTAATTTGACATGCTATAATAACATTAAATGTAACAAACAGTGTTACATACCTAAAGAACTACTTGACATGTTGATACCAAATGTGAATGGAATCGACCACTTACAACAAAGTTACAGCACAAGGAAAACGACAGACTCGCGGCGCTTGCTGAGTAAGAATGCTGGGTGGCGAAATGTGGCATGTTACCGGCTTCTTATCTCGCTATGCAGCCACCTCCGCTGATTAAGATTATCAATTCAGTGTTACTCAGTTATATAGGAAAAATAATTTAAGGGTTTAATTTCATTTTTTTACATGTCATTTTTCTCCATTTGTCCTCCTAAATATGGATTTTAGACCACTGTGCGGCGCCGGGATTTGAACCCGGGTTTTCAGCTCTACGTGCTGATGCTTTATCCACTAAGCCACACCGGATACCCACCCCGGCGTCGGACAGAATCGTCTCAGTTTAAGTTCCAACTCTTGGGCTCCCTCTAGTGGCCGCCCTCTGCACTACATCATAGATGTCTATGAAAGTAGGACTGAAGTCCACACATGTGCTGAGGTGCATTCGTTATGAGTGACTAGTTGGCCGGGATCCGACGGAATAAGTGCCGTCTTAAATCACGAAGTGATTTACGCATATCATATATATAATTTTAATGTACCGAAGTGCATATGATATTTCAATGCAGATATTCTGCGTCATCATACGATGAAAGAGTAATGGAACGGAAAAATTCTCCCCGGCGCCGGGATTTGAACTCGGGTTTTCAGCTCTATGTGCTGATATTTTATCCACTAAGCCACACCGGATACCCACACCGGCGTCGGACAGAATCGTCTCAGTTTAAGTTCCAACTCTTGGGTTCCCTCTAGTGGCCGACCTCTGCACTACGTCATAGATGTCTATGACCGTGGGACTGAAGTCCATACATGTGCTGAGGTGCACTCGTTATGAGTGACTAGTTGGCCGGGATCCGACGGAATAAGCGCCGTCTTAAATCACGAAGTGATTTACGCATATCATATATATAATTTTAATGTACCGAAGTGCATATGATATTTCAATGCAGATATTCTGCGTTATCATACGATGAAAGAGTAATGGAACGGAGAAAAATTCTCTCCGGCGCCGGGATTTGAACCCGGGTTTTCAGCTCTATGTGCTGATGTTTTATCCACTAAGCCACACCGGATACCCACACCGGCGTCGGACAGAATCGTCTCAGTTTAAGTTCCAACTCTTGGGTTCCCTCTAGTGGCCGACCTCTGCACTACGTCATAGATGTCTATGACCGTGGGACTGAAGTCCACACATGTGCTGAGGTGCACTCGTTATGAGTGACTAGTTGGCCGGGATCCGACGGAATAAGCGCCGTCTTAAATCACGAAGTGATTTACGCATATCATATATATAATTTTAATGTACCGAAGTGCATATGATATTTCAATGCAGATATTCTGCGTCATCATACGATGAAAGAGTAATGGAACGGAGAAAAATTCTCTCCGGCGCCGGGATTTGAACCCGGGTTTTCAGCTCTACGTGCTGATGCTTTATCCACTAAGCCACACCGGATACCCACACCGGCGTCGGACAGAATCGTCTCAGAGGGAACCCAAGAGTTGGAACTTAAACTGAGACGATTCTGTCCGACGCCGGGGTGGGTATCCGGTGTGGCTTAGTGGATAAAGCATCAGCACGTAGAGCTGAAAACCCGGGTTCAAATCCCGGCTCCGGAGAGAATTTTTCTCCGTTCCATTACTCTTTCATCGTATAATTTGGTTATGTTTAATGCAGCGCCAACGAACAGAAGAGTGCGGATATTTTTTTTTTGGAAATCTTTAAAGATTGCCCATTTTTCTCCAACTTTCCTCAAATTACTGCGATTTCTGATGAAATTGTGGGGAAACATTTGCCACATTCGGTTTCAACATTGTGGAATTTTCATTTCAGGACTGCTAATATCATTGTTGAACAGGGAAGATCTAATTGAATACATAAACGCTATCCAGAGTAGAAGTCAGCTTAGCGACAATAACACACTTATTCAAACTTCTGGATATAGGGGAGAGTCGGGTAGTATCGGACATCGGGTAGTATCGGACAGTGCGTTTCTTTCATCTACCACCATATGGTACTACCTGAATGACATGGTTACGTTTCTCTATGCGACATCACAAAACGTAACCATGTTAATCAGGTACTATCATATTGTGGTAGATGAATGAAACTCGCTAATACTACCCGACTCTCCCCTAATAGGGACTGTGACAGATGAACATGTCACATACTGACTCTTTCCTTCACAATATAATGTATCCTGTAGACACTTTGTACAGGGACATCATTTTATTTTTACTTCAGTTTTTATTGTACCTGAGTTTTTGAATGTACTTCACTCCCATCCCTTCTACTAATAAAGTTCCAACTGTCCTCTACACACAGATGTAAGACCGCATATAGTAAAGAGCACTGAGTTAGTGAGTATAGTACGTTCCAGAAATATGTTCGCGTTTTCCACTGACGAAAGAGAGCTTTCAATATTGAATCATATTTTCGCACAGGTACTGTCCGTTTGCCTACGTCGCATCCCTATTTCCTCCACCTGCTTCTGTTCGCCCCTCTGTAAAAGCAGGGCTGTCTTAGCTATTTTCTAAAAACATTAATTTCTGTTAGGAATTGGACGTCTACGTAATGTTATACAACTGTTTAAAACAACTTAATAAAAGGGCCTCGTTAAGTAATTCACTGTCACGTGATTTTCCTCCTTTCTACGATCCTGCGGCATAACCACTTGGACGGACATTAGCTAGCATGTCTGAGTAATTTTATCTGTGCGGGTCGGGCAGAAGTGAATATTGAATTTACAGTACGTAAGGTACTCTTTTATAGACTAGGTACAAAATTATTTCAACATGAGTTACTAGTACGAAGGACGAAACTGGCAATTGGAATTAGATGCAATAGTCTATAGTGCGATAATATGCACAAAACAACTGAAGCCTGTATCGAAATGAACGGCCATCATTTTCAAAAATGTGTTTAAATATCCATATTATGATTATTTTTCAATTTAACTTCATTCTCTATATTGTACGCTAATGTGCTGTAGACAGTATAATATACACTGCATAATGAATACGTCCGAATGGATAGCTCAGTTTCTTGAGTAGAAACACTTATTGTTAATACAGTACTGTATTTTGATTAAACAAAAACTTAATGAAAATTATCAAAGTCAAAAACGCGATATTTCCTAGTTTACGTAAATGGATGAACTACTTTTCTTCTTTCCTATACCTAGTAGAGTGATTTGTTTGTGTTTTACGCCAGAATCATCGAACTGCAGTCGTGGAAGGGGGTATAAAACTGTGTTTCCGGTTCTCTAAAGGTATAGCCAGGTTAATATTAAAAATGTTAGTAAAAATAAAATGATGTCTCTGTAGAATCAACCACAGAAACATGACTGTAATCCTCCTCTTGTTCTGGCTTAGCTAAAGGCATTTGAGAGCGATATATAGAAACTTGAAAACAGCGTGGAAGGTGAGAAGCCACAGGAACAACCAGTAAAGAAATGAAAAACTGAAGAGTAGTGTGTGAAAAGAGAGGCATTTGATGTGTGTGCCGTTATTTTGAGGGAAGTGAAAGGCAGGTTTAGCTTCGCAAGACATCTTGTAGCGGCAACTCTCTTTCACTTTGAAAATATTTCAGAATATGAAAATAAATTCTCGGAAGAGTCTCTGAAAGCTGCAGTAAAATCCTACACATTCATTAATCAGTTGCAAAATTAATACACAACTGTGTGTAATCTATACTACAGACAAAATCCCCAAATACATCTGGTATTCTTTGTCTAATGACAATAATTTGTCCGCTGCATTTAATGCAAGCTTTAAATTGTGGAAAGTACTGCTAACATTCCCGACATCCAGCTGCTGAAGCAGAACGATGTTTTCTCAATCCTAATTAGAATACAGACATTTCTGAGCAACACAATGCTTTCAATAGCACGAGAATTTTTATTGAAAATCGTGATTTTAATGCAAAATTGATAGGTTTGTCAGGTACAGAGAGAGGATAGTAGGTTTTTTTGTATAAATAGATGGATTTTTTATATATAAATAGATGGATTAGATATACCTCATCCATCTATTATTAATATATATATATATATATATATATAGCAAAATTAATCCGAACACGACATATTTTACATTTTCTGTCATTGCTGGCCTCACAGCTGCTCATACCGCTTTAATTGACATCTGTAGTACGTGTAATTCCATTGTTTAAGGTCTGTCATTATTTTTTTGTATGTGACATTTTGCCTGTCGTTTTGTACTTATAAGCATTTCAATTGTGTTGAAGACTTAATACTGCAATCCTGTGGATACAACTCCACGAAAACGGTCTAAAATTATAACATTAGCCAAACATTCTTCTATGACACAGAGGCAAATTGCTGCAGAATGTCACATCGGTTTGGCTACTGTTAATTCGATCATAAAACGATACAGGGAGACTGGATCCATCACACCCCAGAAAAAAGGAAACTGTGGCCGGAAAAGGAAGACTTTACCTGCAGATGATCGTTTAATTGTCAGGAAAAGTAAATTAAATCCTAGACTAACTGCTGTTGACTTAACCCGCGAGTTAATGGCTACCACTGGGGCGAATATTCACGTCACAACAGTGCGGCGTAGGCTTTTGGAAGCTGGACGAAGGGCTCGTAAGTCTATTATGAAGCAACTGCTAACCCCTGTTATGTGTAAAAAACGCTTAATGTGGGCAAAATTACATCAACACTGGACAGTGAATGACTGGAAGAATGTACTTTTTCCCGATGAGTCTCATTTCGAGGTCCACGGCCACCGTGTTTCTTACGTACGGAAAGGATCCGAAAAAGTAACAGCAGCTCATCTCCAACAAGCACCCAAATACCCTCCTAAAGTAATGTTTTGGGGTTGTTTTACACATGAAGGGCCTGGAGCATTAATACCTATCAAGGAAATGATGAATTCTGACAAATATATTCACTTATTGGAAACCAGAATCGTACCCCAGCTGCAAAAATCATTTCCGGATGGCAGAGGTGTGTTCCAACAAGACCTGGCACCATGCCACACGTCTCAAAAAACTACAGAATTCTTCAACAAGAAGAATATTCAGGTACTCCCCTGGCCAGGCAACTCACCCGACATCAACCCCATTGAGAACTTGTGGTCAATTTGCAAAAGAAGAATGCAAAAAATGGATTGTTCTACAAAGGAGAAGATGATTTCTGCCCTCATTGGTGTATGGTTTCGCGATGAAGGAATGAAGAATATTTGTGGGAAATTAGTGGAATCCATGCTAAATCGTCTCAGAGCTGTTATTAGGAACAAGGGAGGCCACATAGATTACTGAGGTATGTCTTAGATCCTTTTTTTCTTATCCCGTTTGAGTGTTTTTGCATAAGTAATTACGTTGTTCGGATTAATTTGCACGCTACAGTATATATATGAAAATGAAAATGATTAGCCTAAAAAATGTCCCGTTAAAGGCAAAGGCCTCCTCCTATAGAGGGAGAGCTCTATTTGTCTCACGCGGTGAGCTACTCCGCGTAAGAGTGGAATTGTTCACTTGGTTCACATTCTGCACAGTTTGGTATTGTTCGCTTGTTTCTGTCGCACTGTCGCACTTGTTTCAGTCGCTGTTCGCTTGTCTGCTTAGGTTTTTCCAGTCTTCCCTGTGTCTTGCTCTGCTTGACCAATGGCTTCCTACTCGTTCACTGAAGAGGTCGGCCCATCTTCGTCTTGGTCTTCCGGGTGATCTCTTGCCAATGCGGGGATCCCATAGTGTGACTTTCTGCGTCCATCTTCCGTCTCTAAGACGTGCAACATAGCCTCCCCACTTCCATTTGATGTTGGTGGCTTGTAGTGCTGGATCGTCAATAAAATTGTTCCCGCCGAGAATCGAACACGGGCCCCTGGATTGGATATATATTCATTTCATATTATGTCGTTATTAAATATCGTGCATCACTGAACATTCAATTAGCCAGCCGCCACTGACTTTGCCTAATACACAGAATTTGTCGATTTCAAAGACAATAATGGTCTAATTAACGCATGGGACTATGTATATATAGTAGTATTGAAAACAGAGAAAAAAGTGTCTGCATATCAGAAACGGGATTGGGAGGTGCTAACTTAAAAAGAGCAATTTTGAGGTTATACAAATTGTTGGGTCCACTGCTGTTCGTATCAAATACTGGTTGAGACAAGTTATTTGGTTAAAGTTTTTCCGAGGATTTCTCTCAACCATTGAAAGCAGATTTGCTGGGAAACTCTCAGCGTTGAACCTCGGACTCATTTCACCATCAAAATTGCATTCTCTTTCATCATCACCTTTTTTCTTTCCCATATTTCGGGCTAGCTTCCATGTAGAGTCCGCTGCGGGCCGCCACCGAATTTGGATTCCGTGGATATGTGGCCATTAGTTGCTGGTAGTAGTGCTATGTACCGTGGAATCTCCCCTGGGGCTCATGGTAACTCGTGGGACCTGGGTTGAGGGACTAGGAAGTGAAAGGTAAAAGGGATTCTGTAGGATGTAGGGATGTTCGGGGGCAACCCAAAGAGGAATCTGTAGCTAGGGGTCTTAGGGCATGCACATTATGCCGACGACCTACAGCTTTACATACATTCCAGACCCAATACGATCAATGAATCGATTGACAAGTTAAATTGTGACCTAGCCACTGTCTCCACTTGGGCGGCCAATTTCGGACTCGCACTTAATCCAAGTAAGACTCAAGCCATAATTATTGGACATAAGCGTTTAGTTAACTCCCTTAATAACAGCAATCTTTCAGTTGTTACCCTTAACAACACGCTAATCCCTTATTCATCTGTCGTAAAAAATCTTGGCTTCTTTTTTGATAATAATCTAAGTTGGAATTTTCAAGTTAAAGAAACGATAAAAAAAATCTGTTCCTCCATTCACTGTTTGAGTCGCTTGAGAAACTTCTTGCCCCAGCAACTAAAACTTACCCTAGTACAAACCCTAGTAATGCCGCACTTCGATTATTGTGACGTTTTGTTAAGTGACCTAAGTTCTGAACTATCAGTCAAGTTACAGCGAGCTCAGAATATGTGCGTCAGATACGTGTGCAACATCCGACGATATGATCACATATCACCGTCCTTCGCAAGTCTCTCGTGACTCCGACTTAAAGAACGCAGAACTTTACACTCTGTGTCTTCACTCTTTCGAATTCTGCACACCTCAACACCAAATTACCTTTCGTCTCGTTTCTCTTATCTATACTCTAACCACGACGTAAATACCAGATCACTTATCTGTGGCACGCTAAATAGAACATCTTGTTATTCCTCATCTTTTACAATATCCACCTCGCGTCAATGGAATTCTTTGTCACAAAGTATTAGGGGCTGCAAGACAATAAACACCTTTAAGAACAGCTTAAAAGATAACTTTGTTAGCATTACACTCCAATCATACTGATTTAAACTATCACTGACTATACTGTTACTTTTTTCTTTAGACATCATCCTGATTGTGCTGTATTTTCAAAATTGTCTCATAATAATCTCTTTCTATTATCTAATATTACTAGAAATATATTAACATTCTATGTATTTTAGTTTAATTCTGCTATACAGTTTATTTCAGTGTTTAATTAATAGTTCATAGTATTTTGTTGTTAAATTCGTAAATAACTCTTGTATACATGTAACTCTCATCTAAATCAAATTGTTGAATTCTTTAAGTTCATGCATATGTATACACACTTTTTGCTGGTTGAGTGGAAGAGAAGGCCTTACGGCCTTAACTCTGCCAGCTAAAATAAATTATTATTATTATTATTATTATTATTATTATTATTATTATTCCATTCTGGGTAGTAGAATGGGCCCACTCACGCGACCTACATGAGGGGCAGTCCGCAGTTCGTGCCCCTTCCCTCAAGTGAGACTATAGATGAATTAACTGCAACAGTATTTCCCATTGCAGATCAGTGTCATATGCACCGGTAATATAACTGAAATCACTGAACTACTCCATTACTTGCAATTAAATTATAGTATATGAATATTGTAGACATGTTAAAGACCAGATTCTTTTCCAATGAAAAGTATTGTTGACAGAAGTCTTAAATCCCGCAAGTAGAAGGTGATGTTTAATCACACATAAATGGTGAATGAGAAGTAGTTTACATTAGTGATGAGATAAAGTAACAATTTATTATTCTATTAGCTGTGATTATTGATTTATGATCACGGTGATCTTAGACAGTCATAAACAAAGCTCGGAAGTTGGGGACTTGTGTGTCGTGCGCATGAGTAAGGTTACAGGTACAGCGTACACAAAGCTCACCCAGCAAGTGCTCAGGGACAGTCGTGTGTACTAAGAAAGTGGTCGCATCGAATGACAGGAAGACGGACGAGGAAACTGTGTCGTGTCGAAGCCAATGACATTCAGATAATTAATTAGAGGTAAACGGTCTGTTTGAAAATAAGAAAATACGTATTATTCGAATGGGTATTGTATACGTTTGAAAATATATTTCTTAAAATTTAGGTACAGAATTTCGTGGAGGAATTCTGAGGCGATACATTATTTTCTTCGAATGGAGAGTTTATATTTCGTAACTTGTGTCAAACACAAACTAGAGATTGGAAACGGGCATTCATTGAAATACATTGCAGTCCCTTAAATCGATGGAAAATTTGTCCATAACCATGGATCAAGTCGTAGTGGAACCTTCCCTAGTAGTGACATAGAAATTGAAAACTATTTTCGAGACAAATTTAGGACACTTATCTTTCTCCGATACGAGATCAGCTAGCAACTACTGAAAATCGAACAGGAAACAGTGGCAGTGAAAACATTCAATACTTTATTTCGGCCTAAGACTTTATAATACAATTACAAACCATTTTCCAAATTTGAAATTTAAAAAAATTGAAGCTTTTAAAAAATAAATTTGTAAAATTATCCACGATATAATATAATATTAACAAATGTATTTTTTATCTTTTATTTCTGTCTACTTTATTCTTGTTTTTATTGAATATCACTGGCTTCTGTCGAATTGTCAATTTATATTAAATGTGTATTTTCCCCTCTTTTTCTCTTTCTTCTTTATTCTTGATCTTGTGTTGTATTTATTGGTTTGAATTAAGTTACTTACTGTATTTAGTAAAGTGTCCTTGTAAATTTTATGTTATATTATTGACTAAGACCACACCGTACACGAGCCTGGCTCTCACGGTAGTGGCTAGAAACATTTTTGTTTTATAAATGTAATTTGTATTCAGTAGGTAGCTAGTTAAAATAAATAAAATAAAAAAATTAATTTTGCTCCCGTCACTTCATGTGACGTGGAAATAAGTTTCTTTCGTTTCAAATCATGTGTAACTAACAGACGAAGAAGGTATGGGTTCGAAAATCTTTGAATGCATGTAGTCATACACTGTAATAAAATATACAGAGCAGAACTGTAAACTTGATGTATTTTGCATGTTTATTTATATATATACATGCTATAAAATTACGTGTTTCAACCTATCATAATATTATCATTATGTTGTTCCAGCCAGGAACCACTTTTATAGCAGACCTTACAGTACCTCTGTGCTGGAAGCGGGAGTTTGTTGACATTGAAGTCCGGTCGCTTAGCCACGTTCAAAGACACAAGTCCCCAAGTTCCGAGCTTTGGTCATAAACAGTGATTGAACTGCGAACTTGCTTGAGGTAAACACAGCGAATAGGGATTATAAAAGAATGGACACTTCGCGTCGGTACCTTTGATGTAGCCGGACTGATTTCAATGACCTTCAAGCCAGCTAAAGCGTCAGATTCTGCTTTCTCCCTAGAGTTGGCGCTGACATCACACCAGCTAGCAGTCGACACAGCGGAAATATAACATATACAATTAATACATTTAGGTACATTATGTACTCAAATGAAATAAATTGGATCCATAAAAAAATAAATCCTTCATTAACTGCAATGTCTAGACTCTAGAGTTCCTTTATAATGAGGGTTGAGACGTTGACCCCAACAACAATTAAAATATGTAATGATTTGATAGCGCTGAAAATGGAAAAACAAAACACTTATGAGAAGTAAAACCATATACCTATATTATATTATATACAAATATTAAACGAATTCGATACTTAATTTTATAATGTATTATATTATTTTATAATATAATGTATTATATCTGAAATATAAAATATTATTATTACAACTAGTTTGTCACTGAGAAATAAGGAAAAGCTGTTAACTTGAATTTATTTGAAGCAAAGCGTTACTGGATTATGCAATAAGGTAGGCGATGTTTGGATCCCGTGCCTCAACTCTATTCTCAATTATTATCTTAGCGTATGCTCGATTACACTACCTCTAGCGCTTGAAAGTGGAACTAACCGCTGGCGCACAGAGAAACAAAACACAGGAAAATTCGCTCAGTGTCCATTCTTTATAATCCCTATTCGCTGGTAAACACTAAACAGTCACTGCGGTGTTTCAATGCTCCTGATATTTCGCACATGGTAGGAGAAGGCTAGAAATGTTGAGCTTATCCGTTTGTACTTCATACAAGTCAAGTGTAAGCACAATACTGAATTTTAAATATAGGCGTTTCATCATTTTAAAAACAGATTAAGGTTTGAAAGTCAGTATTTATTTGTTTATTTATTTAATTTAATGTTATAGACAAATTGAACATTTGTCGTCTGGGCACCGAATATAATAATTGTCCATTAGATCTTTCCCAGTATTCCTGAGTGAAATATTATATAGGTAAACGGAAAATTAGTAATTTTGACATAATTCACACATCACTCAGAAGGTAAATGAAACATTGTTGTTTTTAATCATTGTCATGTTTGATAAAATTTTGTTATTATTGTAGTTTTAATAGTTGAATAATGTAGACCAGCCGCGGCGAAAATGCGACTCACGAGCACATTGTGGCTCGCAGTGCATTTCCCTTGCTTCCTACCTCCCACAACCCCCACAAGTATTACTAGGAAAACGGTTGTATAACATAAAACGGCATTATAAGTTACTACATGTTACTGATGAAACATTAAAAGGTTAAGTGTTGTTGTTGTTGTTGTTGTTATCATCATCATCATCATCATCATCATCATCATCGCTGTACGTCGATCCTTTTTTTAGCAGATGTACGAATAATGCGGTTAGGTCTTCAATTTAAATTCACATATTTACAATGCGATGTTAAATGAAAGCTAGATGTAAGGACTTGACAAATGTTGAACTTTTCAAATCTTTGGCAAAAAAATAAATATTTGAAGCTTCGTTCTTTCGCTTGCTCTGTTGAAGCCATGTTCGCTACAACTTACGTTTGTGAAAAATTATTTTAAACAATGAAAATAGTAAAAACCAAATTTAGATCACGACTAACAGACAAATACCTTCGTGATCAACTACGACTGGCAGTAAGCGACATAATTCCTGATTTTGAAACTCTGTCGCAGAGACATTCTGGAGACAATTAATTTTAGGTTGTGATAATGTGTCCTATGTTTTTTTGTTCACATCTTTCTTCGTTACACATACTAAACATTAGTTTGTAACCTTGTACTGTATATAACTTTATTTAAGTGCTTGACGTAAGGAAAATTAAAAACCGTTAATGTCAGACAGTTGCTTCAATTCCCCTTCGGGTGTCCGCCCTCCATAGGTGCTATGCACGTTGCAGCTTACACAGTGGCTCGGCGCACGATAGCATTTTCGCCACCGCTGGTGTAGACACTTCACTACTTAAAACAATGAAGTCAATTAAGCAATGTAAAATCCTGACACTCTTCGGCTGTCGGCTGACAATAGTTTATTTTCTGGCTGTAAGAAACTGAAACCTATTGAGGTGGCTACGTTGAATCGGGCGCTTACAGTCCACTATTCGCGGACATAGTTGTTCCCTGCTTTGTCACTAAGTAGCATAAGTACAGCAGCTCAGCGCACACAGTGAGTAAAGACCCTGAACTGTCTCAGCTGGTGAGCAGTGGCGGTTCCTCGGGGGAGGGAAGGGAGGAACGTCCTCTTCACATTTTCTTCTTTTGAAAGTAAATAACCAAATGAAATATGTGCCTTGAAATTCAAGGAAGATTCGATAATTTTTAAGTTCACAGCTGTAAGAAAACCTCGGTTGATCGAGTTTTGAACGATGCGCGCTCATGTGCTGCTAGAAAACTGTGAGAAAGATGCGAGATTGTCTGTGTGGAGGAAAGTCAATCCATTCCTCCTTTACTGCAGTTAACACACATAGACAACAGCGCACTAGCGGCCAGAGAAAGAAGCAGAGTTTTAAAGCGAGTAAATGAACGGAGAGGGAGGAGATCCTCCTCTGAATCAGCGCATGGGCGGGAAATAGAAACCGACTGGTCGTGCAGCAAGCTCGCTACCGCTGCCATCTAACGATCTTGCTATTCAACCAGACTATAATACATCTAGTAGGAGGCACAATAAAAACAGTTTTAACGCAACGCTATGAAAGACAGCATATAAACTTTTTTTTTTAAATTATAAATCAAAAATATTATTCATTGCACTTTATATAAGCTACTATTCATGGTTTGAAACTTTCAAGGATATATTTTGAAAGTTAAAGTCGGGTTTATATAAAACAAAGAAGAAGTAGTTCTTGTTAGTATCGCAGATCTTTTTGGCCCCTGAAATTCACTTCCATTCATTGTGTACTAGACAGGGCAACAGCCAAGTTGTCAGTTTTGTACAAATATATTAGAAATTGAAAGTAGTACTCCAAACCACATTATTTTTAACATAAAAAAAATTAATTGGCCACCGGCAACTTTGAACAGTAATGGTAGTATGATTCCACAAGAACTGACATTCTTCAAAAGCATGTGATACTGAACTTGTAAAATGTACATGTGGCAACACAGACTACGTGGGTGGGTGCAGCGTTCTCGCTTTCCTCAGATTATTCCCCATTCCCATTTCCGCGGTTCCGATTACGTGTTAGTAGCTATAGACTCTTCCAACACGTGTGATGCTGTAGTGTGCTCGAAAAATGCTGCGAGGTGAATTTCCTTGTAATTGTTAATTTGTGCAATTATTCAACAATGAATGGAAGTGAAAACATAATATATTTTGGACAATTTAGGAAACTCAGTTTACAAGAACAGATTATTGCTATACAGAAGGGAAGGCCAACCCCAACACTACCTGGTCTTACATGTGTGCATGTTGGCTAATTTGTAGCATGTTTCATTCGAGAAGGTGTCATTTCGTGCTGTTACCTTCTTTCCTCCTCTTAATAAATACGCAGGAGCCGCCACTGGTTCCCAGTTTTGTCACTAGATAGCATAAGCACAGCAGTGCAACGCACGCAGTGAGTAAAGAACATGAACTGTCTCAGGTGGTGAGCAGTTTAGCCCCGAACTGTGATCACTGTTTAAAGAGCTGTTTAATCACAGTTGTGATCTTTATTTTTAGATCACCGCGATAAAATCACAGGTAAGTAATTTTATGCTCATCACTACTTCACATATTTTGTACAGGGACATCATTTTATTTTTACTAACATTTTTAATATTAACTTGCCATACCTCTGGATCAACGCCGTTTGCTACCCCTTCCCACGACTGGAGTTCGATGATACTGACGTAATATACAAACAAATCAATTTACTAGGTATAGGAGGGAAGAAAAGTAGTTCATCCATTTACGTAAACTAGGAAATATCGCGCTTTTGAGTTTGATCATTTTCATTAGGTTTTTGTTTAATCAAAATACAGTACAGTATTAACAATGAGTGTTTTTACTCACGAACTGAGCTATCCATTCGGACGTATTCATTATGCAGTGTATATTATACTGTCTGGAGCACATTAGCGTAAAATATAGAGAATGAAGTTAAAATTGAAAAGTAATCATAATATTGATAGTTAAACACATTTTTGAAAATGGTGGCCGTTCATTTCGATATAGGCTTCAGTTCTAATGCGCATATTATCGCACTATAGACTATTGTACCTAATCCCAATTACCAGTTTCGTCCTTCGTACTAGTAACTCATGTTGAAATAATTCTGTATCTACTCTATAAAAGAGTACCTTACGTACTGTAAGTTCAATCTTCACTTCTGCCCGATCCGAAAAGTTAAAATTACTCAGACATGCTATCCACTCTCCGTCCAAGTGGTTATGCCGAAGGGTCGTAGAAAGGGGGGGGAAATCATTTGACAGTTAATTGCTTAAGGAGGCCCTTTTATTTAAATTATTTTAAACAGTTGTATAATATTACGTAGACGTCCAATTCCTAACAGAAATTAATCATCATCATCATCAACAACAAGATAGGCCATTTGGCCTGTTTCGTCTCAGAAGTTGTCTTCCCAACGACGCCTAGGTCTGCCGATATCACGCACCCCTGTTGGGCAATATTGCAGAACCTGTTTTACTAATCTTTCATCCGGCATCCGGGATATATGTTCCTTCCACTGAACTTGATTTTCTTCAATTCTCTTATTCAAACAAAAAATATTCAGATGTGCTCTTATATCTTCACTTCTAATATGATCTCTAAGAGTACAGCCAGCGACATATCTTAAGAATCTCATTTCAGCTGTCTCTATTATTCTTTTATCACTTCTGTTCATGGCCCAAGTCTCAACTCCATAAGCCAATACTGGTACTGCCATTGTTTTATAAAATTTTAAAACCGTATCTCTTCGTGTTTTGTTTTTTAATGTTCGTTTTATGGTGCCACATATACTTTGAAATTTATGCATCTTTTGTTTGAGATCTCGCTCCTCATCGAAAGATATATCACACCCCAAATAATTAAAATGTCGCACCTGTTCTAATATCATATTGTTGAGGATAATTTTGGAACGTATCTGATATTTCCCAATAAAGGCCATGACCTTCGTTTTTTCATGAGAGACAGTTAGATTGTACTTGGACATTGTTTTGTTTAGCTGAAAAAGAGCTAGCTGCAGTTTGTCCTCCTTATCAGCAAAGACTACTTGGTCATCGGCAAATAGAATAGTATTTAAAATCGTCGATCCAACTTTAAAATCATATTTCAACTGCGCTTGCCATTCGGCTATTGCTGCGTCTAAATAAATATTAAAAGTGTAGGCGACAATGGGCAGCCCTGTCTTACTCCTAAATTGACAATTTCTTTTTTGACATTTAAAATATTTTTAAGATTTCCTTTATCTATACTGATGACCGTCCCTTCATACATTTGCCTTATCATTTCCACTAGATGTTGTGGATATCCTTTATGTAATAAAATGTCCCATAGCTTTTCTCGTAGTACCTTATCAAAAGCTTTTATATAGTCTATAAATAGCAGGTGTGTCTCTTGATTGAATTCTCTTCTTTTCTGAATTATTTGCTTCACTATGAATATGCAGTCTGTACATGCTCGTCCTCTTCGGAATCCATGTTGTTCGTTATTTAATAGAACTTCCGATATGATATTTAGACGTCTTGTTATAATTTTAGCAAAAATTTTATAACTTGTATTTAGAAGGCTTATACCTCTATAATTTTTGCATTCGTCTCTTTTGCCCTTTTTAAATATTGGCCGTATTATAGCTATTTTCCATTCACTTGGAATTTGCAAAGTGGACCAGCATATATTTAAAACATCTAGAAAGCGCATTTTTAATTGAGGCGATGCATATTTAATTAACTCTATATTCATTTCATCTCTGCCTGGAGTTTTATTAGCTTTGAATGTGTTTAATATATCATTTAATTCTTCCATTGTAATATTATCTACTTCATTGTATTCGTTACTTTTTTGTTGTGGCTTGATATCAATAGGGTAGGTCCAAAGCTCCTTAAAATATTTTAGCCAGTCATCTTCAGCGATATTATTTAATTCTCTGTATCCTTTTCCGATTTATTCAAGTGTCTCATTATCTTATATGCCGATGTTTGAGCTCCATGAACATCATATTCTAAATTGCTTTCAGAAAAGAGCTAAGACAGCCCAGCCACTAGCTAGCGAATAAAAGCTGGTGGGGGAAACCGGGATATGACGTAGGCAAATGGACGACAGTACCTGTGCGAAAATGATTCAATATTGAAAGCTCTTTCGTCACTGGAAAACGCGAACATAGTTTTGGAACGTACTGTTTGCTATGCTACTATGACTGTATATGCGGTTTTGTATCTGTGTGGAGGATGAACTTCATTAGTAGAAGGGGTGGGAGTGAAGTACATTAAAAACTCAGGTACAATAAAAATTGAAGTAAAAATAAAATGATGTCTCTGTATAAAAGCATCTTAAAATTGTATATCGTCAGGCTTTTATGGTGACTGTGATCAGAATTATGCTCTTGGTTGTTCCATTGTGTACTACAACTTGACATTTACGACGTTTTGGAACTACATACAGATTTTTGGTCTTATCTTTTGCTCTGCTGTTGGAACCTGTATGTACAGTAGTTCCGATACGTTGGAAATATCAAGTTCCAGGACACGATGGAACATCCAAAAGCTAATTCTGAAGAAATTCAAACTATTTTTGAGTGTATATTTTCCAATATCTTTCTTATGCTGAACACAATTAATAGGCCTACATTTAAAATCCCGCGCAATTTTCCCAGGTTATTATAATCCGGTTTGACTTCAGCATTTAAGCCAGTACTATAGTCCAGCAACAAACATTTCAAAGTGCGCAGAAACCAAGTGCTTCTATCGATGTTACTGAAGTGGGGATTAAGTCATTTGATATGAAACTCTTCAAGAGTAAGTTCTGCTCGTGTGAAGTACGGTTTACTTTAGATAGTGTAATATAATATTGTTGTATTCGTACTACGTTATCGTATTTTAGGTGAATCTTAATATGTAAAATGACTACCTCTCTGTCACAACTCTCTATCAGTTACTGGGCGTGAAATTATGACGTTATGCGCTAAGCAGCAAAGAAAGTGTTATGTTTAGTCCAGGGTTACCATACGTACGACTATTTTGACTAATTGTACGAGGTACGACCAAACTCTACTGGGTGTTCAGTTCAAAGTGTGTCATGGCTCGCTGTATGCCGTCATGTGGCTAGTCGATGAGCCTAGAGAATTCAATCTTCCTACACTTCCGCAGAGCTGTATAACCTATGAGGCAGAGAAGTTGCCTAGCAAGTACGGTGTTCATTCTGAAAAGTACGTACCGATACGTACGGTAACGCCGGTAGTGGCAGGAATGTGAACTGTTTGGAAATACGTACTGTCGGGATATGGGGAGAGGGTTAAGGCGATTACTTACGTATTTGTTGACATTAACTTCGACGGTCAACATGGACACGGAGCATTTGATTTATGTTGTGGAATGTTACCGTACGCAACCGATAATAACAAATACCCTGCGTACGACTTGCCGGCGCAAAACACAGTTCGAAAGAGGTTATGCTAGCACACAGACCGTACAGACTGCCATCTGTTGCTACGACGTTCAAGTTATACCGTACACGTTCTCAAGTTCAGATTGAAGAATGTCTTAAATAATAGGCAACTTCTCTAACATATAAGCTGAAACTCGCTTCAAATCGGTGATCCAACAACAGTGACGTCATGACACACTTTGAAATGAACACCCAGTATGTCGTACGCACTTTATACGACTATTTTACTGAAGGAACAAAATTATTTTGGAACATATAATGTTGGTCTACAATTAAAATAAAATTAAAGGTTAATTCGTCCCTTTTCTAAACAACTTTCTTCATTCAGTATGTCATTGACTAATATGAAAAAAAAACATGTTTTAAAAAGTAATATAAGATGCTTTTGAAATCAATATGGTGACTACACTTGCCATGAAAATCACAATTCATCATCTTGAGCTCCAGGTTTCATGCACGGTGCGGTTATATCAAAGAAATACGAGTTCAGAGATCTGCAAACTTCCTTGTACGCTCAACAATGGAAGCATTTTATCAACAGTATCTCACTAGAGGTTTTGATTTATCTAGAGAAAATCAAAACTCGAGTGGGATTTAATTGACTATTACACGATTAGAAGAGAGTATATAAAGATTAGAAGTAACAAAGTACTCCAATACAATAAAACATTAATTGGCTTACGTAAATACAACTGTCTTCAAATGTATTATTGTACCATCTCAACATTACAAATATTACGCTAGATGCATGCTAGATGGCAGTAGTGAGCAATGCCTTCTCGTCGAGAAGTTTTCGATCTATTATACACGATGGCAATGTTACTAGTCAAGATGGCTTTGTCGATTCAGTTTCATTTTTATTAAAATGCAACATTCCACTTCAATTATCCGAATCCCAGTAATCAACTTCACTTGACAGATGATTTTCAATAAATCTTAATATTAAACAATCTCTGATACGTGACTACCCATAATATCATATAGCAGAAGCTATAACATAACCTAACTAATATACTGTACACAAGTGTTAGAAAAGTTTTAATTAACGACGATGACATAAAAAATAAACATGAATAATTTTAAAAGGAATAATTATTGAATGTACAATTTTCAAATTTGAATGTGGTTGGTGGTTCAATTGATGTTATATTGGACGTGTGCGTAATAGAAGTGGAACTCGTTGATTTAGGTCTACATGGTGTATTCAACTTATTCAGAATTTCCGAATGAATAATTTTAAAAGGAATAATGATTGAATGTACAATTTTCAAATTTGAATGTGGTTGGTGGTTCAATTGATGTTATATTGGACGTGTGCGTAATAGAAGTGGAACTCGTTGATTTAGGCCTACATGGTGTATTCAACTTATTCAGGATTTCCGAATGGTGCTCTTCATTTATTTGTAAATCGGATTTCAGAAGATGCATAGGTATGGCCAGTAATCTTTATCAATTCTTGTTCTTGAATGCCAATGCGAGTCATTTTTGAAACTGCTGTGCATCGACTGGAGTGGTTTGTAATTTTATATATATATATATATATATATATATATATATATATATATATATATATAATGTACTCAATACAATATATATATATATATATATATATATATATATATATATATATATATATATATATTTGACGTCCAGACCAGCGCAGTTTCAAATATTGGCAAACAAAGAAACAAATGCTAGGATAGTGATAAAAATAAACAAGTGCTAGGGACGCGATTGGTTGAAAGACGTCCTTTCGTACCGTTTTATTGGTCGAAAGTAGTGTGACGTAGTAAAAGTGTAATAGTCAATGAAATAGTAGCACAGTAGGATTAAGAAGTCTAAACGCGCCGACATTTTAGCGGCGACGGTTGCATTTCCTTTATCTGGCAACCCCGGTTTAGTCTGTTGTCATTCTATAGTTGGGGAGCTGTACATCTAGTAAAGTACGTATAACATCTTTGATAAAGTGGCCACGTTCAATTAGTAGGCTAGCGGTGTCAAAGAGGACGGAAGCTTTGTAGTTTCAATAATTTTAATTATGTCGCGCTGTCCATTGTCGTCAAGTCTTTTGAAGGCCGCTCCAATACTCCACGCGGAGTGTATGGACGGAAGCTTTGTAGTTTCAATAATTTTAATTATGTCGCGCTATCCATTGTCGTCAAGTCTTTTGAAGGCCGCTCCAATACTCCATGTTATATTAATATATAGCAGCAACAAACAAGACGTGACAACGTCGCATTTTCATTTTATTATCGGTGCATGCAATAAAGACCTACAAATCTTAAAAGGAATGCCGCTGCCTAATAATTAAACGAGGCTACTATACAACCGAACTGCCGGCGGTCCCTATTCATTTAATCTATCACGCGATATCTAAAGCCTTATCCTCATCTAATAAATAAATTCGCGGCGCAAGAGCATATTAAGATCCAGGACCGATCAGCCGACTGCTGACTTCACGTCTACATGCCGAAGCAGAGGTGAACGATCATTCAACCAAAATGGCGGTAGCTCAATGATCCTACCCTGCTGTTACAGCTGGTTGTCATAACCGAATTTAGCTACATATCTAGTTCCCCAAATTCATCACGATGCTGGGTTAGCATCGGTCCCATACACTGGCCGAAATCTCTTGAGAAAATTTCTTTGCTCATGAGGAGTCGAACCAGACCGTCTTCCGTAACGCGAGTCCTAGGCAAGATGCCTTAGATCACGGCGCGGGACATCCTCCACTAATACAGACGAGAAAAATATTGCCCCATTTGATGGCTCTTTCTAGCTTGAAAACTAGGGTCCGTAGGATGAAAGTTGTGTGACATTTGGTTCTTATTCCACGAACGTAGGGGAAACTCGGCTAATTCACCGGTACGGGTAATTCCGCAGTAGTGCATATATGATTTTACTGCGGCTTCACAATAGCGTGAACGTAAGTTTTGAGAGGCTGTCAACAGGAGGCATGTCCTCTGCAGTGCTATAGAAAAAAATCAAGGATATTGGTCGACACCTCTGTCGGAAATACAGTGACACATCGAAAGTTGGCTGTTTTTCGTGTTTTGCTACACAGCTGTGAAGAAAGTGAGTATTGTTACTTATAAATTGTTCCTTTCATGTTACTTTCATAATGTATTTCATAATTATTTACTATTGCGGAATTAGCCAAGTACTATTGTGCCGTTTTAGTTTCGGCACTCTGTGTTTCTTTCTTTCTTTTCTTTTTTCTTCCTTATTTATGTCATTTTTCTTGTTGTTAGTTAACATTACTTCTCATAGATGGCATTCTATTCCGCCATTTTAGGTCTCTTTCTTCCTTTTATAGATAGCTTGTTTTCTTTTCGCCATTCATGGTCTCTTACTTCTCACGTATAAGGAGCGAATTTAATTTATCACGTGACATGAGCTTTAGATTTTCATTGGCCTTATTCACATTAATTATTAATTAGCGTCGGTTCTCCTGAGAGGGACGCTTGACGCGGTGCAGTCTGGGGTCGACGCTCGAAGAGTATGGTTGTGTGACAGCCGTGGAGAGCTGAGTAGTTTTTGTTTAGCGACTGTGATGGGATCACGGATAACACAGTCCGGACAGGGACGTGTACTGCTGTAGTCGGGGCTCGATCGGGGATAGTGTCTTACTACATGTAGAAGCGTGGTCGAGCTGTGGTGTGGTGTGCTGTGTGATAACGGAGGCATGAGAGTTGAAGAGAGACCATTGTTGTTTGGTTTCGAGACTGGCCTACCAGGGATCATAACAGGTTTTTGTACATCAGTAATTGTATGTTTCTTTTGATTAGTAGAAGTATATTTGATTTCATACAGAGTATTAGGTAATTCAAGAATAAGCTGGCATTCATCAGGTGTATATTTTACATTGGTTGTGTTTGGTTTTGTATTAGTGCTTTCTGCCACATCCGACAAGTTTGGACTTGTCTAGCAAGTTACTTATACTTATAATCTGTGGGTATAGATGGTGTTACTATTGTGTGTAATGGTGAATGCCAGTTGAGTGACGATTAGTGGCAAGCCACTTTCGATGCATTGGTGGAGTCATAGGTGGCTGTATTTCTACTGCATCCTTTTTGTTCATTCTCCAATTAACGGAACTGCTAATTAATAAATGTAAACGGATAGTTGATTATTTATGCTGAGTGTTTTCTTTTGTACGACCTCACCCATGAGAAAATCGACCCTATCATACGATTGACGGCAGGGCAAAACTTTATCGTTTAAGTATTATTTACTTATTATTTATACCAACTATTCAAATTAAACAGAGGCCCACAGTTGCACTATTGCGGACTTATCCGCACTGTTGCGGAATTACCCGAGTTGTTCATTTTCAACTGTAATGTATGTACAACTAAATATATTTGCATTTTAATAGGTCTCTTTATCTCAATTGGTAATGAAAGATTTCTTCCATGTCTACATAGCTTGATAATATTTTTCAATGAACATTTTGATAAAAATATGACAGAGTTACTTCTTAATATAGCGGAATTAGCCGAGTCTCCCCTACAGCTTGTGTGCGAAATTAAGTTCGCCTTGTAAAATAAGACCTCGTGGAATACAATTTACAAGATCGCTTAAAATCAAAGTAACACGTCTGTCGTGGCTGCGTGGGCTAACCCACCGGTCTGTTACGCTGGCGGCCCGAGTTCGAGTTTAGTCTCGGATTTTTCATTGAAAAACTCTAATGAAACATCGCAGTTAAGGTTCTTATCGGTGTTACGCCGTGTTAGACATCTACATTCCACGACCTCTACATCGGCATTTCATGGCGAAGCGCATAGGAGACTGGTTCGGGCATGAGTGGGATTGTCCGCTCGCAATCCGAATACGGACCGAATCTCGGTTGGTGTGGGTTGCTGGGGGTGTAGTGTGATAGACAGCGATGGTCTTCGTGGTGAGTCATATGAACCACCCCAAATACCAAAATAAATAAAAGCATTCTATCTCCCACACAATATACTGGTATGACAGTAGAGTGGACCCACATTCCTCTTCGTTTACATACAGCCATGTTGACGAATTATCGTTTAATCCTTCTCAGTGCCAATTTCTCATATATGTGGAAAGCTTATACAAAACACTTTACATTATTGGGTGAGATTTTCACAGATTAAATATTTTCAGGTAGGTGTCGAAAGGATTACACTCTATCAAAAGCAGGTTGTAATATCCTAGTTGCACTAGGGCACAAAGCCACATGAACTAATGTATATTGAGTTCAATGCATAACTGACTCAATTGAAATATTATGTGGCTTTTCTGCTCATCCACGAAGCAAATTACAGACAATTTTATTTTATTTTTGAGAACAAGGGAATGAAAGGATCGCCCACAAATTCATAAAAGAAACTCCATTTCATCCATCTGGAGTCACTGAGGCCAATTCCGAATTCATGAGGAGTCGACTGTGCTATTATTTGTGTTTATTGTGTTTTTGCCTGTGTATGTTTTTTTTATATATTACCTTCATATTTATTATTTGAATTATTTGTTGCAGTTTCAATAAGGAATTGAACTCAATTGAATTGAATTGTTTATATGTATATGTTTCATTGTTTTTTTTCTTTCACATCTTACATTTATTTTATTTTTATTATTTTTGCGAAATTTGGTATGAAGTTAGATTAGTTGTAACTGTGATAATTAATGATAACGGTAGTAATAATAATAGCGTTGTTTTACCGGGACATCATTTTATTTTTACTCCAATTTTTATTGTACCTGAGTTTTTGAATGTACTTCACTCCCACCCCTTCTACTAAGGAAGTTCCAACTCCACACAGAACCAAGACCGCAGATAGTAAGCAGTACTGAGTTACTGGGTATAGTACGTTCCAGAAATATGTTCGCGTTTTCCAGTGACGAAAGAGCTTTCAATATTGAATCATATTTTCGCACAGGTACTGTCCGTTTGCCTACGTCGCATCCCGATTTCCCCCACCTGCTTCTGCTCGCCCCTCTGTAAAAGCTGGGCTGTCTTAGCTCTTTTCTGAAAACATTAATTTCTCTTAGGAATTGGACGTTTACGTAATATTATACAGCTGTTTAATTTAACTTAAATAAAAGGGCCTCGTTAAGTAATTAACTGTCACGTGATTTCCTCCCTTTCTACAATCCTGCGGCATAACCACTTGGACGGACAGTAGATAGCATGTCTGAGTAATTTTATATTTTCGGGTCGGGCAGAAGTGAAGATTGAATTCACAGTACCGTACGTAGAGTAGGTACAGAATTATTTCAACATGAGTTACTAGTACGAAGGACGAAACTGGCAATTGGAATTAGATGCAATAGTCTATAGTGCGATAATATGCACAAAAGAACTGAAGCCTGTATCGAAATGAACGGCCACTATTTTCAAAATTATGTTTAAATATTCATATTATGATTATTTTTCAATTTAACTTTTTTCTCTATATTGTAAGCTAATGTGCTGTAGACAGTATAATATACACTGCATAATGAATACGTTCGCATGGATAACTCACTTCGTGAGTAAAAACACTTATTCTTAATACAGTACTGTACTTTGATTAAAGAAAAACCTAATGAAAATTATCAAACTCAAAATCGCGATATTTCCTAGTTTACGTAAATGGATGAACTACTTTTCTTCCATCCTATGCCTAGTAGAGTGATTTGTGTTTTACGCCAGTATCATCGAACTCCAGTCTTGGAGGGGGGAGCAAGCGGTGTTTCCGGTTCTCTAAAGGTATAGACAGGTTAATATTAAAAATGTTAGTAAAAATAAAATGATGTCCCTGTATAATTTATTGTGTATCAATAAATGCACTTCATTCATTCATTCATTCATTCATTCATTCATTCATTCATTCATTCATTCATCCATCCATTCATTCATACAGGGACATTATTTTATTTTTACTTCAATTTTTATTGTACCTGAGTTTTGGAATGTACTTTACTCCAACCCCTTCTACTAATGAAGTTCAACCGTCGTCCACACAGATCCAAGACCGCATATACAGTCATAGTAGCCTTACGGTTATAGTAAACAGTACATTCCAAAAATATGTTCTCGTTTTCCAGTGACGAAAGAGCTTTCAATATTGAATCATTTTCGCAAAGGTACTGTTGTCCATTTGCCTACGTCGTATCTCGGTTTCCCCCACCAGCTTTCAATCGCCAGCTAGTGACTGGGCTGTCTTAGCTCTTTTCTGAGAACATTAATTTCTGTTAGGAATTGGACATCTACGTAATATTATACAACTATTTAAAATAATTTAAATGAAAGGGCCCCGTTATGTAATTAACTGTCACGTGATTTCCTCCCTTTCTACGACATAACCACTTGGACGGACAGTAGATAGTATGTCTGAGTAATTTTATCTTTTCGGATCGGGCAGAAATGAAGATTGAAATTACAGTACGTAAGGTACTCTTTTATAGAGTAGGTACAGAATTATTTCAACATGAGTTACTAGTATGAAGGACGAAACTGGTAATTGGGATCAGGTACAATAGTCTATAGTGCGATAATATGCACATTATAACTGAAGCCTGTATCGAAATGAACGGCCACACATTTTCAAAAATGTATTTAAATATCCATATTATGATTATTTTTCAATTTAACTTCATTCTCTATATTGTACGCTAATGTGCTGTAGACAGTATAATATACATTGCATAATGAATACGTCCGCATGGAAAGCTCAGTTCGTGAGTAAAATCACTCATTGTTAATACTGTACTGTATTTTGATTAAACAAAAACCTAATGAAAATGATCGAACTCAAAAGCGAAATATTTCCTAGTTTACGTAAATGGATGAACTACTTTTCTTCCCTCCTATACCTAGTAAAGTGATTTGTTTGTATAGTACGCCAGTATCATCGAACTCCGGTCGTGGAAGGGGGTAGCAAACGGTGTTGGTCCAGAGGTATAGCCAAGTTAATATTAAAAATGTTAGTAAAATAAAATGATGTCCCTGTAGGACAATGAAGGAAGATAAAATATTTAGTGTCTTATTTATTAGAGTGAGAAATATCACTTTCTTTGAAACGATGGAGGTTTTATATTCTTGATGACGAACTGAAAATGAAAATAAATAAACAAAAATTTGAAATTTTAAATACAGTGTATTTTATAACAAATGAGAAATGTTTCAAAGTAGCAGCAGGGCATTTGTGGCTTAAAATTGCCATTCAAGGTATCTTTCCACTTCACGACCCTCAGAAAATGGTGGCAAATTTAATGCTCTGGATTACTTGAATGAAACGGCAGTCACATTCATCGCTGAGCACGTGTAGCGCGTAGCGAAACCAAGGCAGCATAAAGCACGCCGATCGATATGGCTGGCATGTCGAGAAGCTGACAGGGTTTTCGATATATAGTGCATCACAAACTTTTTGTTTCTGACGCTTTTCATCGATGTCATAAACATGTAAAATACTGTTACTCATCGAATTTTTAACATTTATGGTCTTTATTGTTATAACACGGTAAATACAATCATTTATGCTGATATTTTTACTTGTCCAAGTACACAATGAAAGTGAGATTTAATACCAGAATACTGCACCGTTCACACAATGCGTTTTCGAATAGATCAGGTTTTTGCTAAACATTTCCTACTCAGAGAAATAAAAAAGTGAATTCCTCAAAACTCGTTGGGTATAGTAAACCACAGATATGTTCCACACAACAGTGGAACGCGTTCTCGGATGAAAGGATGATTTACAGTTGTTCAGTACTGGAGTGCCGCCACTCGGTGTGTTTAGCAAACGTAATATAATTCGTGTCATGTGAACATCAAATACATAGTTATGTGGGATAAAAATTTTTTCTTGAAAACATAAAGTAATTACTTTTCTCGAGTAACTATAAATGTAGCATTCTTAAAAGTAAAGGGTCATAAATAGTTTCTTGGGATGCTGAATCCAAAACTCTGCTCATATTTTCTCTATTACGTACCATTTTTCCGCAACATACATTGGCTCTTTTAGCAATGTGAATATAGCGTTATTGTATTTAATATGGAAAATTGATGAAGTGAAACATGTCCTGTTTACAAATATTAAGGTTGTACAGAGTGGCCATAAAGTCTTTCCAACATTACAACTTATTATAAAAAAAAGTTAAAGTTGGAATTGTGTCACTTGTGACAGACGAAAGATAAACTTTTAAAGTTTTAATATCTTTTTTTTCTTTTGTTTCTAGATAGAATCCAAAATGGCGTCAGAACAAGAGAAAACGCAATGTGTTTTATGGTACCACGAGACACATTCACCAATTACTGTTCAAAGAAATTTTAGGAGGGAATATGGACGACCACCACTCGATTACAAAAGCATTACAACTTCTTATAAAAAAATGTTAAAGTTAGAATTGTGTCACGTGTGACAGACGAAAGATAAACTTTTAAAGTTTTAATGTTTTTTTCTTCTTTTGTTTCTAGATAGAATCCAAAATGGCGTCAGAAAAAGAGAAAGTGCAATGTGTTTTATGGTACCACGAGACAAATTCACCAATTACTGTTCAAAGAAATTTTAGGAGGGAATATGTACGACCACCACTCGATTACAAAAGCATCGTTTGTTGGTACACAAAATTTAAGGAGGCTGGAAGTGTAAACTCTCGTCCGCGATCAGGACGTCCATCTATGACGTAAGAGAGAGTTGAGACTGTGTGGCACTCATTTCAAAGAAGACCTTCCAAGTCTACTTGTCGTACGTCTCGTGAACTCGGAATTCCTCGGTCTTCAGTGCAAAAAAATTTTGCATAAGCGACTTCACTTGCAAGCTTATATAATAAAGTCCAGATAACGCAAGCTATGGAGCCAGATGACTGCCCTCGTTGTGCAGCTTTTGCGACCGAAATTTTGAGACAAATTGATTATGATAATGAGTACCTGCAGCGTCTGTTTTTCAGACTAGTCTACCTTCCACATTTCTGGAAAAGTAAACCCGCACAATGTGAGGATATGGGGTTCAGAAAATCCTCATGTTGTCATAGAACATCAGGGAGCTAGCCCAAAATTGAATGTCTGGTATGGCTTGACGCATGACAGAGTCATTGGTCCCTTTTTTACCAAGGATACAATAACAGCTATCATTTACAGTACTTGGATAAGTTGCAGCTCTATGTCGTACCTCAACTTAATGACCTGCAATCCATGATGATATTCCAGCAAGACGGAACACCACCACACTGGAAATTAATCGTTCGAGAGTTCCTGGATGAGAAATTTCCTAACAGATGGATTGGGCGCGATGGTCCGACATCCTGCCCACCACGATCTCCAGACATAACCCCACTAGACTTTTTCTTTTGGGGTTAAGTCAAGGAGAGGGTATATTCAACACGTGTACCTGATCTGAACACCTTGAGAAGAAGAATAACTGACGCTGTTGCTAGTGTCACCCAAGAAATGCTGCATAATGTATGGCGTGAAGTTGAATATCGCTTAGATGTTTTGCGGGCGACAAGAGGTGCACATGTGTAAGTGTACTGACAGTGGCTAGAGTTGCGATAATTTTACAGAGGAATGACATTTCACGTGTCATAATTTTACAGCTTATTTTGAGCAGATAATCATTTTGTATTTTCATATAAAGACGCATTAATTTTTACTAAAAAAATAAAGGAAACATTGTTTCAGGTTTAATGTGAAATTAGTAGCGTACGTAGATGCACCAAATTCGTCGCTCCAATCCATTTGCGGGCCTTATTTCTTCTACTTGCTGTACGGAAAAAAGTCTGACGTATTTCTAGCTCCTCCGTCATGTCTGCGATATGATACCCTGCTGGACCAGATCGGCCATTATTAAAACGGTCCGATCGGCGATACGTGTCAAGCACATCTAGGAGTATGCTCGTAGGAGAATACTTGTCCGATTGTACTCGTATCGTATTATGAACGAAGCGTAAGCCAAGCCCGTAATATCATACGAGACAGCTGAAGGTTTCACATACTTGTTACATACAATATTTTTTTGATACTAAGTCCGCAAACTAGTTTCTAAAACTAGTATTAAACTAAAATTTAATCTTATTTTCAATATTTATTAATATATTGGCACGTCATGGCCTTCTATTTATTAGAATTTATTTCCGACATCGTTTTTACAAAAGCGGCTACTTGAATAATAATAATATGTTGTGGTTACGATAAATTCAATCCGTAAAGTGTTATCATAAGGACTTCATAGAATTGATTCCTATAATAGATCACTTACGGACTGTTATTTGTCTGTAAAGCTGCTTTACAGACTGAGTACCAGAATAGCTATTTATGTATCAAGTACACGAAATAATGCTTTAGCGGACGGGATGAGTCCGCTAAAGGTTTTGCGTACGTGGTACATACAATAATTTTTAGTAAAAGCTCTCTACATTATATCAAATAAAATTAAGTAAATATAAATGTAAATATAAAATGCATAGTCAGTCAATTGTCACTCTCACCGCCGCCGCGCCGTCTGATAAACATAATGAAACAATGTTGACATGTTAAAATCCTGTTTTAATTGATATGACAATTATTGTCACTGCCTTCTGGATTCGAATCTCGTATAGGCTACGTACGAATACGGATATAGACGGCAGTGCATATTCTGAGTGCTCGTTTCTGAACAACAATACGAACTAGTTTATGAAAGGCTTTGTCTAGTTCTGTGAAAATATGAGTGATAATTCCCAGGAAATTTCAATCCGAGCCAGAAACATTGAGTCGGAGCTGCTGCCAGTAAACACATTGAATTCAAAGACTGGTGCAGGGCAAGCGTGTTTCTGTTGTGAACGAAGATGTGAAATAAATTTTTCATTTTTGTGAAGAATTTCTAATAAACATAATGAAACAATGTTGGCTCATATTTGTTGTTATATTATGAAGTATTTTGTTTAAGACACTGGTAAAGTTTCTGATAAACATAATGAAACAATATTGACTTATATTTGTTGTTATACGCAGCATTGTTTTGTTCAAAACATTGTAAACATATTGAAACAATATTAGGTTATAGGTCTATTTGTTGTTATATGATGAACTGTTTTGTTTAAAACACTGGTAAAGTTTCTGATAAACGTAATGAAACAATGTTGGCTTATATTTGTTGTTATATGATGAAATATTTTCTTTAAAACACTGGTAAAGTTTCTGATAAACACAATGAAACAATGTTGGCTTATATTTGTTCTTATATGATGAACTGATTTGTTTAAAACACTGGTAAAGTTTCTGATAAACATAATGAAACAATGTTGGCTTATATTTGTTCTTATATGATGAAATATTTTCTTTAAAACACTGGTAAAGTTTCTGATAAACACAATGAAACAATGTTGACTTATATTTGTTCTTATTGATGAACTGATTTGTTTAAAACATTGGTAAAGTTTCTGATAAACGTAATGAAACAATGTTGGCTTATATTTTTTGTTATATGATTAACTGTTTTGTTTAAAACACTGGTAAAGTTTCTGATAAACATAATGAAACAATGTTGGCTTATATTTGTTGTTATATGATTAACTGTTTTGTTTAAAACACTGGTAAAGTTTCTGATAAACATAATGAAACAATGTTGGCTTATATTTGTTGTTATATGATTAACTGTTTTGTTTAAAACACTGGTTTTCTGATAAACATAAAAAAAATGTTGACTTATATTTGTTGTTATATGATGAAATATTTTCTTTAAAACACTGGTAAAGTTTCTGAAAACATAATGAAACAATGTTGGCTTATATTTGTTGTTATATGATTAACTGTTTTGTTTAAAACACTGGTAAAGTTTCAACATAATGATAAAATGTTGGCTTATATTTGTTGTTATATGAAAATATTTTCAAAACACTGTAAAGTTTCTGATAAACATAATGAAACAATGTTGGCTTATATTTGTTGTTATATGATTAACTGTTTTGTTTAAAACACTGGTAAAGTTTCTGATAAACATAATGAAAATGTTGGCAATGATTGGCTTATAATTTGTTGTTATATGATTGACTGTTTTGTTTAAAACATTGGTCAAGTTTCTGATAAACATAATGAAACAATGTTGGGTTATATTTGTTGTTATATGATTGACTGTTTTGTTTAAAACATTGGTCAAGTTTCTGATAAACATAATGAAACAATGTTAGCTTATATTTGTTGTTATATGATTAACTGTTTTGTTTAAAACACTGGAAAGTTTCTGAGTTTCTGAAGTTTTTTGTTGTTATATGATTAACTGTTTTGTTTAAAACACTGATAAAAACATAATGAAACAATGTTGGCTTATATTTGTTGTTATATGATTAACTGTTTTGTTTAAAACACTGGTAAAGTTTCTGATAAACATAATGAAACAATGTTGGCTTATATTTGTTGTTATATGATTAACTGTTTTGTTTAAAACACTGGTTTTCTGATAAATATAATGTTTGGCTTATATTTGTTGATTAACTGTTTTGTTTAAAACACTGGTAAAGTTTCTGATAAACATAATGAAACAATATTGGCTTATATTTGTTGTTATATGATGAAATATTTTCTTTAAAACACTGGTAAAGTTTCTGATAAACATAATGAAACAATGTTGGCTTATATGTGTTGTTATATGATGAAATATTTTCTTTAAAATACTGGTAAAGTTTCTGATAAACATAATGAAACAATGTTGGCTTATATTTGTTGTTATATGATGAACTGTTTTGTTTAAAACACTGGTAAAGTTTCTGATGAACGTAATGAAACAATTTTGGCTTATATGTGTTGTTATATGATGAAATATTTTCTTTAAAACACTGGTAAAGTTTCTGATAAATATAATGAAACAATGTTGGCTTATATGTGTCGTTATGTGGTCAAGTATTTTGTTTTAAACCGTGTTAAAGTTGGTAAGACGATTGTCACTGCCATCTGGATCCGAATCTCGTTAAAGCTAAGTACGAATACGGATTTAGATCGGCGTTTTCCTTACTAATAACCACAACATACGTCGTGTATAACAGTACAACTGTTACACAGCTACATCATAGTTTCGTCATTACTTCATTATGAAAGGTAATAAAATATCTGAGGTTCTCTATTGCATCCGATAGTGCGAGCTAGTGTGCCGCGTAAATATCGATAATATAACTGGGCCTGATCGATTACCACACTATATTTTGGCCAAAGGGTACAGCTATAGTAATATAATTTTAATTATCCTGTGCTCTTTGGTTTGTTCTTCTGTGGTTACAAGACAACCATCATCATAAAATGACAATCGATACGAACAGCTGTTAGAGGGGAGGCCATTTTTTTGCTCTATTTACAACGCGTAAACAAGGCGTTTCATGTATATAAGTACTGCAAAACAATTCCCATGTATAGTTACAGGCTGTTTATACATCCATCGCTTATGCATGGTTTATTAGTAACGTTTTCTGTCCCAATTCTGCATAAGTCTCGTATAAAAACTATACACGGTTTATTAGTAAGACCGTTAATATATTTATTAATTACCTACATTTTTTTAGTTAGGCCTACTTTTGTCTTATTTAGCCTTTCTTTGTTTGTATGCTTCGTTTTAGGTTCACATTCTTCATTTTGCCTTTTTTTTTTAGTTTTTATGCCTCTATGGTTCATGTATTTTACTGCGGAATGCATGCAAAGAACAATTTTGCTAAAATATTCAAGATATGTGGCGTGAAACGATGTAGGTTAAATCCTAAGAATCTGAACCTTGGTAATTTTAATACGAAATGACTGACTGAAGAATAATAATATATTTTCTTAAATCCTAAATACTGCCTATTTATTTTTGTAAGCATACTCTTTTTTCCTGATTCATTTTTCGGAATTCATTCACAGCTTCAATATTGATGTGATGTTATTGGTATATCGAGAATGCTGTTGACAATTAAATATTCAGAGAATTCAATCTAACTGAGAGAGCCAATGGGATGTACAGTATATGTGGGTGGAAGAGAATTTAATTGTGACGTCATGTTTGTTGGATAGGAATGACATGAATGGGTAGGTGGGATTGAAGCTGATAATCAATCATTGTACCTATAAATAGCATCGACTGTCAATTTAATGGCCCCTAGATAACTTAAGTTACACAAGTATTGCGTGGCATTCGAACGGGGATGTTTATAATCCTGAGAAACAATCTTCTGCTGTCTTAAATGAGAAGCGAAGTAGAAAACAAAAGAGCGACGTAGAACAAAACGTTCCTTTAATTTTATTATAGATGCTACTTGAATGGTCTGCCAGAGTTCGTTACCCTGACAAGAACCCCTTCTCCCTGAAACTCATTAAATATCATCCCTCTCAAAGGGCTTGATTTCACCACCTGCTGAGACAAGCTTCTGTCGTGTAATGGTGTAACAGCGGGCCGTGACATCGACGCCGTGACGCGGTCAGAATGATACCCCTAGCTTATTCTCGTCAGTGTTTGATGCTAACCTTTGACATTAATGTCATTGCTCAGATGTAGCTGAAATATCCTTTGTATTAATGAAGAGGGAACAAGTCTAATTGTTTTCATTGATGAAACTTGGTTCCATATGCGTCATACAGACAAAAAGGCTGGCAAGAACATCAAGGATCAGGTGTGTAACACAAGACAGTCCGTGCTTAGGGGAAAGTTGGGTAGTATCGGACATCGGGTAATATCGGACAGTGCATTTTTTTCATCTACTACCAGATGAGGGTACTAAGAAAAGGTTCAGATACATACAAAGAGATTGCATATAAATCACTAGTACGTCAAGTAATGGAATATGGTGCTGCATGTTGGGATCCCTACAGATTAGAACATATTAAGACACTGGAAAAGATTCAAAAACGGGCTCTTAAGTGTTGTCGGAAAAATTCACCATTAAAATGGGACACACTCACGGACAGGAGAACGCGAATTCGATTATGCGCACTGTTCAAAACATACAGAGGTGAGCCTGCCTGGAGAGAAATAAAAAATAGGTTGCAGCCGCCAAATTATTCTTCAAGGAACGACCACTCATATAAATTGAGGGAAAGAAGGCAGAGGACGGACACTGGAAAGTTTTCTTTTCTCAATCGTACTATCAGGAACTGGAATGCTTTACCTGCAGACTTACTAAAGGCTTTACCAACAACCAAAAATGCATTTAAAAATAGGCTTAAGGACCTTACTAATAGACGGTAATTATACACAGTATTTAAAGGGTGTAAATGATATGTTGTTATTGAAGTGTTGTATCAGTGAAGAATTATGTTGTGTCAGTGAAGTGTGTTGTGTAAGTGAAACGTGTTCCTGTCAGTGAAGCTTTATAGTTTATAGTGGCAGTGCAAAGTATTGGAACAGTGAAATGTTTTTGAAGTGTTAGTGAAATCAGGATAGAATCAGTGAAATGTGTCGTAGTTCCAGTGCAGTGAGTGAGTTGACAGCGAAATGAGTGTAATGTTGAAAAGTACTTGTGCAGATATGAACATATCATACTCGTGGGTTTTAGTTCGATCTTAGTTTTAAGATACAAATTAGAATATTTCAAATGTTATTTTAAGTGATCGTTTCATTTAATTTAGTATATTCCCTGTTGTTGTTGTTGTTGTTGTTATTGTTATTATTATTGTTAATTATTGTTAGTATTAATTATTAGTATTATTATTAATTGTATTTTTAATTAATACGTTTATTAATGTCATTATTGAGTGCAATTAGTTACCACTGCCACCGGGTATATACCCATTGCAGCGTGAATAAATACATACATAGATGGTAGTACCTGAATGACATGGTTAAGTTTCTGTATGCGACATCACAGAAACGTAACCATGTCATTCAGGTACTATCATCTGGTGGTAGATGAAAGAAACTCACTGTCCGATATTACCCGATGTCCGATACTACCCAACTCTCCCCTATAAGTTTTTCTGGTTCACACAGATGTTATGGGTTTTTTCTGGATGCGCCATCTGTCAAGACTGTGAAATTACTAGTGAAAACGCAACAAAGTGAGTGAACGATTACTACCGGGACATTCGTAGGGGAGTATTGTTGCGATTAGCATAACAAACAAGCTAACAACCACCCTTGTGAAAACGCTGATAAGTATAGCTGCGTCGCTGTTATTTCCGGCAGCCAATCACGTTGCAGCTTGACTACTTTCAAATGTGTGCTGATGACGTTACGCACTTCCACTGCTACCATTTAGTATACAGCTGCTAATTAATACAGTAGCGTGCAAATTAATCCGAACAACGTAATTACTTATGCAAAAACACTCAAACGGGATAAAAAAAAAGATCTAAGACATACCTCAGTAATCTATGTGGCCTCCCTTGTTCCTAATAACAGCTCTGAGACGATTTGGCATGGATTCCACTAATTTCCCACAAATATTCTTCATTTCTTCATCGCGAAACCATACAGCAATGAGGGCAGAAATCATCTTCTCCTTTTTAGAACAATCCATTTTTTGCATTCTTCTTTTGCAAATTGACCACAAGTTCTCAATGGGGTTGATGTCGGTTGAGTTGCCTGGCCAGGGGAGTACCTGAATATTCTTCTTGTTGAAGAATTCTGTAGTTTTTCGAGACGTATGGCATGGTGCCAGGTCTTGTTGGAACACACCTCTGCCATCCGGAAATGATTTTTGCAGCTGGGGTACGATTCTGGTTTCCAATAAGTGAATATATTTGTCAGAATTCATCATTCCCTTGATAGGTATTAATGCTCCAGGCCCTTCATGTGTAAGACAACCCCAAAACATTACTTTAGGGGGGTATTTGGGTGCTTGTTGGAGATGAGCTGCTGTTACTTTTTCGGATCCTTTCCGTACGTAAGAAACACGGTGGCCGTGGACCTCGAAATGAGACTCATCGGAAAAAAGTACATTCTTCCAGTCATTCACTGTCCAGTGTTGATGTAATTTTGCCCACATTAAGCGTTTTTTTGCACATAACAGGGGTTAGCAGTTGCTTCTTAATAGGCTTACGAGCCAGCCCTTCGTCCAGCTTCCAAAAGCCTACGCCGCACTGTTGTGACGTGAATATTCGCCCCAGTGGTAGCCATTAACTCGCGGGTTAAGTCGACAGCAGTTAGTCTAGGATTTAATTTACTTTTTCTGACAATTAAACGATCATCTGCAGGTGAAGTCTTCCTTTTCCGGCCACAGTTTCCTTTTTTTCTGGGGTGTGATGGATCCAGTCTCCTGTATCGTTTTATGATCGAATTAACAGTAGCCAAACCGATGTGACATTCTGCAGCAATTTGCCTCTATGTCATAGAAGAATGCTCTGCTAATGTTATAATTTTAGACCGTTTTCGTGGAGTTGTATCCATTTGTGAAGACGACAGAATGTACACAGGATTGCAGTATTAAGTCTTCAACACAACTGAAATGCTTATAAGTACAAAACGACAGGCAAAATGTCACATATTATAAAAAAAATAATGACAGACCTTCAACAATGGAATTACACGTACTACAGATGTCAATTAAAGCGGTATGAGCAGCTGTGAGGCCAACAATGACAGAAAATGTAAAAATATGTCGTGTTCGGATTAATTTGCACGCTACTGTATACTGCCCTGCTCGGCGCAAAGCTTAAGACGTAAACAAAAAGGAGGAGCCACGCCAGGAATAACAGCGACGCGGCTATAGTAGAGTAAAACCTCGTTTATACGGACCCCTATAAGTCAGACTTCACTTAATCCAGACAGACAAAAAGTATATGAGTTCGGAAAAATTAAAGAACCTTATTTTAAGACTCTACTTTTATATATTAGAATATGGAATTACATTAATTACAATATTACACCTATAGTATTAAAAATAAAGAAAATCCTTCAAGTTTGCATTAAAGTAATAAAACTATACAAACAATTTGTCAATTAACTGTTTACGTGCAATTTATTTAGCATTATTTCAATCTATATTTATGTATGGTATTAGGCCTATAGGTTGGGGTGGAACTTATAAATCCAACCTTTATCCGTTAATTTTACTATAGAAAAAAGTATTAAAATTAAAAAAAAAAAAAAAAACAGAAAGATTACTCGACTGAATTGTTGTTTAAACATTTCAAAGTTTTCAACATTAAACAAATGTATTATTTTATTTTATTAAAATATTTTCATAGAAATTGTAATAACTTTGAAAGGTACATACATAAATATAGAATTAAAAATATGAATTCTCTGCGTTTGTCTGAACCAAAATGTAAAACCAATGCAGCTTTTTATCATAGCATGAGTCAAGGTTCCAGATTATAATTAAACAAATTTTATTCCAATAATATTTCAACCACGAATCCTCTCCAAATTAATAAAAAAAATTGTGTTGGATTTATAGTTTGGGTTTAAACATATTAAACACTATTTAATTTGTATTCACTCTCAATTTTAATTTTACTTTTGTCTGTATTGGAATCCCCTCCTGAGCACGAGTCTTACTCATTCAGGAGTGGGCTAGTTTATCTTTCATTGTATTTATTAATTTGTATTCATTTCAAACTTACTAGCAATAAAAATAAATAAATAAATAAATAAATATTATTACCGATCACACAAAAAAAAGTTTTAAAGTATCAGTAAGGGGTAAAAGAATGTATTTAGGCCTATGCCCTTTAAATGCATCATAATAAACGTGTTTTTTTGCTATAAATGCACTTCCTACTGTTATTTTAGGTTATCTAAGTTAATCCGGACTTTCGTTAAACCGGTCAACTTATCCCTCCTAATTAGTCCGGATTAACGAGGTTTTATTATTTTAGGGTTTGGTTAAGCAGAAACAATATCGTATTTGAAGAAGATATGGAAAATCCGCATTTCATATTATCTGGTAAAAATAAACCGTCCAAGGACGGATTTTAAAGTGATACGTACGTATTTGCATTGGATTTATTTCCACTAGCCTTGTTCCATATCACCCGGATTTAAATCCAACACGCTAGATCAGTGACCGGCATGTTCCGTGCTCTGTGACGTCATACCACGGAGCCTCCACGCTCTTTGCTCGGAACATTCTGCATACTGAGTACAGCGTGGAGAGAAGGTTCAACTGAACAGTGGTGGTGCGGCGTCTATGCACTGACAGAGCGCGATCCATTCGTCTGAGGTAGTATGGGAACAGCACAATTACAATACATTTGTACGAAAACAAAACTGTACAACCGTGATAAATCAATGTAACAAAATATTTTGGTTTGTAATCAATTTCAATATACAGTACTTATAATAATATGAAATTCATAATACAGCCAGCTGCAGAAGCGTTCGCATTATATAAATGAGGCTCCGAATCTGCTATAAATATACAAATGTAGAAATAAAAATTTAAGCAGTACAACAACACTTTGTCTACTCGGAAACTTGAAAGCAGTTCAAGTGTTTTAACAGACATTTTTCTACACAATATACAGATTGAACTATCTAGGCCCTACCTTGGTGAGTAGTATGCAAAGTATAGTTCAACTTTTGAAACACACCATCACTTTATGTCACTACCGTGCCCAAGCTAAATGCTTTGTCGAGATCAAACTGTGTTATGGAGTATGGAGGAATGGCGAAGTGTTTGATTTGTGGCAAGCTGTTTCAGCATGTAAAGAAGTTCAGTATACAACGCCATTATTCTGTATGCCACACAAATGATTATGACAAATATGGGGGAGAAGATAGCCAAGTACTAGTGCAGCAATTGAAAGATAGATTGTTAAGTAAAGCTAGGGAACACACTGTCAGTGAATCAATGGTAAGCTTAAGGCTTAAGGTATAGGATTTCACTAGCCATTGCAAAGAATATGACGGGGAATTTGACAAGAATGTTGCCATCATGACCGCAGAGTAGTTATTCCCTAGCAAAATACAGGAATGTGATTCCAGCAATTTATCTGCAAGAACTGTCGTATCACTGCTGCACTGACGCCACTGCGCTGGTGCGTGTTAACAGTAATACGACTCAACTGCTCGCTCTTACAAGCTCTTGAGGCCTGACTGGCTCTTACGTCATAACTGCAGCTTCTGCCGGCCACTGCGCTAGATCAATGGAATCTCGAGTCGACCGAAATAGAAAATATCTGACAGAAATGTAGGCCTAAGTAGCATTTCTTGAAGTTCACTTAATGCCAGAAGCATTAAGCCGTAAACATCATCTTGGTTTCACCGGACTGGACTCGTGACGGCTCACTGCACCTGTAGGCACTCATTGCCGTCGGTGGAATTCTTCTCTGTAATTAATTTCGTGGAATTTATTTACCTTTATATCAAAACATCGGTAAGATATGCCGAAATCAAATAAGTCTCGGAATTTGAAGCTGTAGTTATTTGTTGAGTTCGGATCTCTTGAGTCAGTTTTATATTATTTGGTTGAATTAATAATACTCAACATATATTTGCACACCTTGTACCACAAGGTACTCCTCCAGTATTAATACCATTTATAGTATGTATTGAAACAATCAGAAACATAATTAACACTTTCCTACGGACAATTCTAACGTCTAATACTGTAAACTTTAATAATCAGTTAAATATTGTAATAAGAAAAAAATTGTAAGGACATTTTTTCTTCCTTATAACATGAATAAGTCATCAGTTAAAATAATAGCACTTACACCCCTTACATCCTGCATTTTATCGGGGATTGACATATTAAATTAGGCAGTGTTTATACTGCGATAAACTTCTTTCTACAACCCATGATGTGGCAGAGGCGAACTTACAATATGGTTCTGAACCATCATTATTTTAATCTCTTTCGCAATTCAGTATGTAATATAAATTCTTAAAATTACGGAACAAAGAACATAAACTTAAGAAAACTAGGCTTACGAGCAAAATAAGAATATTAATATTCTGTTCTTGAAAGATCGAACGCTCCTCAAATAACCTCACGTATATTGACCCAGGGAAAACGATATGGGAGAAGAGGACGAGGAGGAGGGGGAACTGGAAGAGCGAAAGATGGAAGAGGACGACAAGGAAGAATGTAAGGATAATGAGGAGGAAGATGACGCCAAACGGGAAGAGTTAAAGTTTCCAAAAGAAATTAATGGATGTGGGATTATTTTTGGTGACATTAATGAGAGAAATGGCGATATGTACAGTACAGCACGATAATGGCAATGGCTACTGATAGTAATTAATATGGAATACACATTTTATTAGAGGGTAAATTACACTCGTGTCATGTAATGCAATAATTTGTACTTCATTTCCTATTTAATTTAATAATCGTTAGGAAATCACAGTCTTCAGACAGAGACTTTACAACGTGTTTCACAGTGCGTTTAATTTAAGGGACGATCTCAAGTACTTCACGTACCGTAGAAATGGGTAAAGTCAATCAGTGGGTGTAAAATCGATCATTTGCGATTTTTATTGAAAATTATATATTTTCTCAGTTACTTGTTAAAATTTTGTTATGCTGACTTCGTTGTCTTACATTGTAAATGTAAGCGAGAGGGGCAACAAAAAGCCTGCGAATGCCAACAATGGGAACACTGTGTAATTACCGTTGAAGTGAAAATTGTTATTTTCAACTTTTTCTCTTAAATGAAAACAAAGTCTTACAAACTCTAAATTATAGTCAGCAGTGAAAGGAGACAGGAAGTATACGTAAGTACTTTTCGTTGAGACTGGATCCTGAAATAATAGTATTGAAACTTATTATTTTAAGAAAACTTGTAGGGTTAAGTCGATCATGTCATCGACCTACTCGAAACAGATAGGACCAGCTGGAAGAATAAATTGTTCACCGAAATACCTCCAACTAACACTTATAAACAGAAAAGTGTCACAGTATAGCTTATATTGATGGGATAGTGGAGAAAGAGGAAGACGAAATTATGGTGAATTTCTTGCCTAAGAGAAGCACTGCCAAAGGAACACATTTTGTACACCCCTCTGTACCTGAATGGGAACAACGTAGTTTCTAAAGTGACATGAGGAGGGGAAGATTTCAAATAACATCTGATATAAACCTAAGCAATATTGAATTGCATTTTAGATTATAATTGAAGGGTGGTATTTCAATGTAAATTTTGAATTCTTAAATCTTTGTTTGTTGGTATGTGAAGTATTAAAATGTGTTTTTATGCTTTATAAGTTGCAATTCATAGTCACAATTGTACAGTGGAGACCTATAGGCCTAATTGTATCCAATAGTATGATCACAGTAACAAAAGATACACTATATAACGCTATAGGCATATATTGAAGATTATTATTGTTTTACACCCCTTATAACAAATAAAATATATGTAATACACTTAATTTGTTTTTAAAAACATAAACAGTGATCGACTTTACTCCGCAATATTTTAAAATCGATCTTAAACTAAAAATTCAATGGTGATCGACTTTACCCTATTTAAGCAGGTAACTTCGATCACAAGTCAAATAAAAAAAAACAGTTTTTTATAGATTGTAATTCAATTCTTGTAACGTGTCTTCATAAGTGAAGGACATGACGAGAAAATGCTCTATTCTGAGGAACTTCGCTCCATTGCATAACCTCAATATCATTAAAAAATTGCAAAACTTTAATCGACTTTACCCTTTCTACGGTATGCATCTACGTATTAATAACTTGTTAATTGAAAGGAGAACTCATTTACAAGCATTTAACTTTCTCCTAATACAAAATGAATAAAGTAAAATACTTCTGACATCAATTTTGTGTTAATTATATTCATGTGGTCTCTTACATCACTTATACACTAAGAAAACATTGGTTTAGAAGAAAATGCAATTTAGTCCGGCTGTATTTTATTTTAAATCACTGTGCAATGTCTCAGTTGTGCTTGACATTTCAATGTCCCCATTTCCCCCAGTGTTTTGCTACCGATGTCGAAGGGCGGATTAAATAGTGGCGTGTGAAACAGTTCTAACATTAAGTTGTATAAACTTATAATGTGGTTGCTAACAGATTTTATTTTGAGCAGTGCTGTGGGAAAGTTTATGATGTTTCAATTTCATGAATATAGTTGAAGAGTAATTAAGTACTTAAAGACATTACCAGGTAGTGAAAGAAGCTCACTGTGTTTTAATAAACAACGCAGGTTCAGAGATTACACAAGTTATTGCCCGAGTTATAATAGGGTGAAATCTACACCCACTGAATGTATGAAGTGAAAGCCTCCATTCTACAGTATAATATGTCAAAGCAGATTAAACGCAAGTCGAAAGAAAATTCTGTCTGAACTTAATACTCCCGACTAATCCTATCAGAATGCTGTTCATTATAGACCCACACATTGTAAGATCTGGATAATCCCTCTCGTCAAATATAAGGCACAGTGAGCTTATGAATTTAGGGCATGAGTTAAAGCACAGAGAATGTCAGGTATCAGGGATAATAGATAATAATCAACAATAGGGAAGTTATTAACACGGTATTCCTGAACAAATCTGTAATACATTTAGCTTATCTTACTGTTAAGAAACTATAATTTCATGAAAATAGTGCAACTTATTAACTCGTGGCTCGAGAGAAAGTGGCTTTTGAACTGAAACACGAAAGATTTCTTTAATCACCTTATGTAATTAGAAAAATTAAATAAGGTAGTAATTACTGGAGTTGTTTGCTTCTTACTTTTGTAATAGAACCACATGCAATGACTTCAGTAGCACTCGAAATACTAATATCGGTGTCCCACAGGGGTCTGTCCTGGTGCTTTATATATATATATATATATATATGTATATATATATATATATACACACAGACACACACACACACACACACGAGTATTAGGCTAATGATTTACTGGAAATTAATTGTGAAACATTCAATGGTGAGCTTTTCCTATGCGGACGACAGTCTTGTTATTTTTGTAGGTAAAACTTAGGATGATACCTAGCTTAATGCAAATAATGGCATCACTTTGATTGAACATTGGTTTGATTCCAACCTACTTGTCTTAAATCGTACTAAAACCACGGTTGTAACATTTTCGTTAACTCTGTTGATATGAAATCTCCTGGTTCGTTCTTGTATTTGAAAATCCTCGCTGCTCCTGCCATCAAAGATCACCATCTTAACCGAAAACGAAATGATTCAAAAAGTGAACATACTTTGGAAATATTATGCTACAGATTTATCTCCTACTTTTCCTCAACAACTGAGTAGTTTTATATCCATACTGATGGAAGTGATTCGTAAACTTTCAACGATAAAGGAAGTGGCCGAATTATTAATAATTGTGAGCTTTGGTAAATTCTGAGAAAAGTTCCTTATTATTTTTGGTAAGTTCAAATTCACCACTGAACTAATATGGCATGGATAATTGCGAAATATACATTGTTAACACAGTAATACAACTACTTTGAGCATGAGCGAATATGAGAAGTGGGGCCCAAATGAGATTTTTGTGCGGAGGGGGGCATTCTTTCTTAGTTACGTTACTGTTCCGTTTCAATATTCGATACGATATTTGCAACATTATGCTTTTGCACAATATCCCATAATATTTTCCTTGTTAACTCATGAAGTGTATTGTTGATAATCGTGAAATTCCTGCTGTAGGTATGAATTAAGCACTAGTTTCACTAAATACCTGACGGCATTATATAGTATTGTGACTGGCATCAGTCTGAGAAATAGTAGTGCGCTTTTGTAAGGCGAAAGAGCATTGTTGTAGTTCACAGGAATCTTACATAGATGACACGAAGTAGCTGAATAACGATGACTACAAAGAAGGCGGCCGTTCGGACTTTGACAAACATTCCTAAGCAAATGAATAGTAAGGCACAATAAGCCAACAAGGGGGTGCGGTGCTAGCCTTCTGGCTCCTCACCGCAAAAAGAAAAAAATAATCTCGAATCATTAGTTACGTCCCAGATCACATATAGATTACTCATTCCTATGTTAAAATCGGTTGCACTTTGAAGAGAACAACCGCCAGGATCGCCACCCGTTCGCGCCTTAAACGAACACGAGATGGCAGTACAGTCGCTAATGTAATTCAAATGGGAGTTATGACGTGACTCCTTATGTAACAGCTAGATGGCAGCATAGTAAACCTAACAAAAGTTGTTACCGTCAAAGCTTATAACGCCGAGCAATCTCGATATTTATGATGGAGGGTTACGTACAAAGTCAGAAAATACGATATTGAAACTCCTATTTAAATGAAAAGTGAGGTTCATACGTTAGTATTACTTACCAGTTGGAGGATTCCAGGAAACAACAAGCTGCAAAAGTCTTCTGCTTGCATTGTACACCTCCGCCTTGACTACCAAGTTTGTTACTGGGTTCGGGTACGTGAACTTCGGAACCACTCTTGTAGCTGCAAGAACAAGAAAGAGGAATCTTATAACGAAACAGATATTAGTACATTATGCAACGAGTCTATAATGGTAGTATTAAAATTATGAAACTCGCTTGCGCTCGTTTCAATAAACATACTCGCGTCTTAATTACCATTATAGTCAAGTTCCATACGACTTTTTATGCTCGACCATATTTCTAACTTGAAATTATTCATACGTATTCATGTTATTCTTATCTGACTGAGGAGCGGAACTGACCTTGTGCAATACCTCGTAAATTGTGAGATGTGCGCAGACGCGAAAGTATTGATTTTTTCCGAGAAACAAATGTCGACATTGACCTTGATATAATTTAGAGAGTAAAATAAACATTAATCTTGATATAACCTTGAAATTGAATTAGACATTGAAAAACGAGATGACAAATTGAATTTACTTGAATATTATTTACAATTAACGCTAATTATTATAGTAACAGAACTAGTTGTCTTTCGATTGCATATCCGAGAATAATCGATACTTGCGCTTTCATATTGCTACAATGGTATTTTCTGATTGTTGGAACACCTGAACTTTAATCAATAGGTGTACTTTAATGAGATCCATTAAAGGGCTGCTACCAGGTGTATAATTACTACATTTCGGCATGGTCGAGCATAAACAGTATTTAAAACATGAGACATGAGTTTCATAATAAGTAGGCTATTTTATCTATAGGTTTTCCTGTTTTGGTATTGTATATCCTGCATATGGGGCAGAAATATGAACACTACGACGAAGTGAAGAGAGACGACTGTAAGCAGTTGAAATGTGGAAATGGAGAATAACGGGATGTGCGAAATGGACAAAGTAAAAAAATGAAGCTGTCTTGGAAGAGTGGTGAAGAAAGAATAATGCTGGAACTGTTCAGAAAGAAATAAGCTGGGTCACTGGCTAAGAAGAAACTGCCTACTAAAGGATATACTGGAAGGAATGGTGAATGGGAAAAAAGTGCAGGGCAGAAGAAGATATTGGATAATAGATAACATTCAGTGATTAGGATGTTTAGATCGTTCCGGTAAGCGGAGACAGACAGCATTAAGGATATATGTACGTGAACGACCACGAATATTATCAGAAAATGCAGGCTCTAAATTTCTAAAATTTTATAAGAAAATGAACTCATAATTGGGCAAAAATTACAAGGTACCACAACAAGACTTATTAGAACTTTAATATCTGATAAAAGTATAAAAAGTTACTAATAATGTTTTTTAGTATTCACTTTTTATTTTAAGTTAAGTTTTCCAAAATTTGAAAATTTTCACACATATTATTTCATAACTCCACAACCATTAAAGATAGAATTATGAAATTTTGTACACTGATTTAACATACATTTATGCAAACGATAGATTACAATAATGCCCATTTCGTTTAAAATAGAAAAATTAGGTCACGAAACATTATGTAAATTTTAATATATTTCATATAGGTCAAATAAAATATGAATTGTATTAAAATAAACAAATCTACATGTCTGGGAGTAGTCCACTTTCAGAAATAAGTGTTTATTACATGCAGGAAAAATATTAAAGATGTCAGAGAGACCATAACAATGTTATGGTTAGCAAATGATGTAACTGCAGAATTTTTTTTTTCGTACTTTGATAAAACTGGTTTGAAAAATATTATTAGTAACTTTTTTATACTTTTATCGGATATTTAAGTTCTAATAAGTCTTGTTGTGGTACCTTGTAATTCATGTCCAATTGTTAGTTCATTTCCTTATAAAAGTTTAGAAATATAGAGCCTGCATATTCTGATAATATTTGTGGTCGTTCACGTATATAAGTATACCCTTTAGATATATGGATTGTACTGGTATGCATAGACTAAGAGAAAGATGGAAAAGAGGGAATATTGGAGAATGCACAGGTTCCAGTGAAGGACTCAATAGTAAACTGTATAGCTCTATTGATGAATTGTTTATGTTTGTAATTTGAAGTAATTTGCATGATATGTAATTATTATCAATTTCTGTATATCTCAACTGATTGAATTGTTTATGCCTTAAATTGAATTAACTTGTTTTGTATCATATGTTCTAGCTCAACAAATGAATAATCGTTTGCGTTTGTAATTTTAACAATCTGATTGGCTATGTACTGTATACTTTTAGTAAAGCCATCGATGTAGCTCAGTCGGCAGACTCGCTGGGCTGCTGATCCGGAGCTGCACTCGTGCTTGGGTTGGATCCCCCGTTTGGTCTCATTGAATGGTTTCTTCCGAGGTTTTCCCCAGCCGTGGGACTGAAGCCGGATCGTCTATGCCGAGTCTTTGGCCTCACTTCATTTCACCCCCTTTGGTATGATTATCTAGTTGGGTTTTTCCGAGGTTTTCTCCAAACATAAGGCAAATGTCAGGTAATTTTTTTGGCGAATCCTCGGGCATCACCTCATCTCACTACATCTCGCCAAAATATTGTAAAAAATTGTAGAAAATTCCAAAATTGTAAAACTGTAAGAGTTGTAAAATATTGAAAAAAAATGGTAAAAATTTGTAATTGTAATATTGTAAAATTTTGACATGTTCCAAACCTTAAAGATTCATTGCTAATGTAAGATCTTGAAATATAATAAATGAAATGAAAAAAAAACTTTCCCTTGGGTAGAAAATTAGGAACGAATGAATTCTGCACATCACAATATACTATTACGCTCACTTCAGAGATAGGTCTATATTGAGTATACTTAGTACCTAAAAGCTAGGAGAAATCCACGTAACACAGGTGGTGATAAAAAGTAAATTTAATAACGGCAAAGGAGATAACTTAAAAGGCCTCTCCATTTAAATCCATCGGAAATAAAACTCTAAATTTTATAAGTCGCAGCTATTTTTGTGTCTCGAAAATTATTACCATATTGTACATCAGTATTCGTTCGTTCATATACATTCTTTTAGACAGCCTATCTTGCATGTTTCCAAACCTCAATCCATTCAGCTAGCCATTAGGCCTATTTGTAGGGCTGCACGAAAACAAACTGTTTACAAACTGTATATAAATAGATCGTTTTCTTAATTAATAACAGTGTATATTTCCAATAAATGATTTTTTAGCATCGCAACAGATACACTTGATTGTACTTGTCTCTATCTCTGTCACTAGAGAATTCTTAAAATTTATATTTTCCCCGCCATTCATAAAATATTTTGATATGATACCCCTTGCACCAAAGGGGAGATCTATAACTGAAACTTGATTAATATATTTCAGTATTATTTGTATTTATCCTGGTAATAATGAACAGTTTGACTCGTAGACACTTTGTTTTTCACCATTAACTTCCCATGATTGTATAAGAAGATTCGAAGAGAACGTCAGGATGTAGACCTTCGGCTCCCCATCCTACCAATAATGCATAACACAACATCAATACGACGGTTGCTGTCGTCTGCGAAACAACGAACTGTTTTGTTGATTTTCGAGTTCGTTATTTTTTTTTCTGGTTATTATATGCTTATACTGGGTGTTCATTTCAAAGTGTGTCACGACGTCACTGTTGTGAGTCAGCGATTTGAAGCGAGTTTCAGATTTTATGTCAGAGCAGTTGCTTATTAATCAAGACGCTCAATTCAATCTGAACATGAGAACGTGTACTATATAACTTGAACGTCATAGCAACAGATGGCGGTCTGTAAAGTCTGTGTGCTACCATAACCTCTTTCGAACTGTGTTTTGCGCGGATAAGTCGTATGCAGGGTATTTTTTATCATCGGTTCCATACGGCAACATTCCACAATACAAATCAAATGCTCCGTGTCCATGTTCACCGTCCAAGTTAACGTCAACAAATACGTAAGTAATCGTCTTAACCCTCTCCCCATATCCCGACAGTAAGAAAAAAACTCACCTCAGTACGTGTTTTCAAACAGTTCACATTCCTGCCACTACAGGCGTTACCGTACGTATCGGTAAGTACTCTTCAGAATGAACGCCGTACTTGCTAGGAAACTTCTCTGGCACTTAGGTAATACGCCTCTGCGGAAATGTAGGAAGATTGAATTCTCTAGGCTCATCGACTAGCCACATGACGGCATAGTCATGACACACTTTGAACTGAACACGCAGTATAAGTTGTGTTAACTACCGCTAAGTGGTTTTATATTTTATTTTATCAGTCTTAGTATTTATTTTATTATTGTTAATATTTTTCTTTTATTATCACTAATTAATTAATTTCTATTACTATCTTTGTATTATCTCCGTCACTCTTATTCTATTATTAATATTATTACTGTTATTATTATTATTATTATTATTATTATTATTATTATTATTATTATTACTATTATTTCTATCATCAACATTATTACTGATAGCTGTAAAATTTCTGTAGACTACTGGACTGTACCCGAGCACGAGCATAAGCTCATTTCGGTATCTATTCATATGTACCATTTTCAAATGTAAATTGTGAATAAATTTGAATTGTGAATGAAATTTGTGCATAATTTAAATAAGCCAGTATGGAAATGATTTGCAAATTGTGCAATGAAATCGTAACAAATTGGATTAGTTAGAGTGTAATGTTGTTTCTACTAATGAGCATCGAATATATCCCGAGTGCGGTTATTTGAATAGAAAATTTCACAAGAACCGTTTAATGTTTAAAGGGGTGAGAATGAAATAGTCCAAAGTCACACTTTTACGAAAAATATTTTTTGTGTGAGTTCATTTCTTACACATATTATGGGGAAGCTACTAGTAAAATATTATAAAATTTACTCAACAAATAACAGAAATATACGCTGAAGAAATTACGTTACCGCACCTAATAGAACTGGACTCTAAACTGACTAAACTTTTAATATGCTCTCCTGTGAAATTTTGTTTTTCTGGCTTAGGATTAAATCTTTTCGTCCTTTCATTTCATTCAACGGTCTTATTCGAAAATGGATTGGAAAGATGATATGAAGAGTCCACTGCAAGAATGATGGATGTCATTTGGAATACATTTTGCAGGAGAAGCAATTGAAAGTTTGAAATGCTTAGCACTCAAAGCTTAACTGTGATTTTCCGATCATTACTGGACAATGACTATCAGTGTTAATGCCATATAACTCTGTATGTACCAGTGGCGTAGCGTCAATGTAAGCTAAAAAGCTTAGCTTCCCCAGTTAATAATAATTTCATAATAAACTTGCAGTTTATGGAGAAAATTATTTATTAATTTTAATAGAATTTATATTTACGCGTTAAATATTGTGATGCGGCAGCTCAGGATGATTTATGATGCAGCAGTAAACAAGAAGCCTGCACACACCAGCTTCCAAGCAGACTGGTTTCTTCTGTGTAATCCACCCCGCAGATTTTCCATCCCTTTCTAACTAAACTACCCTAGTCGCAAGGCTTGCAAGAAGCTACCTTTAACATTTAAAATAAGTAGTTTCCGAGTTATCCCTTGTCTTCAGTTGTGTTCAGTTGAAGTGTTAGTGTGCATTGTGGCTGATATAATAAATAATGAGCGAAATAACAGTTCCCGACACTAATTTACTTGAATTTTTTTAAGGACAATTGTATTAGGTATCAAGACTGACTTACGAACAAAAGTGTGATTTAAAAAACAAATGACCGACTCCCTTGCTGTCAATGAAGGACACAACCAAAAGACAGACGCATACTTACGTAATGATACTAATACTGTATCTATTGACCGTTAATATTGTGATTTCTCTAAGTATGACAGGGAGTGAGCTAATGTTATACGTATACGTGTCTATTTGTTAGAGATATGTGTAAACCGTGAAATCATATTTTACTACGTATCATTTGAGGTCATGCCTTATTGGTGTTATTTACGATGTTCCAACCAATCTTCGACTGCTGACTTAAAATTGACTACTATTTATTTTAAGACTGTATTTTTGTAATACGTTTTCTCATATTGCATGAAAGACAACTTGAGTTAGCTTCTCCTGCTCAAAATTTCATGCTACGCCACTGGTATGTACATTCTATATGTCTTAAGCTATGCATTGACAGTCTTGGTTCATTTTCGACAAGAAAGTGACATCCATCATTCTTGCAGTGGACTCTTCATATACTTTTTACAATTTAACGTAAATTACACTAATTTATTTCTAATTTACATTATCGTGGAAAACTGGTCTTTTACGAAGACATAAAAACGTAATTTTCTTCGTGTATTAATAATACAAAAACTAATTTAAATATTTTAAAGTTTAAACTGAATTTTCTTTTATATTTCAGTAGGAAATCACTATTTTCTAAAGATTGTTTAAACAGCCATCTATTAACAGATTTTAAAAAGTTTACCTGTTCTTTTACGTTTTAGTTAATTAAAAAAACTGGTGATATCTAGTTCTTGCACTAGCGGTTATGGAATGACAATTAATTGATTGGATATAAAAATTCTTAGCAACAGCTTTAAATTCCTCCAGTGCTTGAAGAAAGAAAAACAAGTTTGATTGTTATATTCAAAAGAAAAACTGCTAATTTGACAAAACATTTAACTACTTATGGACGAAGGAGCAATAATGAAAGAAAAATGACTGAAGATGCTGGGATGTTAACTACAAACAAACTTCTGACAGCTACTTATATTGCTGAGTAGCGAAGTACCAGGATGTTCTTCGTCATCTAACCCTCTCCTCCGTATGCTCTCCAAACTTTCCAGATTTATCTCAGTAGTATTGATATCTGGTTATGACGGATATTTTATTCTGCTTGTTTTAATCGTATCATTTCACCACAGCGTGGGATCGTGGCTGCTGAGTTCTGACTTTCTTTGCAGTTCATACTATCAAAAAGAAAGGGTTTTTCCTATGTGAATATGAAGGTTCGAATTAAAACATAGAATATGAATTGCACGCACGCAATAATAATAATAATAATAATAATAATAATAATAATAATAATAATAATAATAATAACAATAATAATAATAATTAATAATAATAATAATAATAATAATAATAATAATAATAATAATAATAATAATAATAATAATAATAATAATAACAACGTTGGTGTGGTAGTTTGTGATGTTCCAATAAAGTTTAAAATATATACATCTTGATTATAGCCTACAACTTTTAACATTGTATCACTTCGGAATATGTATTCTAATATGTTAAATTCTAACGTACCTTGTTTACAGTTTCGACCTATTTATGGATCATCCTCAGAATGGTCGTTGTTGGTCTTGCCGCCTCTTGTTTTATTTCCTGTGAGTGTAGAGTCAAAGAGTGTGTGTTTTCTGAAATTGAGTTGTGTGTTGAGAATTTCGTTGGGGTGTGTTTTCGTGTGTCTGTATATTTCATATTGTTCTAGTGTGTTTAGTTTCTGGATTTTTGGTTGGATGTTTAGTATTTCCATGTCTGTGTTACAAAGAACACTTCATAGCCATAACAAAATTACAAAACACCTCCACATATGCAGAACACATCACAAATGCTAACCACACACACAGAGATGTCAACACAGGCATGGAAATACTACACATCCAACCAAAAAGCCAGAAACTAAACACACTAGAACAATATGAAATATACAGACACATGAAAACACACCCCAACGAAGTTCTCAACACACAACTCGATTTCAGAACACACACATTCTTTGACTCTACACTATGCTACACGAACACACCCTCACAGGAAACAAAACAAGAGGCGCCAAGACCAACAACGACCAGTTCTGAGGATGACCCATAAATAGGTCGAAACAAGGTACGTTAGAATTTAATACAAGAAAATCTCATCATATATATTCCAAAGTTTAAGAGTACAAACAAATTCTGAAGGGAATTGGGACGGTGTCTGATGTAGTTCCTGGGTAGCTAGGCTGGTAAGAGCGCTAGTGCGTTAAGCTAGAGGTCCCGGAATCGATACCCGGCCCCGGAAATATTTTTCCCTTGAAATTATTCAAATCCGAAAGGGAAGTTTGCTTTTAAAATCACTGTCGTCTCTGTCATTATATATAATAGTAGGGTTCGGAGTTTTAGAATTTTTTAAGGATCACTTAACCTTTCTGTATATAGAAAATATTCCTTTTTTAGGCTTTTGTAAAAATTATAACATACGATCATTTATTACACAAATAATTAAATAATGGGAGGCAAACCAACTTATTAAAAGAATCAGTGAACCGATGAGACTATTTACACTAATTGTGTTTGATTACAATACATGGTAAGAAACATTCGTATGCTGAAACTATCCCTTCAACAGCACAGAATGCCATGGGAGCAAATTTATTCTCTGCCAAGGATGCTGGACTCCAAAGGTAATTTTTCCTATTGAAGAAACTGCACACACTTCCCTCATTTTTGCAAGAATTTTTTAAGAGCAAGCTGCACTTATAGGTCCTGAAATTTTTCAACGAGGCAGACATCTACAGTGTGGATTGTTAATATAGGCAAATGTAACTATTGAATCAATAAGATTAAGTTATTTAAGTATCTTGTATTACAGCTAGATTGTTGCTCGTTCCAAGACAGTTTTCTTTTATTGCAAATATAATAGACTATTATTATTTCATAATTGGCTACCTTTTTATAATCATTTTTGTTCTCATATACACAATTTCATTTATTTTCCAACCAAAAACTAACCATGTGATGTATTTGTTTTCGTAATTTTACTAACAATATAAGCAGTATAATGCAAATAAGATAAGGAAAGAAATATTTTTTCAGGGAAAACTATAAAGTATTGACCATGTGTTGTATGAACTTTTTTGATCCTGTAGTAGTGTAGACCAGTGATGTCAAAGCAAGCGCATTTTTCTGACCTTGACGTCGTGCGCGGGCAGCAAGCGCTAAGTATGGAAAGAGGAAGGGTTGTGTATATGAATAAGCAACCTGTTGGATTAAGAAAACAGTGGTGCACAAACTTCAAACGGAACGTGAAATTTTATGTCGTTATTTTTATATGGCTTCTTTCTGTTTAATATTATCTATATTGTCTGTAAAACAAAAGTACTAACACTGATTTCTTAATATTGCACTTGTGTTTTAAATCTTAATAACATAATGGAGAGTTAATAAGGAATATTCACTTAAATTCCATAGTAGTATAATATTATACTGTATTAAGTGGATGAAACACATCATTCATAAAGAAAGTGATATTCCAAAGAAAGAGATTGAGTATGACATGATAAGTTGGAATTTATATTGATGGTACCTTTAGCCTTACAAAAGTAATCAATAAACTAATCAAAACAATATTACAGTACAAAGCAAAGTTACATAGGTACTATATCTGTTTTAAGTGTAACTAATATTACATAACAAAACACTTATCGCATTATGTTTTTAAGGTGATATTTGTGAGCAACTTCCTATCATCAGAATATTAAATTATTTTCTCGAAATCTGCTGAAGCTATAGAGCTGACATTTTTACAACACATGGGCACGTATCTTTTGCTTATGGTGTAACAGTAGTTGCTTTGTTAATTCATTTCCTTACAAATAATTTCCATGCGAATATTTTCAAAAATTTCAATACACTACCTTCAGTAATACGTATATACAGTATATTAGATTTACGAAAACATTCTGTAAGGCTACTAAATAAATAGGCCTATACCTGAAAATTTCACTTTTCTATACGAAAAGTTAAGAAAATATTTCTTTTGAATAAAAAAATCAAATTTGTGAAAAATAAGCACTAAAATTAAAACTTTCATTCTTATAATGCACTTATACTTCTCAGGCAAATCTAAAAATTAACATGGATACAGTTTTAATAAGTTCTCTTCCCTTTACCTATTGAATCAGTGTTGGCCATCCCTGAATATAGCTCGAACAAGCGGCATATACCACCTCTTTCGTCTGTCTCTTTCCTTTCCGCTGTAAAGCGCTCAGGCTCTCCTGGGCTCTAAAGCGCGCGCTTGCTCCTGTGGGCATCAATTGACATGCCTGGTGTAGACCGTCCACGACGACTGTTAAAAAGACGGCACTTATACCCCTTACACCCTGTATATGGCAGACTAAAATCAAGATAACCAACTGTGTTCTTACTTCTTGTTCGTAGCTAACGTGCTGGGATTATTACTTTTGTCTTGAATAGAGTATGGTCTGAATTTACGTCATAGCCTCCATATACCCTTGTATCTATTATTTTTTGTTGGGCTAATTTAAGATTTACCAAAATAATCTGTTATTGATTAGAACCTCGGGCGCACGATGTTTATTTGTGTATATCCTTTGATCCAAGATCTAATTATCGGAATCTATAATAAGAACAGCTTAAAATAATCTAACATTATTCATTCTACAACCTGTGTTTAGTCTAGAGAAATCTCTCTTCCATAACGGCAGCTACAGTAATGTTATGACTGAGTTTAAAGGAACTGTGTTATCACAATGATATTCCCTTTGAAAATATTATTCCAACTACTGCACATAATATTCCTTTTATGAGAATGAAGCTGTTTGCAATTGGAAAACAGAAACAAATTAATATGGGAATCAGAAAGTAGTAGCAGTATAATCAGATTAGTAGTTATTATCAGTAAAGGAAAATCATAGCTACAGTATACAGGGTGATTCAGAATACCCGTAATAGTCATTTATTTCGGAAATTAGTGCATTAAAAATTTCGAGACAAAAATATTTATAACTAAACCACATGTGAACTGTCACTTGAGCTTGATTTCATCAATCAGCTCTAACAGGATGTACGGCCAGTGGCGTATCAATTTAAAATTTCAAATGGCAGTCGGGGTCAAATAGGGTACCATTTGATAGAGCTCTTCAAAACAAACAATTTTCATAGAAAACATTTTTATTAATTCCTACTCTTTCAATGAGAAAACGTACAAAAAGACAATTGGTGATTCGAACCACCTGCAAGTCATTTCTTTCGGAAACTAGTGCATTAAAATTTTCGAGACAAAAATATTTATAACCAAGGCACATGTGAACGTTCACTTGAGCTTGATTTCATCCAGTTTTTCAGTAACATATCAACATTAATTGTCTTGTTTACATTTTCGTCTTGTACATTTGTCAGTATTGATGGTAAGTAAGTAAATAAATAAATAAATTGTACAGGAAGATTGAATGTTTGCGACTTGAAGACAACTAAATATGCAAATTAGGACTGCATTTAATTATAAGAATTTATTTTGTAAATACATTTTTTACAAAAAAATACAGTTCGAAATGGAATATAAAAGTTTGGATGTCTTATTTCTCTTCCATGGATTCTGTGTGTAATTTTGTGTTAGTGAAATTATACAAACGTTTTATCTGCCATTGGTATTTAATTTTTCGAACAATATCTAAACACAAAAATTAATTAAATTTTTATTATATTCCTATATTCTGTATCTAAACACGTGATTATATAAAATCATGTACAACATTTTTACAATAATCCTCGGTTAGCACGACTAGCCGCGAAACCAGGTGGCCCGGGTTCGATTCCCGGTCGGGGCTAGTTACCTGGTTGAGGTTTTTTTCCGGGGTTTTCTCTCAACCCAATATGAGCAAATGCTGGGTAACTTTCGGTGTTGGACCCCGGACTCATTTCACCGGCATTATCACCTTCATCTCATTCAGACGCTAAATAACCAAAGCTGTTGATAAAGCGTCGTAAAATAACCTACTAAAATAAAAAAAATACAATAATCCTTGTAAACTATAGTGGTATACCTATATCTACAACATAAAACATGGAATCTCTCTGTTCCGCCAGTTTCTTTTGAATGAATTATGTATATATCCATCCAGCTTATTCGAGTATGTAAAGCGTAAAATAGGGATGGATGAATGAAATATAAAACTCTGTTACAATGGCTTTTGGACAGTTGCTTTTGGTGGCGTTGCAAACGGTGCTATGAGTGTGCGTCGATGGGTAAATACTATAAATGCGGTTGTAGATTTAAATCAGGGCTGGAAAATTGTACAACAGATAAACAAAATCCTGTGATCTCTCGTTGTAAATGAGAGAGTTCTGCATCATTCCAAACCCAACAGTACAGTTATACTTCTGACGCCACTCCATCAAATGTTGTCCGTGTCAGATTCCGACCAGATCAGTGAAATTTGTGGTTGGTGGAATAGCTGACGAATAGGTCTTCTGTGTATTTCTATTCCTGTGTCATTATCATTCTACAATATTGCTCCATCATTATCTTTTTATCATATCGGAATAACATCTTCAGTTTAAAATTGAAGTAATGTACATAATTATCATTACAATGCACCAATCATCGCATAATTGTTAACCCTATCAGTTTGTTGTTAAGAATAAAGAGATTTCAAAGAAGTGTGATACCGAAATAACCAAAATTTCGTTTTCGTGAGAAATCCATGTACTCTTCCTCAAAATTTACCTCCTGGTAACGAATTATTTTACAACAGAGCTTTAATTCATGCCCTTCTTGTATTATTATTCGACAGCATAATGAGAAGAACGGTTATTCTGCTGGATAATGCCATCAAATGATCTTAGATTCTGGGACGAAGAAATTAAATAAAGTACAAAAATAGAGTTACAACAAATTAAGTCCATCGCTGTGGAGTAATGGTTATCATGCTGACCGTGAAACGAGCGGGCCCGGGGTCAAATTCTGGTTGGGACAAGTTACCTGGTTAAGGATTTTTCCGGGTTTTCCCTCGACGCATTAAGGGGTTGCCAGACAAGAAAAGGCTAAAAGCATTCTTACGGACGCAGTCAAATTGAAGTTATAATTATAATCATAATCTGGTTTAATAATTCAATTGTATTTAGTTATTATTATTATTATTATTATTATTATTATTATTATTATTATTATTATTATTATTATGACATAATTATTTTATTGTTGTGTTGAGAAGACAAAAGGAATTGTTATTGTATTATATTAATTATGTATTATGTACTGTATTCTAATATATTAATTACGTTTTGTTTATTTATTTACTAGAGCTTCCGTAAATTAGAGGCTGTCATTAGACAAAGCATACAAAACAATACAAGAACAAATAGATGATGAAAGATAACAGAGTAAGAAAAAAGTAAACAAGTACACAAAGAAACAAACAAGGGCAGTTTACAGAATAAAAAAAAGTTACAAGTAAAGAAGCAATGACAGCTAATAAGAGAAAGAAAAAAGATAATGGTGCGTCAGTTTTTTCAGTACACTGAATTAGAGTCCATACACGTGGTTCCGTAAAAGTTTGACTGACTCTCTAATTATGAGGAGGGCAGTTCATTCAGAAACGATTTGTGCAGTCCTAGGGTCTTACAGAATTGAGAAGAGAAGTTAGGTATCGTTGCTCTTGCTCCAAACATCAATCCCGTAACAATGTAGTAATTTTGTATCACACTGGTTGAGTGGAAGAGAAGGCCGGATGGCCTTAACCCTGCCAGTTAAAATAAATTATTATTATTATTATTATTATTATTATTATTATTATTATTATTATTATTATTATTATTGTTGTTGTATTGGGAATATAAAAGAATTGTTATTGTATTATTTTAATTATGTGTTGTATTGTATTATATTAATTATGTTTTGTTTATAGCTATGTAGTAATTTTGTATCATACTGGTTAAGTGGAAGAGAAGGCCGAATGGCTTTAACTCTGCCAATTAAAATAAACCATTATTATTATTATTATTATTATTATTATTATTGTTATTATTATTATTATTATTATTATTATTATTATTATTATTAAGAGTAAATGCTGGGTAACTTTCGGCGTTGGACTCTGGACTCATTTCACTGGCATTATAACCTTCATCTCATTCAAACGCTAGATAATCATAGCCGTTAATAAAGCGTCGTAAAATAAGCAATTAAAAAAAAACAAAAGTCTTCAAAAAAATTGATTATAATGTAAAAAGAGCTTTAGCTAAAAGGGAAACACAAAAATAACACAGAGTTGGAATATTTTTTCTACTCTAGAACGAAACGTAACAGAAACAAGTCCGAACACTTATAACAGTGGTCGGTTTTTTATACGTTCAGTCAATCTAGAGTGATCGCAGCAAACCTAATTAGCTCTTTCACCTAGTGCAGGTGAACCAGAGGATGAAGATAGAGAAGTCGCGTTCTATTTGTACTAAATTTTCTACATTTGCCGACTGCCGACTTATAAGACAGGGCAAGAGTTAAGTAAACGGTAAAAATTAATGAAATAAATTAACGACCAAGACCACATTTCAAGAGATGAATTACATGACGTACTACAAACTTGTACCAATAATGAATCTCTTGGCGATGATAGGATTACCATAGGACTCTTTAAATAAAAAAAAATGAATCTCTGGCATTAAGACGTATTAAACCTTCTGAAAAAAGTTTTGAAGGAAAATGTTCACCTCCATGTTGGCAAAAACCATTCAATATTCCACTTTTCAAAAGGTGCAATCACAAAAGTTGTGTGAATTATCGTGGTTTCCACCTTGTTTGGTGACTTATTTGACAGATTCCTAATATACGAGACTGAGGACCTGAGTTCAAATCTTGGCAACGACGCAGTCATATTTACAATGGACGAAGCTAAAGTTGTCATGGTTTTTCTCAAGGTACTCCGGTTTTCTCTCGTCATTCCACCAACTTTTCCACAACTCCCTTTTTATTATCACGCTTTCTTTGGAAAATAGGACACCACTTGTGTTTTCGTGACTCTGAATCGGTCGTTCACCATGATCGGCGTTCAACGCGGTTTGTCCAAAGATGAGTAGATAGCAGTGGTGGTAGTCACGTAGAGCTCTGAGGTATGGCAGACCGGTATACGGATTTGATGACTGGAGAGGAATGCATGGCGTAGTAAGTGGTGCAATCGGTTTAGCTGGGCAGCATAACTCATTCTACTACGATTGTTCATGTCCTGCTCGATATCTCCATTGCAGCATAAGTCTTCTTATAACTAATCATAAAATGTTTACGAAAATAATCAAAAGAAATCTGGACAAATACTGTGAGAATAAAGTCGACGAAGAACAAATGGCTTCCTTAAGAGTAGATTCTATGTTTGTGTATATTTTACTTCGAAATTATTTATTGATCAATAAAACAGAGAATTTACTAGAGAAATACAATATATTTTATGGATTATGAAAGGCTTTTGATCGAATAGGTCGAAACAAACTTCCAAAAACTTTCTCCTAAAATGAAACACCTGATCAAACAATACAGCTAGTTCAGAATTAGTTATTTGGAACTGTTAACTCTTTCATATTGTACTCATTCTATGTCTCCTGAATTTGTTCGGTATTAGTCGTTTCTGCTGACCATATATTTTGTTCCATCGAAGTTAATATTAAGACCAACGAGTTGCAGCTTTTGTCATGTCCTTTACCGCCTCTGATAAATAGTTAACAGATCTTCCCAGGAGTACAATGTCATCCGCATATGCTATGAATGTTCTTGCTCGGGAAATTCAATTTCATGTCAGATTATTCTTTGAACCGATGAACACAAAGATACGAAACACATCATTTTACAAAAGCATTCAGAGCGGACTGTAGGGGGGGAAATGTGAATACACACAAATGCTTGCCGAAACAATACAACGGAAAGTTTAGCAAATAATCAACATAAGATCTGGACATCTCTTCAACTTACTCAGCGGGACATGAAGTGGTAGTGAATTTCAACTGAAGCAAGATTGAGGTGATCATTTGCGTTTTCTTTGACATTTTGTGCGCATCGAAGATATAAACAACTCTTTGATGCCTGAAAATATTACATTGATATGTTTCGAAAGCAATTAACTATCTCTCTTTGAACTACAGGGACATCATTTTATTTTTACTTCACTTTTTATTGTACCTGAGTTTTTTAATGTACTTCACTCCCACCCCTTCTACTAACGAAGTTCCAACTGTCCTCCACACAGAACCAAGGCCTCATATACGAGTAAGCAGTATTGAGTTAGTGAGTATAGTACGTTTCAGAAATATGTTCGCGTTTTCCAGTGACGAAAAACTTCAAATATTGAATCATATTTTCGCACAGGTACTGTCGTCAGTTTGTCTACGTCGCATCTCGATTTCCCCCACCTGCTTCTGCTCGCTCCACTGTAAAGACTAGTGACTGGGCTTTCTTAACTCCTTTCTGAAAATATTAATTTCTGTTAGGAGCTAATTGAAGGTCTACGTAATATTATGCAACTGTTTAAAATAACTTAAATAAAAGGGCCTCGTTAAGTAATTAACTATTCTACGATCCTGAGACACAACCACTTAGATGGACAGTAGATAGCATGTCTGAATAATTTTATCTGTGCAGATAGGGCAGAAGTGAAGATTGAATTTACAGTACGTAAGGTACTCTTTTACAGAGTAAGTACAGAATTATTTCAACATGAATTACTACGTATGAAGGACGAAACTGGTAACTGGAATTAGATGCAATAGTCTATAGTGCGATAATATGCACAAAAGAACTGAAGCCTGTATCGAAATGAACGGCCACTATTTTCAAAAATGTGTTTAAGTATTCATATTATGATTATTTTTCATTTTAACTTCATTCTCTATATTGTACGCTAATGTGCTGCATAATTAATACGTTCGCATGGATAACGCAGTTCTTGAGTAAAAACACTTATTGTTAACATTGTACTTTAACTATTTTGATTAAGCAAAACCTAATGGAAATTATCAAACTCAAAATTTCGATATTTCCTAGTTTACGTAAATGGATGAACTACTTTTTTTCCTCTCCTATACCTAGGAAAGTGATTTGTTTGTATTTTACGCCAGTATCACCGAACTTCAGTCTTGGAAGGGGTAGCAAACGGTGTTCCCGCGTCTCAACCATTAAACCAAAGGTATAGCCAGGTTAATATTAAAAATGTTAGTAAAAATAGAATGATGTCCCTGTACAAGCAACAACTGGACTCATAAAATCACATAATGTAGTTCAAGATGAAACAAAGTATAAGGAGAACATTGAGGGATAAATGAAATAAAGAGCATGAATGATAAATAAAACGGATGTTTAATCCTTATGAAATAAGAATGTAATTATGAGCATTGTATCAATAATCGAAGTTATAAGAATAAAATTAAACGGAAGGTTAGAAGCAGTCTATGCCAGTCATGCAAACATGATTGATGCATGTATTTCCGGTCTCGATACAAGCTGAACACACTGCATTACGTATACACAGTATGTATGTATATATTAGCCAGGATATTTAGCTTTTCCGGTGGTGAAGTTCTCGTCAATATCATGCGGAGATATCATTACATCAGTTGCTATTGTCTGTTATTGCGGAACGGAAGTTTTTGAAAGCAAGTGGTTTTTCGAATAATAAATTACTGTATATTACATTGCTGTATATAATTACTGTATATTACATTACATATATATTACATTATATTACATTACATATATTATATATTATATTGTGACATGGACAAAGAAACTCCATCTTAAATCAATCCTGGAAAGACACAAGCAATTATATTAGGACACAAACGGCAAACCGACGCTGTAAAACACCTCGACATTTCCCCCGTTAAAGTAAGTACAGTGCATATCCCTTCCAGTTCTTCAGTAAAAAATCTTGGCATTCACATGGATAATAATCTCAACTGGGACATGCAAATCACAGAAACCTGCAGAAAAGTATATTCTATTATCCATGTGCTAGAAAGGATAAATGTTCATCTCCCCTCTTGCTTAAAAAAATCCCTTGTGCAGACACTTGTATTTCCCTATTTCGACTATGCTGACATTTTACTGACTGATCTCTCCAGCGACAACAAAATGAAACTTCAACGTGCTCATAATTTGTGTGTACGTTTTGTAAGCAATGTTCGTAAATATGATCATATTACCCCATCCCTGGAAGCAATAGGTTGGCTTAAACTAGATAGGAAAAGAAATTTACATTCACTTCTCCTTCTCTTCGAAATCTTGAACTCTTCTATTCCTTCGTACCTGTCGTCTCGCTTCACTTACCTTTCTTCCCACCATAATCTGAACACACGCTCTCGTCATGAAACAATACTAACAATACCATCCCATCGCACCTCTTCATACTCATCTTCTTTCACAATAGCCCTGCCAAGACTCTGGAATTCGCTACCTGCTAACATCAGGGACTGTCGAAATAAAATTGAATTCAAACGAAAACTTACTAGGCACTTGGTCAGTAATTGATTTCTTGTAAATAGTTTCTTTAATCTATCACAAAATATTTCAATATTCAGTAATTTCATCACTATATAATTTTGTTATTCTAGATTTAATTTTTAATTCAGTAAATATAAAATATGCTTTGTTTCTCTATGATAAATTATCTAGCTTTACTTATTCAGGTAATCTTTTCGTACTTTGATTTAATTGTAATTGTAAATTTAATACTAATTGTAATGTTATTTGTAATTGTAATTATAAATTTAATACTAATTGTAATTTTATTGTTCATATTGTAGTTGGAATCTCCTGGTAGAGGGGCAGAGAAGGCCTGACGGCCTTATCTCTACCAGGTTAAATAAATAAATAAATACTAATACTAATACTAATACTAAATACTAATTACATTTGTGGAGCTAGTTTTCAAAAGACACCCAATTCATAATTTTCTAAAAATGAGTTACAAGTGACAGTGCATATCTATTACGTTTCGGCATCTATATACGAAATAATTTTTGTCAAAAAGTATCTAATCACGTAAATAAAGATTGTTTAAGTTTACATTTTACAGCAGAACATACCATATCCGCATCAGCTTTCCTAGCATAAAGTACCTACTCCTCTTTCAACGATGTGGCTGTGTGCTATTACGTCAATTTTCTTAAAATTTCAGTAATGACTTCCGTGTGTGTTTTGTGTTATTTTGTATAACATTTTTGTGCTTCTTGTTATATCGCTTTGTGGTGAACTCTTAAAAATGGGTTCTGATATTTGAGATGAATATGTCGATGTGCCAGAATGTAGGTGTACATTCTATGCAGTGAAACCAATATGTACGCACAAAATGCTCAGAAATGGGATAAGATATGATTGTATTTTGGTTCAACTGAAAGAAATTCCAAACTGTAGTTATGTAAAACAAACTAAACAAAAAATGACTTGATATCTCTACTTTCTGTTAGGGGGTATGAATTATAGAAAATTTCACTTTACAAGAGAGTCGCGAAAATAAATAACATGGCATCAGATGCACCTTTATTAATGCTATTGACGTTCACTATTATGTTTGATAAGTTTTGCTTTTATTGCTGCTGAGACAAAATTTTATTTCTAAATGTTGTCTTATACGTGAAAGAATATTGTAATTAATACTAAATGTTGGAAATATATTATTATTGTAAGTTATATAGTCATTAAGTGCACTGTATAGAAACCTTTTCGAAATTTTATGCCAAAACGTACCAAATTCAAAATTAAATTCCCAATAACTTTGGAATAAAATGTGGAATAAATTAAAATTTGCTATTAAAAGAGGTGCAGATAAACCCTAAATCAAATATTGGTATATTACAATAATTATTGTAGCTTCAGTAAGTTTTTTTCCTCTCCTGTAAAATTTGTTCAGTTGGATTTGGTACCTTTAGGAAACAAGCTCCACATTTATATTGAAAAGTAACCTATTCCGTGTGCTTTAACAATGGAAACTCCGCCGAGAAAGTCACATCGGAAAGTTATTAATTCGCAGACTAAAAAAGATAATTTACATTTTTTTTTAATTCTCCAGAAGAGGAAAACTAATGGTCTTCCTTATACTGTACCTAAGGACAGAGTCGTAGAGAGAGCAAGCAAATGCAGGGTAAAGATAAAAAGACGGTGCGGAACACTGGTAAAGAATGTGAGAAAGCAAATAGTCTGGCTTTTAAATTTCAATTTCAAACAAAAACCTGATTTTAATAAGAGTTTCATTCGAAGAACACTTCTAAAACATTATGCGGAACGCAAAGAAATTCCTACAGTGAAAAAGTTATTCTGTGCTGTAAACAAGTAAATTTCTCTCTCTGGTAAAAAAAAAATACCATTTTGGCGATTATGGGGTTGATCGTAAAAATGTGAGAATATGCGACATGTTTTAATGGAGTGCCAGGATATAGTTGCTCGCTGAGCAGTTTACATGAGGACATAGAAGAAAAATGAAAATAGAGCAAAGAAACCGGTTCTATAGTCTATACCAGCGGTGACCAAACTCGAGCTGCAGTGATTACATGCGACAGACAGTCTATGAAGTAAGGAGACGGAGGAAAGGTACTTGGCATGAAAACTACAACCAGTGGTGGTTCCTGTACTAACATCTTGACCAATCCCGCGGATAAAAATCTCAAGCTTTGCTGTATCAGTAATGTCACTGCTTTCATCAAGAGCCAGTGAATAATATACGATGTTTCTTGCTTCTTTTTTTTTTTAACTTTCCTACTGAATATAATCAGGAATTTTCTCAATTCTTCTCTCGATACTTGGTCCAGAAATTCGTGCTTTTTCAAAATTAAAAACTTCTTATGGACAAGTTATTTAAGCTATTTTAATCATTATTCTTTTGAGAAATTCTGTTCTATTAAAAGGCTTTAGAGCACGAGATATTTCAAACCCCATTAGGTAGCTGACTTCCTTACATTTATTTATCTCATCTTTCTCTTCTTGGTTATGATTTAAGACATGTCAATTCCTGGCGTTTAACAGTTCGTTGGGACGTAATATTCAATCAGTTTTTCTACAATATTATTATTAAATGAATAACTAATAAACAGTTACCCTCATCTAATGATTAACAAGATTAAAATTGAGATAAAACCTAATAGAGTAATTTTACTCTTGTAGGGAAAAGATCTAAAAAATATCAACATTCATGCACGTACAGAAGAATTATAGAAATACATACTTAGTGATCAGTAATAATAATAATAATAATAATAATAATAATAATAATAATACATTATTCAGTGTGGCAATTAATGTTTCTATATACACCTAATTGAACCGTTGAGCAAAGTAAACATATTACAATTTTCTGACAGAACAACAAAAAGGTTCTCCTCATTCTTTACGAAACCACTTCTTACTGCTTGTAGAGACAGAGATTGTAGAGCGACATGATACCGCCACTGCTTGCCTTCAGTACGTGAATGAAACACACAGCAATGTACAGGAAACTCCTCGTACCCGTTTGAATGTCTGTGGTTACACGATGTAATCACGACACCCCTTTGGTCACCGCTGGCCTATGTGGATGAGATATGAGTTCACAGCCATTTACCGTTTAAAAAGTTTGGTAATGCGACGAAATGCATTGTGTGTTATTTAACAATTCTGCAGGTTAAAGACTGTGTCGCTCTCTGCTGACGAGATGACTTCATTCGTGGTACAGAATTTATTTATTATACATAATCTGCAACAGACGATTACCACAATGAAAAGAACCCCACCACAATTACAGTAAGTGGCTGCAGGAAAAGCTCATACTAAATCTTCCACTTGAGAGTATTGTTATACTGTTCAGAAGAATAAAGCCTGGCTTCAAAACAACACTGTGGATTGTGATGGCAACTTAACGAAGAGGGAATTCTTACAAATTGTGAAGCTTAGTTAGTCTATATAGTTAATAAAAGTATTACTGTTTCGAGATTACCACCATAGTCTAGTACATACAGTCACGAAGCTCAATACGTAGAAAATATGCATCCATAGATAGATCCCACTAGGATCGCTACTATCGCCTCATCACAGACAATGCGAAATAGTACCTGCACAGTCTATTGTTCCTAGTACTCTCATCAACTCAAGTTTCGTGACTATATATATATATAATTAGACATCTCTGTACTCAAGTTCTTTCTCAATAGCCATGGCCCGCTCATGGAATTCGTTGCCGCTCGAAATCAGGGGTAGTCTTAGTCCTCAGTTGTTTAAAATTAGGTTGTTTAGATATATTTTAAATGCAAAGAATTAGTTTTTTAGGTATAATTTTTATTTATTATTATTAGTCTACTATTATTATTATTATTATTATTATTATTATTATTATTATTACTACTACTATTATCATTTTACACAGTCATTACTTTATTTTTCCATTAACACTTATATCTAGGTAATTGTCATTGTCTCAATGTAACACGTGCTGTGCTGATCATACTAATTCTACTATTCCTTTAGTTGTGAGATTATATTCATATGTATTAATTTTTTTTTAGTTAATACTGTATACTAAGATTTATTTTCCTGTTTGTAATTATGTATTCAGTCTCTTTTTTATTATATATATTTTTTATTATTGTTATTTTAAAGTTAATACTGACTGTGTATATGTATTCGATCTCTCTTTTTACTTAATTATGTTTATTATTATTTTTAAGTTAATATTTGTATACCGTTATGTATTTTTGTATGTGATTTGATCCTGGTTGAGTGGAAGAGAAGGCCTGATGGCCTTAACTCTACCAGGGAAAATAAAACTATTATTATTATTATTAAAAGTATTATTATTATTATTATTATTATTATTATTATTATTATTATTATTATTATTATTATTATTATTATATATACTAACCACACTGTGCTACCACCTTGTCACTGCGATCTCAACCCAATTGAGTTCATATGGAATGACATGGAAAAAACTGCAAGTCCGACAGGTAGCCTGGGTGCCATTATTGAATCCGACTCTGACAGGTGGCCATCCTGCATCAGTCCCTGATAGTCAGGTCCAATTTTGCGGTCGAGTAGCCTCAAATAACTCCAGGGAGCAGAGCCCCTAGCATCGGAAACCCGTACTAACCCTAAGATTTCACTCCAGTCAATTCTTATTATTGTAGATTATAGATGAAATAAGTGGAAGAGGAAGATGGAATTATGGAGGGAAGCGGTAGTATCCCGAGAAAACCCCTCTATAACGTCTATTTTTTTCCACCGCCGAGAATCCAACGCGGTCCGCCTAGATTGAAGACCGAGTACTATCACTTGAGCCTCACATAAGACGGAGTTAGCTTTAGCGAGGAATTTGTAAGAAGATGGTGTAATAAATAGAAAGTAAAATTTGGTATCTTAACATGACATCTTTATAAATCAGTTCAACCTCGCTGTGAAAAATACCGCGTAAAACATAAGAATACATTGAATGCTTTACGACATCCGGTGAATCATTCAGACATAAATATAAAAGAAATTGAAAATAATTGGCAATTATCTTTAGTAGAGCACGGCATTTGACATACAGTTACTGCTCTGTTTCTTGGACAGGTTGAAGAAAAATAGTCCAACCTACTTCTATCCATCAATTCCTCCTTTTCGTTATGCCTCGTAACAAATATGTTTATAAAATTTGTAACGATATGTATATTTGTGCATTTCAATGAGAAAGTCTTTCGTTTTCCTTTTAAATGTAGTTTCGACAAACAGAAAATATGGGTCATATGTCATATAATTTCTTTTTATTTTGTAGTCATGACAACCAAGTCAAAGTAAATGTTATGTTATTCTTGTAACAACGGTGAAAATTGTTTTCCTGCTGATTCTGAAAGTTAAGTTTTTACGTCTTTAAAAATGAAAGAAACATATTACTATTATCTAGACTCTCTGACAGTGTTAACCTGAACAAATTCAGCTTATGATCTAGGCCTTATCAGAGAAGGTAATGATTATTTAACAGGTTTCCTACAGTACCAAATGCAACACAATGTCCGTTGTTTCGCACTATCTTCTCTATCTCTCTTTACATTTCGTTATTCTACGTATTATTTAATTCGACCTCAGTCTTATGTGTATTTATTCCCCTGTCTATAGGCTGTAATTCGATCATTATTTTAGTGCGTTAATAGTCAAGCATGCTACCCTTATGAGACAATAGAATTCCTTGAAACTAGGTACAGAGTAAATGAACAAGTAATACTCTTTATAATAATAATAATAATAATAATAATAATAATAATAATAATAATAATGATGATGATGATGATGATGATGATGATGATGATGATGATGATGATGATGATGATGATGATAATAATAATAATAATAATAATAATAATGGCTTTATTTAACCTGGCAGAGTTAAGGCCGCAAGGCCTTCTCTTACACTCAACCAGGATTAAAACTTGCTTACACAGTTGAACATAAAACTGGATCGGAATTAAGTAATTACATACTGATACAATTTCGGTACATAATGAGATCAAAAGAGGTAGTTACATAAAATTTACCTCATAAAATAAAAATAAACATAGTGAAATACATATTAATGTTGTTAGAATCAAATACGAATCACATAAAAACAGAAGCCGATAATTCAATAAAAAAAAAATGTACACAGTAAAAATAAACACATTAGTATACATATTAGTATTAGGATCAATATTTCAGCTACTGCTGAGCTTACTCTATTAGACTATATGACACTCAATTCTTCGGCTCTGTGAAGAATGCAAGGGTTTATGTACCATCTCTTTCCCACTACAAAGTTATTTGAAACCACGCCGCTATTCAGAAGTATCCTAAATGATAATGTGTACATTATGAAGTACATGAGAACATTCGCTCATAGCTATATTATACAGAGGTCGTGCAAGTTTGAGTTACATTCGAATTCTACAGAGCGTTCGCTTACATTATGTAGGTCGACCGGACGGCGCGCAACCGGTACGAAGGCCATGTAATACGCGCAAAATCGTCTCCCGCACGCTCGGCAATTCAGGTTAGTCTCTCTGTAAGAGTGATTGTGCTGACGTTAGCTTGGGTGTTACTCTTTTAATTGTGTTAGTGAAATGTTTAGACTTCGGTTTAAGAGTGGTCTTTTGCTGTGTGGAACGGAACATTAGGATGCGTTCTTACCTTTCCGCAAACACTCTGTCAGATATCTCTATGTCTCTACTGTGAAAATCCTTTATTTTAACGTAAATTTCTGTGGTACCAAAAGTGAGTAAGCTATTCTAAACACTTCACCAACATAATTAAAAGAATAACATGTAATCTAACGTCAACACAACCACTTCTACTGAGAGACTGAACTGAACAGCCGAGAATGCGAGATACAGTTTGCCGCGCGTTGCATGGCCCTCGTGTCGGTCGCGCGCCTATTTATGTCGCCAATCACGTGCTCCACTCCAAAAAAAAAGCTCAAAGGCCTCGAGACTCTTCTGTTGCGGCATGGGAGATCACACTACAACACCCCAACAAAGAAACTTCTTTTTTCTATTAAAGAAACAGAACAAACTTTGATTAGAAAAGTCTGTTACCCGTTGAACGGAAAGTAAAGCGCCAATTAAGAGAGAAAACTTTTGTTTCCTGGAGTGAACTTCCACACTAGGACAAAGGGATCACATCTTCAAAGAACATCCACTGACCAACAAATGGATAAGAGATCGTCGTGGACTGTAATGTTCTGAAGTGAAAGAAGCTGTTCGCAGCATGAAGGTCCATTGCATATAACGACTAGCTACATAGACCTATTACTCTAGTCAGACTTCAGATGTACACTAAAATATACAATTTGTTAAAATGAAATTGAAGAGTGTGATCCTCCCAAAACCCGCTCTATCAATTTGACCATTTTTATGACACATATAATATATATGATTACATATATACATATATATATATACATATATATATATATATATATATATATATATATATATATATATATATATATATATATGAATACTACAATTGGGTATAGACCCGGTGGCAGTGGTATATAATATACAATAATACATTAATTATAGCAAAAAATACAATAAACGTAAATTTACTTCTAACTATAAATAAATAGATGCAATAAACCTAGGACTATAAATAAAAACTATACTATAATAACGCCTATAATAAGCAAAAGTAAACCTAACCTATTACACCCGACTATTACCAATTTATGTAATTACATATCACCTTAATTAATTACGTATCAACTTAATTAATTGCACATCAACTTAATTAATTACATGACACAACTTAGTTAATTACACTGCACCTACAATTACATTTTCAGTCTAATCTTTCCAACCTTTCCTTAAATGTATTGATTTTGAGAGAACCACCCTGAAAGATTGCTGTTCCAGTCTACTATTGTGCGGTTAACAAAGGAAAATTTTGCCACGTCCGTTCTTTGTTTTCTACATTTCAAGTTCCTAATATGATCAGCCCTGCTTAAGTATGAAGGTGTTACTAATCTAGGATTGATTTCGGTCCATGCTTTGTGGCCTATTTGTGCCTTAAACAATTCGGTGAGTCTGGTTTTCGTCGCTTTGATTTGAGAAGTTCCCACCTATATATATATATATATATATATATATATATATATATATATATATATATATATATGATTATGTTTGAGACCTGTATCATATTTTAAGCATATTTTCTTACAACAAAAAAAAACCAAACGTTGTCTAAAAGGTTGTGTTATTGTGCATGGCACTTGAAAATTCTCTCAGTCCATAGAACACGTTTTGGAATCACAATCTTCAATTTCACAATCTTCAATTGAAGGTTAATAATTTTCAAGGTCATTACAAGACTAAAATCCTAGGTACATACATAATTTTTTTTCGGAAACAATGATTTTTCAGATGAGAGAAAACTGATATTTTTATTAAAATTTGAGGATTAATTTTATATTTTGAGAACATTTGTATTAGGGAGAGTTGAAACATATGAATATCTAGGCACTATATTAAGCAGTGATGGGAGAATAAAACAGGAAGTAATGAATCGGACGAAGCAGGCAGCATCAGCATATTATCGAATGAGCAAGTACACCAGGGTAATTGTAAACAAATGCTGTGAGGAATATATGCTGTCAATATAAAAAATTTAATTCGGGGAATATTAAATTTAACATGTTGGCTAACCTACAAAGCAGTTTGGCTACTGTTTAGTTATGAATGTTTTGTATGAATCTACAAAAAAAGAAGTTGAGAAAGAATTTTGCTCCACCTTCATTTTTGGCTTTTTAAGTAAACGTACACTGCTATTTTTTAAGAATAACTATATTGTTTTTATGAGTAATGTATAGCAGTTAACATTTATTACAATGGTTTTGAGATCTCCCATAACATCAGTTCATTAAGTTATGACGTGTTTACATTTGCCCCATAGTTTTAATTGCTTGGGGGTAATTGTAAACATTTTTTACTATGGTTCCAGTTTCGTATTTTTCAGCGATCAAAATGCCAAGATATTATATTAGAAAGAGACTTCCACCCAACTACACTGTAGAGGATTTAGAGAGGGCTATCACAGATGTGAAAAGTGATAACCACAGTTATCGTGAAGCTTAGAAGAGGTACGGAGTTCCTATATCCGGCATATATCATAGGTTAAAGGAACGAAATGTACCAGTGATAAAAATTGGAGCTGGAAGGAATTCAGCCCTTTCTTCTGAAACAGAACAAAAAACAGTTCAATGTCTGATAGCCCGTGCAAAAATGGTGTTTATAATTACCCCCTCTCAAAGGGGTAAATGTAAATAGGTTTGGATAAATGTAAATTAGCAATTAAGGGATGAAAAAGTCAACCTTATTATTTCGACCCAAATTTCAGGGAAAAGAAAAGTCTAAAAATAACACAATGTTTCTTTGTCATGCCTACCGTTACTGAGGGTTGTGTAATGTTGAAATATATTTGAAATCAGTGAAAATTAAATTACCCTGGTCTACCCTGAATATCTAGGCATTATATTAGGAGTGATGGTAGAATAGAAGAGGAGGTAATGAATCGGACGAATAAAACAGCCTCAGCATATTATCAAATGAACAAGACATCAGTGAGTAAGAGAGAAATCAGCATAACAACACTAGAATGAAATTTATAGCTCAGCCGCATGATCATAATACAAGACGAAATGAAATTCTTAATTTAGTTGAACCTAAATGTTTCACATCTGCTGCTTTACTACACAGTACAAATTATGGTCCACGTCTATATAATTCGATAATAAAATTTCATCCAGAATTGACCATTTTAAGCAATGAAATTTTCAGATCCAGAATATAAAATATTATATGACAGACTTCCCTGTATTATATTATGTACCATGTATTGTAAAACGAGTTTATTTCTATCTTAACTATATTTTTTTCTATCTTATCTTGGATACTATATCAACATGACCTGTACTAATTATACTACTAATAATACTTACTTACTTACTTACTTACAAATGGCTTTTAAGGAACCCGAAGGTTCATTGCCGCCCTCACATAAGCCCGCCAGCGGTCCCTATCCTGTGCAAGATTAATCCAGTCTCTATCATAATACCCCACCTCCCTCAAATCCATTTTAATATTATCCTCCCATCTACGTCTCGGCCTCCCCAAAGGTCTTTTTCCCTCCGGTCTCCCAACTAACACTCTATATGCATTTCTGGATTCGCCCATACGTGCTACATGCCCTGCCCATTTCAAACGTCTGGATTTAATATTCCTAATTATGTCAGGTGAAGAATACAATGCGTGCAGTTCTGTGTTGTGTAACTTTCTCCATTCTCCTGTAACTTCATCCCGCTTAGCCCCAAATATTTTCCTTAGCACCTTATTCTCAAACACCCTGAACCTATGTTCCTCTCTCAGAGTGAGAGTCCAAGTTTCACAACCATACAGAAGAACCGGTAATATAACTGTTTTATAAATTCTAACTTTCAGATTTTTGGACAGCAGACTGGATGATAAGAGCTTCTCAACCGAATAATAACACGCATTTCCCATATGTATTCTGCGTTTAATTTCCTCCCGAGTGTCATTTATATTTGTTACTGTTGCTCCAAGATATTTGAATTTTTCCACCTCTTCGAAGGATAAATCTCCAATTTTTATATTTCCATTTCGTACAATATTCTGGTCACGAGACATAATCATATACTTTGTCTTTTCGGGATTTACTTCCAAACCGATCGCTCTACTTGCTTCAAGTAAAATTTCCGTGTTTTCCCTAATCGTTACTACTAATAATAAGTGAATATTAATCCACCATTCTCAACATCGTCTCTTTTTTCATTCGGTTATTATTAGTATTATTATTACTAACTTTATTGTTATCATCTTTATGTGATCTTTTTTCTTAAGTATTTTGTCTACAAAGTATGTAGGCTATATTTATGTAACGGAACTGTCCCCGAACACGAGCTTTGCTCTTTCGGGGTACTTTAATGTAACGTTTTTATGTATATGTTATTATTAAATAAATCTAAATCTAAATCTAAACTAAAATGCAGCTTTGCAACTCCATCCTTGTCCCCATCATGTTGTATGGTACAGAAAGTCTACCACTCCAGGATAAACATCTCAGCATATCCCAAGCTATAGAGATGAAATACTTGAGAGGAATAATGGGAGAAACTACAGTAGAAGAGGTAGAATATGCAATGAGATAATATGAGAAGAGGTAAAACAGAAAAGACAATTTGTGAGATGATAGAGGAGCGTCAGTTGAAGTGGTTTGGGCATGTGAATGGAATGAGTGAGGACAGGAAAGTGAAGCAAGTGATAGAAATGCGGGTGGAGGGTAGAGTAGGATGAGGACGGCCGAGAAACACATGGGAGGATAGAATAGAAAAAGTTGGAATGAAGCGTGGGAAAACTAAGATGGAAATGAAGAGAATGAGCCAAGATCAAGAGGAGTGGATGAAATGGACAAAACGAGGTGCCCAGACCCTTAGCGGCATAAGGAACTAATGAAGAAGAAGAAGAAGAAGAAGAAGAACAACAACAACAACAAGAAGAAGAAAAGAAAACATTTGTGGGGTGGGAGAGGCGACAAGACATAGGTTATGACGAAATACGAAAAATATTAAATTTGTGAGGGAAAAGAAGAAAAAATGAAATACTATGACGATGGCATCATATCGCAACATTTTATATTTTAACTAAACTTTTCAAATTGTTTTAACTGTATATCACAATTCGTCGAATGGAACCTGGATCTGTTACTTACAAATCGCTTTTAAGGAACCCGCAGGTTCATCGCCGCATTCACATAAGCCCGCCACCGGTCCCTATCCTGTGCAAGACCAATCCAGTCTGTATCCTCATTTCCCACCTCTCTCAAATCCATTTTAATATTATGCTCCCATCTATGTCTCGGCCTGGATCTGTTAGATACGATAAATTGACTGACACAATTGAACAAAATTATGCTTTCAGGAAGTACGCAAACATGCTCGGAAAGAAAATGGCCTGATTGCATCCAGTAACAAAGTCAGCAATAGCAACTCAAGAGACATTCTTTATCCTCTCAAATAGATGTCACAGGAGTATTATGTTCAGCAACGAACGTTCTTGGGAACAGAACAGAAAAGCCCACGTTAGTATAACGAACACTTGTACCAGCTTCGGAAGCCGTATAGGATTGTATTTGCAGAAGTCCTATTTATTAAATAGGAAAATGGACACAAATGTTTCGAAGAGTTGATCAGGTTATGCTTTCCATCCAAGTGGCTAATTAAACTGAAGCTCAACAAGGATTTTATTTCATTCTAGTTGTTACATGTTTTGTTATTTCCACGAAAGTCTAAACTTGTTGAGTAAACATTCAGTAATAAATTATATGGCCTTAATAAATTAATCTCAACTAATACAGTGTATTTCTCCCCCACAAAAGCTTAAATTATATTTTCCTCAGATTAAAATTAAATCTTCTGAATTAAACAAGGAATTGTGGGCTTAGATTTTTACAGATTGATAAGTAATTTTTTTGGTCAAGGTAGAGCATCCACCCGCCAATGTAATGAATTAGGCACACTTTTATCATTGCCAAGCATTATAAAGCAATTTTCAACACTTTTATCACTGCCACAACACATTTAATTCTTATAGAACTATATATATATTGAATTATCATTACATTAACACATTAATTATTTCACAAAAAACACACTGAACGAACTAAATGTAACTATGAAAGTCGCCATTCTTCCCGCCATCACGATCCACTTCCACTAGGTGACACCCTACACGGCGTGTAGCAGGGATGGCAATATATGCAAACCAAATTATACTAAACGTGAGGAATGTTAAGCCTACTATTAAGCGTGTAGTATTTGTGACAGGTTAGATTATAGGTGTGTATTCAGCGTATTCCGAATCTCACCGGACCGGTGGACAACAATGACGTCACTCTGCAGCGAAATAGGAACAAAACTGCTGGAAGGATCGATGGCTGTCATGGCGACTATATAAGTTGTTTTCTGTGCTACACTAGCAAGATTTTGCGATTTTCCGTACTGCCATCTCGTTCAAAGAAAAGAGAGCATAAACAATTTGTTTCTTGAACCGGTAGTAATAACTGGTCCGTTGACATGTTCGCTCATAAGCCATTAACATATTGTTTTTACGTTGTGCTTATTACAAACAATACAGCAGAACACACCGCCATGACACAACAGTGCACGATGTCATTCGTCTGCTAATTCCCGCCCTATATGAGAACCAATCAGATTCACTGATAGCGGCTGATGGAGATTGCCACTGAGCGTATTCCGAATCTCACCGGTGAGCAATCCGATGGCATCACTGTGTTCCGAATTCCACCGATGACGTCATTGATGCTCCACCGGTGTCGCACCGGTGCCATCAACTTGCAGAGGTGGTGGCAGTCTCCATCAGCCGCCATCAGTGAATCTGATTGGTTCTTATATAGGGCGGGAATTAGCAGACGAATAACATCGTCCACTGTTGTGTCATGGCGGTGTTTTCTGCTGTATTGTTTGTAATGAGCACAACGTAAAAACAATATGTTAATGGCTTATGAGCGAACATGTCAACGGACCAGTTATTACTACCGGTTCAAGAAATAAATTGTTTATGCTATCTTTTCTTTGAACGAGATGGCAGTACGAAATTTTCACAAAATTTTGCTAGCGTAGCACAGACAACAACTTTTATAGTCGCCATGACAGCCATCGATCCTTCCAGCAGTTTTGTTCCTTATTTCGCTGCAACGTGACGTCATTGATGCCACCGGACCGGTGAGATTCGGAATACGCACACTACCTCTGCAAACTGATGGAACCGGTGCGACAGCGGTGGAGCATCAGTGACGTCAACGTTGAAATTCGGAACACTGTGATGCCATCAGATTGCTCAGCGCTGAGATTCGGAATACGCTTATTGTGTGACAGGTTAGGTTAGATTTGGTTTAATGTGTAGTATTATGTGAAAGGTTAGGTTAGGTGTGTAGTATTATTACTATGTTGGCGACACTGAAACCACTCCATTCTCTCCCTAAAAATACGTCACATTCATGAAATATGGCCGTGTTGTTTATTTACACACACCCATTTTGTTAAATAAACATCTATCAAATGATTTCGGAAAAAAATATGAACACACAAAACCACTAAGGTGATAGAGATTAACTACTTCATTATATGGCGTATTTCGTTAAATTGTATATCATATGCATATTTAGTAATCATCTACTAATATCAGATTACCTGCAAAAGTTTTAGAAAACAACAGAACATATAATTGATTACTAACAAGTTATCACTACTTCAACTCAAGCGAGTCTAACAGTAGCGCTAGAAGGATCATATGAAGTAGTTTCCGTGGTTTCCGGTAGGTTGTGCCGTTTTACAGAGATGAAACATATCTATTCCACATTACTCGAATATTCCATAATACCCGAAACTCCTCTAATCACAAATTATTAAAAATTTTAAAAGTTGCAATTGAAGATCTCTATTGACAAACATCCCCAAGTCCAAAATTTACCGCATTTCACTTCTTACATGATATGCCTGTGTTTTTTTAATCATAGCCTATGAAGTTTTCTTGCCCTCCTGAACAATTTACTTCAGTGGACTTGGAATGTTTGTAAATTCAGTTCTTAAATTGTCAGGAGCCAGATTTTATCGATCTCTTCTTTTTATATCTATACAATAGCCTTCAGCAATGATGGCATCAGTTAGTTATCTATGTTGAATCTTCTCGTCCTTATGGAAGGGAAACAAATATTCATATCCATATTGGGGATCGAACTCGAATCCTTTGGTCTTGTAGCACCACTATACCAACACAGGACTTACTGATAAATTAATTGATAGCCATCAAAATTATTACATTAGTTACGGTGGATTTTACGATAATAAAGTTGAGTACTTTGATCAGAATATTAAACGATTTGATGCGTTTATTTCATTCTATAAACAACTCTGTGTACTTCCAAACGATTGGAAATCAGCGATCATTAGCACCAATTCATAAAGGGGCAATAAAAGCTACGCGATCAACCATCGGCCAGTGAGCTTATTTCAGTTTTTTGTAGGGCAATATCAAAACTAATAATCCCACACATACATTATGAAATGGAAGGGAGTGGATGGCTTTTTGAGATCAACATGAATTTGGGGAGGGATTCTCGTGCGAAAGTCAGATTGTATCGCTGTTTAAGAATCTGGTTAAGGAGACTGATTAAGGTGGGAGGGTCGATGAGGTTACAGACTCTAGTAAGATCTTCGACATATTATGCCACATGATATTTTATTAAGGGTATATGTACGACCACAAACATTATCAGAAAATGCAGGCTCTAAATTTCTAAAATTCTATAAGAAAATGAACTCACAATTGGACAAAAATTACAAGGTACCACAACAAGACTTATTAGAACTTAAATATCTGATAAAAGTATAAAAAATATTACTAATAATATTTTTCAAACCAGTCTTATCAGAGTATGAAAAAACAAAAACAAAAAAACATCTGCAGTTATATCATTTGGTAACCATGACAATGTTATGGTCTCTCTGACATCTTTAATATTTTTCCTGCATATAATAAACACTTATTTCTGAAAAGTAGACTACTCCCAGACATGTAGAGTTGTTTATTTCAATACAATTAATTTTTTTATTTGTCCTATACAAAATATATTAAAATTTACATAATGTTTTGTGACCTAATTTTTCTATTTTCAAAGAAATTGGTATTATTGTAGTCTACCTTTTGCATCAATTCATGTTAAATCAGTGTACAAAATTTCAGAATTCTGTCTCTAATGGTTGTGGAGTTACGAAATAATATGTGTGAAAATTTTCAAATTTTGGAAAATTTAATTTAAAGTAAAAAGTGAATTCTTAAAAATATTATTAGTAACCTTTTTTATACTTTTATCAGATATTTAAGTTCTAATAAGTCTTATTGTGGTACCTTATAATTTTTGTCCAATTCTGAGTTCATTTCCTTATCAAATTTTAGAAATTTAGAATCTGCATTTTTATAATAATTGTGGTCGTTCACGTACAAAATCAGTTTCATCTCTATTCAATAGATTCGTGATGAGCATTATTATTATTATTATTATTATTATTATTATTATTATTATTATTATTATTATTATTATTATTATTATTATTATTATTATTATTATCTGCTTGCATTCTCATTTTTATTATTAATATTTATACCAATGATCTCTTTAATTTGATAATAAAACCAATTAAAAAAATAAAGCGTGATAAAAATCATTTTAAACAGCATTCTGGTTTAAAACTTACCGACATCACTACTCTCACCCCACTAGGTAACTAGTGAGCTGCACTCATGTTCGACTTCTAAACGAAAGATCAGTGACGGACGTAAATAAGTGAGAATGTCGTAGATTGCAATAGTAGCCTAATAAGTATCTTATTTGCAATAAACATTTATCAGGTGTCTCCTGTTATAATATTGTAGGACTTTCAATAAATACCACCATAATGACTATAGTAAACATATTCTTTCAGGTATTATATAGCGAAATTTATAAACTTGTACTTGTTATTTGGGAAAAGGAAATTGTACCAGAACAATGGAAGGAGTCCATAATTGTACCTATTTTTAAAAAAAGGGACAAAACCAACTGTGGTAACTTTCGAGGAATATCACTTTTGTTGACGTCGTACAAAATTTGTCCAATATTCTTTTGATAAGATTAACTCCGTACGTAGATGAAATTATTGGGGATCATCAGTGCTGTTTTCGGCGTAATAGATCGACTATTGATCAGATTTTTGTATTCGACAGATAATGGAGAAAAAATGGGAGTATACGGGTCCAGTATATCAGTTATTCATAGATTTCAAAAAGGCATATGACCCGGTTAAGAGGGGAGTATTATATGATATTCTTATTGAATTTGGTATTCCCAAGAAACTAGTTCGATTAATTAAAATGTGTCTCAGTGAAACATACAGCAGAGTCCGTATAGGTCAGTTTCTATCTGATGCTTTTCCAATTCACTGCGGGCTAAAGCAGGGAGATGCACTATCACCTTTACTTTTTAACTTCGCTTTAGAATATGCCATTAGGAAAGTTCAGGATAACAGGCAGGGTTTGGAATTGAACGGGTTACATCAGCTTCTTGTCTATGCAGAAGATGTGAATATGTTAGGAGAAAATACACAAACGATTAGGAAAAACGGAAATTTTACTTGAAGCAAGTAAAGCGATCGGTTTGGAAGTAAATCCCGAAAAGACAAAGTATATGATTATGTCTCGTGACCAGAATATTGTACGAAATAGGAATATAAAAATTGGAGATTTATCCTTCGAAGAGGTGGAAAAATTCAAATATCTTGGAGCAACAGTAACAAATCTAAATTACACTCGGGAGGAAATTAAACGCAGAATAAATATGGGAAAAGCGTGTTATTATTCGGTTGAGAAGTTCTTATCATCCAGTCTGCTGTCCAAAAATCTGAAAGTTAGAATTTATAAAACAGTTATATTACCGGTTCTTCTGTATGGTTGTGAAACTTGGACTCTCACTCTGAGAGAGGAACATAGGTTAAGGGTGTTTGAGAATAAGGTGCTTAGGAAAATATTTGGGGCTAAGCGGGATGAAGTTACAGGAGAATGGAGAAAGTTACACAACACAGAACTGCACGCATTGTATTCTTCACCTAACATAATTAGGAACTTAAAATCCAGACGTTTGAGATGGGCAGGGCATGTAGCACGTATGGGCGAATCCAGAAATGCATATAGAGTGTTAGTTGGGAGACCGGAGGGGAAAAAGACCTTTGGGGAGGCCGAGACGTAGATGGGAGGATAATATTAAAATGGATTTGAGGGAGGTGGGATGTGATGATAGAGACTGGATTAATCTTGCACAGGATAGGGACCGATGGCGGGCTTATGTGAGGGCGGCAATGAACCTCCGGGTTCCTTAAAAGCCATTTGTAAGTAAGTAAATGTAAACTGTAACGTTAAACTGTAAATTGTTAGTGTGTGCCTTATGAATTAATCACACTTTAATGTGATTTATAATCGTTATTTATTATTCAGAATTGTTTATTTTTAGGCGAAGCCAGATCACTCTGAAAAGAACAACCAGAAATGGCTGATTTATACCATTTCTCTTGTTAAGTTCCATGTTTACATGTCAAACTACTGGGCAAATACGTTATCGTCATATAGGTACAACGTGACACTTCCAGATTTCATTTTGAAGAACTAATAGTACTTGACCTAAAAATTATAATGTAACCCGTTCCGCGAAAACTGACCTATAATCGTGAAAGGAAATTTTACAGGAGAACAAAATAACAAATTTGCGTTGTAAAAACTGCATTTCTATGTTTTGACATCTTGCGCTACCTGTAGGCATTTTTACATACTAAACTAGGACGTAGTTTTACACAGTGCTTCTTAAATCTATATTAATAATAAATCTGTAGCCGAAATTTTTCTGGTAATTTTCGATTTTCCAAAAATAATTGGTCCTAACATATATAATTAATCACCCTGAAACCGAAAATCGCTTTTTTGAAATTTTTGTTTGCATGTCTGTCTGTATGTTTGTTACCTTTTCACGCGATAATGGATGAACGGATTTCGATGAAAATTGGAATATAAATTAAGTTCGTTGTAACTTAGATTTTAGGCTATATGGTATTCAAAATACATTATTTAAAAGGGGGGTTACAATGGGACCTGAATTAAATAACTCGAAATATCTCGCGTATTATTGATTTTTGTGAAAAATTTTACATAACAAAAGTTACTTTAAAAACCATTTGCGATAAGTTTTAGTCTTTGAAAAATTTTGATAGGACTGATATTTAATGAGATAAATGAGTTTTAAAATTAAAATAACTGCCATCTAAGGCCGTGTAACGAAATAAAAAACAAATGACTTGACCTATAAGGAGTCTTGGACAACAACAATCGGAAGCTATGAAAGATAGCCTACAGAGAATATTTCTGTGTTTGTATGAAGTAATATCGGAAGCTAAATTAACCAATTTGTATAATTAATTATTATTTCACCATTGGTAAGTGTAGTTTCTCTGGATGGACATAATACTATAATGTTATTACAGTAAGTTCTGATATAATAATGTAATGTAATGTAATATAATATAATATAATATAATATAATGTAATTTAAGTTATTTGAAGGGTTCAGAACCATAGTGGGTCAAGCGCCATTTACTGAATACGTAGAAAACAACCATAATTCAATGGAAGCATACTGTATAGCAAGTAATATAAAGTATACACATTAAATCTAAATGATGTCAATGTTCATTAAACTATGGTTGCATGTAATAAAAATTAAGAAACATGTTGAAGGAATTGTCATTGCACCAAATGAGTGCTTTCTGCACCAAAAATGATCGCATTTTAATTATTTAAATACAATTTAAATTAAGTACCACATTAAACGATTTATCCTTCTGTCAAACACGAATGTTCCCTGGATCAAACGTCCTATTTTAATTATGTAATTACTTTATATTTATTTCTAACAGGTGCAGCGGAGCGCACGGGTACGGCTAGTACCTAAATATTTCTTTTAGTTGCTAAGAAAAGAAATGAAAAATTTTATTACATTTTTCTCTAAAAGTACATAATGTAATATCAACATTCAATACATAATACATTAATTGAAACCAAAAACAAAAAAAAAAAAAAAAAACAAAACAAAAAAAAAAAAACAAAAACAAAAAATAAAAATGAAAAATCCGACATTAGGTCCCATTTCCTGCAACTACCCACAAATGTTTAACAATTCTTTCAGTTGCCCATGCAGTGAGGCACCACACGAATTGCAACTGGAACTAGTTGCATTACGGAGTTGCACGACCATAACATGTAATAAAAAGAAAACCGGGATTTGTTTAAATCCTTTCTGCGATACATTCCCTAGACTTCGTTTGTTTGCATCAAATGTAATGGCAATATTTGGTTCTACGCACATTTGCGAACAAACATTGTCATAACTGAACTACATTATGGATGAATATCACAGTATGTTACGTGACAAACAGTTTATCTTCTGAGGCTCTGCACTTCTTTTGAAACAAATATTGATGAACTGCTTAAACGTAAATGATGCCATAAAAGTCAACCCAGCGAATAGGGATTATAAAGAATGGACACTTCGCGTCGGTACCTTTGATGTAGCCGGACTGATTTCAATGACCTTCAAGCCAGCTAAAGCGTGAGATTCTGCTTTCTCCCTAGAGTTGGCGCTGACATCACACCAGCTAGCAGCCGACACAGCGGAAATATAACACATAATTAATACATCTAGGTATATTATGTACTCAAATAAAATAAATTGGATCCATAAAATAATAAACCCGTCATTAACTGTAATGTCTAGACTCCAGAGTTCTTTATAATGAGAGTTGAGACGTTGACCCCAACAACAATATTAAAATATGTAATGATTTGATAGCGTTGAAAATGGAAAAACAATATATATATATATATATATATATATATATACAAATAATAAACGAATTCGATACTTAATTTTATAATATATTATATTATTTTATAATATAATTTATTATATCTGAAATATAAAATATTATTATTACAACTAGTTTGTCACTGAGAAATAAGGAAAAGCTGTTAACTTGAATTTATTTGAAGCAAAGCGTTACTGGATTATGCTATAAGGTAGGCGATGTTTGGATCCTGTGTCTCAATTCTATCTTATCTTAGCGTGTGCTCGATTACACTACCTCTAGCGCTTGATAGTGGAACTAAACCCTGCGCACAGAGAAACAAAACACAGAAAAATTCGCTCAGTGTCCATTCTTTATAATCCCTATTCGCTGGTCAACCCAAGAAAGTTAAGCTCGATTGAAAACAGAGTCAAAATTATATGTGGGCTATTATAGTCTTTTTATAAATCAAGAATTATAATGCAAGCCGCAGATCTATCACCGAAAGAAAGGAAATAGTGGAGACGTTTTTAAACATCCTGAAACGGCTTTGAGGGCTCTCTTCTAAAATTAAAAAATTAAAAAAACTTAGAAATGTTGTTATAATAAAAAATCTAGTAATTATTTATTATTTATTACAAAGTAAATGTTATGTGAACATGAACGTGTTATGAAAATGAATATTTAATTATTTTATTACATATTAGAAAGCATGATGAAAAAGATATTCAGATAGTCATTATAATATAATATAACATAATATTGTTTTATTTGAAGTTCAGTCTAATTGACATATCACAAGTTTAAAAATCACACGTTCTTAAATGTGAGTATTCGGGAAACAATTTTTATAATTTGCATTTATGTAAGATTTTCCATTTAAAAAATGCTCACATACCGGTAATAATTAATTAGAATAATTTCACCATAAAAACGAGTGATGAATCATTGAGACCAAGGCGCACAGTAAAACATCCAATGAAGCTATTATGAAGTTTAAAGAGGAATCAAATGGTTTTTTATCATGTTTGCAATTTTATTATGTTATAATTTAAACATAAGACCAACAGTTCAGCCACAATTTTATTAATATATTAAATTTTATACGTGTATTATTATATTTTAGATCGTTAATCATCAGTTAAAGTTTTCTTTTCTCAATCGCACTATCAGGGACTGGAATGCTTTACCTGCAGACTTACTAAAGGCTTTACCAACAACCAAAAATGTATTTAAAAATAGGCTTAAGGACTTTACTAATAGACGGTAATTATACACAGTAATTAAAGGATGTAAATAATATTTGTTATTGAAGTGTTGAATCAGTGAAGAATTATGTTGTGTCAGTGAAGTGTGTTGTGTATTTGAGACGTGTTCCTGTCAGTGAAGCTTTATAGTTTATAGTGGCAGTGCAAAGTATTTGAACAGTGAAATGTTTTTGAAGTGTTAGTGAAATCAGGATAGAATCAGTGAAATGTGTCATAGTTCCAGTGCAGTGAGTGAGTTGACAGCGAAATGAGTGTAGTGCTGAAAGGTACTTGTGCAGATATGAACATATCATACTCGTGGGTTTTAGTTCGAACTTAGGTTTAAGATACAAATTAGATTTATTTTAAATGTTATTTTAAATGATCGTGCTTCATTTAATTTAGGATATTCCCTGTTATTATTATTATTATTATTATTATTAATTGTTAATTATTAGTTTTTAATTATTTTTATTAATAAGTTTATTATTGTCATTATTGAGTGTAATTAGTTACCACTGCCACCGGGTATATACCCATTGCAGTGTGAATAAATACCTACATACATACATCCATCATAAGTCAATCATAAAATAGTTGTTTATTATTATATAAAGGTTGTGTTTAATCAGTTTGTACATATTCCACAGCAAAGACATGAAAAAATGTACATGATATTGAATGTAAAATGCCTGATGATGCCCGAAGGGCGAAAAGGTTTGCTTTAATTTTCATAATACACAATGATCATTTACATATGTAAATGACATTGATTTTAAACTTGTGATATGTCAATTAGACTGAACTTCAAATAAAACAATATTATGTTATATTATATTACAGACTGTGCTGTTTTAACCTTCTCCTGTGTTCCGTTGTTTTCTGTATTGCTGCTGCGTTTGTGTTTAGTGCAAGTGTTTAGTGCTGTAGAAAGCTTTCGAAATAAATGAGCGTAGTGTAAGTGTTCGAAGTGTTTCGTAAGTGTTAAAATTGGTTAAGATTTGTGTAAGCGTTGCTATTATCGAGTAGGCTTTCTTGGTTTGTATTTTTATTATTGTACTGTAATATAATTATTCTTTTGTAATCATACTGAGTTTTGTATTGGCGTATTATTTTGATTTCTGTGTAAACTACGTTTGTTCAACTTTTATACTGTACGAATATTACCATCGGATATCTACCCATTCGCTAAGTAACAAATAATTCAGTCATTCAAATTATATTACTGTACCTGTTTCCGTTTCTGGAAAAGCCTTCGTTACATTTGGTGCAGAAGAAGAAGTCTGCAAAGAAAAGAAAACCATATGAATATGCGTGTAATTTTAGGCATCCTATAGCACAAAAGATAAGCAATTTATCATATGAACTAAGACGTAGAAGCATTAATTATTTTATGCTACCATGCTAGTAATGTCTTTAGTGCGCGATCGGGCATTCAGCCGACCTTTAATCGGCGAAATGTCAGGACTATACGTCATAATGCATAATTTTAATTGTTCCGCTATAAATTGCAATTGTTCAGTTATTAATGAAGTTAAGGTTAAATAAGGCAAATTATTGATAATCATTTAAAATGGAATAATCATATTCATTATATTTGTAATAAATTACTGGAACATTATATTACTTTGTTGTTCTATGAAATATTTTGTCAATTAACTGTTTACGTATAATTTATTTAGCATTATTTCAATCTATATTTGTGTAATGGTTGGCGAGTTGGTATAGCGTTTTTCTATTCCCAAGATTGCGGGTAATCCCGGGCCAGGTCGATGGCATTTAAGTGTGCTTAAATGCAACAGGTTCAATGTCAGTAGATTTACTGGCATTTAAAAGAACTCCTGTGGGACAAAATTCCGGCACATCCGGCGACGCTGATATAATCTCTGCAGTTGCGAGCGTCGTTAAATAAAACATAACAATTAACAATTTAAATAATGGTATTATAGGTTGTGGTGGAACTTGTAAATCTAACCTATATCCCTTAATTTTACTAAAGGAAAAAAAGTATTAAAAATTTGTTTAAAAGCAGAAAGATTACTCAACTGAATTTTGTTTAAACAATTCAAACTTTCAACATGAAACAAATTTATCATTTTATTAAAATATTTTCACAGAAATCTTAATAACTTTGAAAGGTATATAGGCTAATAAAGATAGAACTAAAAATATCGAATTCTCTGCCGTTTGTCTGAACCTAAATGTAAACCCAATGCAGCTTTTTTGTCATAACATGAGTCAAGGTCCCAGATTATTAAACAAATTTTATTCTAATATTATTTTAACCATGAATCCTCTCTGAATTAATAAAAAAATATAAAAAAATTGTATTGGATTTATATTTGGTTATAAACATATGAAACACTTTTTAATCTGTATTCACTCTCAATTTTAATTTTATTTTTGTCTGTTTGGAATCCCCTCCTGAGCACGAGTCTTACTCATTCAGGAGTGGTAACTAGTTTATCTTACATTGTATTAACTTGTATTCATTTCAAACTTACTAGCAATAAAATAAATAATTAAATAAATAAATACGTCTTACGTTATTGACAATAGTGAGGACATCACCCGAATAAGGGCGTATACAGCAAAATGTAGTTCTTATATAAACTGATTTCAATGTTTGTAAGCTGCCAGGTTCATCATAGTTGCGTCGAAGAAGTTTTTGATTACTGTTAAATACTTTCGAGGATATTTAAAAAACAAAATTATTGAAACATAACAGCAAATAGTATGTTCTGCTATTAGTAAATAAATATAATATGGAACTCTGTATACGCCCTTTTCCGGCGACAATATGTTTTAGTACTGTTTTTAATTATTCTGATGTTCTAGGTGTCTAACTTCAAAAATTAATTATATATGGGAACATCTCGTACTTTATTAATAATTTTGTCTGAAAAAATAAAATAAAATAATTTCAACAAAATGAAATATACATTTACCACAATATATTAAATAAAATTATTTAGTAATTACAGAAGTAGGCCTACAAAATAACATTACATTTTTAGTTTATGGTTTCTTGTTCTTATATCTTTTTCTTCTTTATGCATCATCACTATTGTTGCTAGAAAAATCTTCACTATTGTGTGATGATGTCCTGGTTTTATTCAGCATTGAGTTCAGCCAAATTTGGCCATCTTCATCTAAAAACTGTAAGAGGTCTCTTAAGTCCTTCAAGATGGGGGTTTCAAAGTCACTGGGTTCATTTGTGGACTCAAACGTTTCAGCTGCGACACTTCCATTCCCGTCTTCAATCTTGAAGGAAACAAATGATGCAGATTATGAGGTTCAAGCTGAAAATACCCTGATGTAGTGTATTGCACTTGTTTATACTTTTGCATCATGATTGTATGAGGACGATTTAAGTGTGTACCCTTTTATTATTGAGGATGTCACCTGAAACCAGTTTATTCTGAACTGTTGTTAATCGTTTCTCTGAAATTTGCAATAGACTCAATAGAAAGTATTGATAACATCAAATTTTTTACCCTCATTATAGAAAAAATATTTCCAAAATTATCCCTATTCTTGATTCTCAGCTTTTAGATTCACTCTTTCAAGGCAAGAAATAATAAAATGATACTGTTCTAATTTCTAACCCATGTTCCAAAAGCGTTTAAAAATAGAGAGTTGATCGTCCTTTGAAATTTCATGTGTACACATTTTCATACATCATCTTCTTACCGGTGTAAATGACTTCTCTCCCATTTCCTTGCCTGTACAAGTTGTGTATGACTTGCCACTGTTTCTTCATTTTCCTTTATTCAGTTTTCCATTTAGTTTTCTTCACAAGCTTTTTTTTCCCTATATTTTCGGTCATGAGTCACTGCTTCAACTGACAACTTGAAGTAGGGCTAAACATGGAATATTAGCCTACTACAGTAAAACGGCTTGCAACAGCAATGTGACTGCCGCTGTAGTATGTCCGTTCACTCGTCCAACGTAAACACGTAACATTGTGTCCTGTATTATTTATTGAAGCTAAACTTACGAAAATTTACTACAGTGCACTAAACGCATTCAACTATCTAATCCCTTGATCGTCGGAAAACGGACGCATAAGGGTATACGACGTTATTCGGGTGAAGTCCTCAATTACACTGCTACGTCGATATAAAAGAACGCTAACGTTTACCTACTTAGGTATAACATGCAGAGCAAGTCACCTACAATCGGTAAGAATCATGTTTAGGTAGAGCATGAAAGTTAAGGAATATTATGTACAATAAGAAAATCGATTATACGGGAATGGGTATTTAAGAGTTGTTAATTCATTATAAAAAGTGAATCTGATACAAAAGGAAGAGCCTCATGAGAAACCCTAACTGTAGCCTTGTCCTTCACAAATGTCACTGTGGACTTTTCAGCAAAAGATCTCAGTTCTGACCTGGATTCGAACTCGAACCGCTGCGTAACACGCTAATGATTAGTCTACTAAATGGCCGCAGGAATAAGAAACAACGTCAATGTCAACTCCTCTATGAACAAACTATATGTGACGTAAATCTCACAGGATGTAGTAAATATTTAGCAACATTTCTTCGAATTGAATGAATTTTTCTACTGTACTTGAACCTAACTTGAGTCAGCAATTAACTGAAAAAAATTATTCCCTTTTGACAGCTGGCAAAAATCGGTCCGTCGTGCTTTCTTCCGCATCTCTCGTCTCTATGCAGCTACGTATGTACAATTTTTTTTTTTTCCGCTCTATCTTACGTATTTTCTATGTAGACACAGCTGTTGCCCTTATATCACCCGAGATATGCTTCCTCGTCATGTTCTTCCTGACATCACGATGTCCTGATTCGCGAGTTGAGCAGTCCTTTCCTTCACATCTTCGTCATCTGATTTATCTACTGTATGCGTTATAAGGTTCATCTCCTGGCGGGTGCACCTTCGAGCATCTACGTCTCGGCCTCCCCAAAGGTCTTTTTCCCACCGGTCTCCCAACTAACACTCTATATGCATTTCTGGATTCGTCCATACGTGCTATATGCCCTGCCCATCTCAAACGTCTGGATTTACTTACTTACTTACTTGCTTTTAACGAACCCGGAGGTCCATTACCGCCCTCACATAAGCCCACCATTGGTCCCTATCCTGAGCAAGATTAATCCAGTCTCTATCATCATATCCACTTCCTAAAATCCATTTTAATATTATCTTCCCATCTACGTCTCGGCCTCCCCAAAGGTCTTTTTCCCTCTGGCCCCCCAACTAACACTCTATATGCATTTCTGGATTCCCCATAACGTGCTACATGTCCTGCCCATCTCAAACGTCTGGATTTAATGTTCCTAATTATGTCAGGTGAAGAATACAATGCGTGCAGTTCTGTGTTGTGTAACTTTCTCCATTCTCCTGTAACTTCATCCCTCTTAGCCCCAAATATTTTCCTAAGCAACTTATTCTCAAACACCCTTAACCTACGTTCCTCTCTCAAAGTGAGAGTCCAAGTTTCACAACCATAAAGAACAACCGGTAATATAACTGTTTTATAAATTCTAAATTTCAGATTTTTTTAAAGCAGACTGGATGATAAAAGCTTCTCAACCGAATAATAACAAGCATTTCGCATATTTATTCTGTGTTTAATTTCCTCCCGAGTGTCATTTATATTTGTTACTGTTGCTCCCAGGTATTTGAATTTTTCCACTTCTTCAAAGGATAAATTTCCAATTTTTATATTTCCATTTCGTATAATATTCCCGTCACGAGACATAATCATATACTCTGTCTTTTCGGGATTTACTTCCAAACCTATCTCTTTACTTGCTTCAAGTAAAATTCCCATATTTTCCTTAATCGTTTGTGGATTTTGTCCTAACATATTCACGTCATCCGCATAGACAAGCAGCTGATGTAACCCGTTTCTGTTATCCTGGACTTTCCTAATAGCATACTCTAGAGCAAAGTTAAAAAGTAAAGGTGATAGTGCATCTCTTTGCTTTAGCCCACAGTGAATTGGAAACGCATCTGATAGAAACTGACCTATACGGACTGTGCTGCAGGAGAATCAGTCCCATTCCGAGGCTTATTTAATGTTTCTAAATATGTCAGGTGAAGAATATAGTTCATGCCGTTCTATGTTGCGCAACTTTCTCCGTTCTCCTGTAATTTCATCTCTCTTAGCACCACATATTTTTCTATGCACCTTAATCTCAAACACCCTTAACCTCTGTTCCTGTCTCAAAGTGAGAGTCCAAGTTTCACAACCATATAGAAAAACAACAACAATAATAATAATAATAATAATAATAATAATAATAATAATAATAATAACGATAAATAATTACTTTCATTAACGGAGCAATTGTGGAATGCCGACAGGGGAAACTGGAGTATCCCGAGAAAACCTACCACCAAGTACTGTCTTTGTGCAGACCAATTTCCGCTTGGACCGGCTGGGATTCGAACCTGAGTTACCAGCGTGAACAGCCATCGCTCGAGCTGTTCAGTTGATGGTACCTTTATTTCCTAAGTCACATTCCAGGTAGTAAAAATAATATCAAGGTAGAGCGAAAACAATGTTATTATTTCAACTTCGTGTAATGAAAGGACACATCATTATAAAAAGTCACCATCGTTAAACGTGTATAGGCCTATCTGATTACTTTCTTTTATCCGAAGTTTCTCTTTTGAGACCCGATATCATGGCTAGATCCCAGCATTCTTGATAATGTTATTTTTTTGTTTTGTTTTTATCTCTTAACAATATTCTGGCCGAAACTCTCCCTTTTGTCATCGATTAAGAGCCCAGATGGCGGTAAAAAGTTTAAATTTACATGCAGAAAGCGTATCTGTGTTAAAAATTACATCAATATTATTGTGACAGAACTTCATCACCAGATCACTAATCTCAAAAAAAAACTTCGCACAATCGTAGTATACGCACCTCGCATGCGTGGGTTCAGAAAAACCAAGCCTTTGATCAGATTAGGCGCAATCGTATTTCAGCGTCTTCCCCGGACAAGTACTTTGATAAGCCTAGTGTCCGGAAATTCCAAGGCCCAAACCGTTCCTGTATCAGTATCGGAAGCCCATACTATCCCCAAGACTTCATTCCAGCCTAATTTTACTATTGCAGATGATAAATAAAATGAGGGAGGATGGAGATTGTTTTTAGAATGAAAGAAGGAAACGGGAGTAGGAAAACTTTCTGCAATGTCTACTTTGTCCAACACAAATTTCATCACGATATTACAACTTTGCCGGAGATCGAACACGTGCCGCCTTAATAAAAGACCAGGGGCCCGTTTCACAATCCTTACAAATTACAAATTAACAATTTACAAATAACAAGTAAAAGATTAGAAATGCTTGTAAATTGTGTTTCACAATGCTATCTTATTAATTTGTAACGTTTGACGAACTTCACAAAATCAGCTAAAGAAATTTACAAATACGCATTGTTGGTTACACAATATCGCCAACGACAGTTTAAAAATCGCTAAGGAGCAGAGTTAAAATCGCTCTATTTTTACTACTATCGACACATAATATGTTTATATATTGTACTAAAATAGATTATTCTAAGCTTGCTGATTCATATTTCACCAACAGAAAATATAAAGTACTGTTAAATAAAATTAAAAGTATTTAGATTTTCATATATTAATCGACAATGGAGTTTCGTGTGATGTGATTGGTCAGTATACCAATACGTCTATTACTTAAATGACCAAAGTTAGCACCAAATTCAGTCAAATAAGTAAATAACAGATTTGGTCACGTACAAATATGCAATTGATAATATAATTACGATGTCTAACCACAAAACCATGTTCATTTTTTTGTGTTGATCCATCAGTATTTATTAATGCTGCATCCATAACCTCACAAACATTAGTGATCCCAACAGCAGCATAAAAATTCTGTGCTATAGTAAATAACATTTTGGTGATCAAAAACCTGTCCCGAATTTAATTCTTTTAACAACATCACCTACCCTGTGGGCACTTTTGCACACTGATATCTTAGAAATTCCGTTCTTATCTGCTAACGCACGGAACTGACTAGCTATTATGCAACCGTCCACACCTGTGGAGTAACGGTCAGCGCGTCTGGCCGCGAAACCAAGTGGCCCGGGTTCGAATTGGTCGGGTCAAGTTACCTGGTTGAGGTTTTTTCCGAGGTTTTCCTCAACCCAATACGAGCAAATGCTAGGTAACTTTCGGTGCTGGACCCCGGACATTTCACCGGCATTATCACCTTCATTCCATTCAGACGCTAAATAGCCTAGATGTTGATACAGCGTCGTAAAATAACCCAATAAAAATAAAAAAATTAAAAATTAAAAATATGCAACCAATGCAAAACAATACAGTTCTCGCTTTGAGGTTAGGGCATCACTTTTCCCTTTTGGATGTTGGATATGTTGTCCCATATCTTGTAGGAGAGATTCCAGCGAAACGGGACTCGAAACGACTTCAGAATACCGCGTAACTAGTGTCGTTATTGCATTATTGAATTATTTATTTTTGGTGCAGGGAACTTCTTTTTTAAGTGCGAGTATTTATTAGATACAGTCTTCGTATATAAATACTTACGCGGTCTTCTGAAGTATAGCGCGGACTCGTTCGAAACCTTTCATTAAATTCATAAGCTTACAATGATACCAACGTGATATTAATTCTTGGCCGGAGAATTTTACGTATACGTCTTCGTTTGATTAGGCCTAAATTCAATATCTTCGTCTGAGTCATTAGAACTCCTTAATAACATCAAAACTGCCTTAGATTAAATTCTTAAAATTATCCAGTTACTAAAAAAATTACTTTAATAAATATTTCTTTATTGTCTTTATTCATAATGTGTTGCAATATCAAACTTTACACATCTCAGAGGTATTGTAGAAAATATGCTAATTTTACAAGTAAAGTTTACATGTTTGTAAAATTACCCTTCATTGTGAAACAGAATACTTGTGAAGTGAGCAAAATTTAATTTGTAAAGATTTGATTTCCTTTGTAAAGTTCAACATTACAAACAGAGATTGTGAAACAGAAGTTTACAATTTACAAGCAAAGTTTACAATTTACAAAGACCGTAAACATTGTAAAACAGGCCCCAACGCTAGCGCTGAGCCACAGTAGCGTAATAGTACAGTCTGATGGAATACTGATAGATGATTACATTGCTAAGACCTATTTCTTTACGTACTAAGCCTTTGATCGCATCATTTTGTGTGTTGATTTCTGTAACACGAGCACTACACTCTTGAATTACTATAAAGGTGCTTTTATTTTTAGACATATTTACTTACTGGCTTTTAAGGAACCCGGAGGCTCATTGCCGCCCTCACATAAGCCCGCCATTGGTCTCTATCCTGAGCAAGAATAATCCAATCTCTATCATCATATCCCACCTCCCTCAAATCCATTTTAATATTATCTTCCCATCTACGTCTCGTCCTCCTCAAAGGTCCTTTTCCTCCTGTCTCCCAACTAACACTCTATATGCATTTCTGGATTCGGCCATACGTGCTACATGCCCTGCCCATCTCAAACGTCGGGATTTAATGTTCCTAATTATGTCAGGTGAAGAATACAATGCGTGCAGTTCTGCGTTGTGTAACTTTCTCCATTCTTCTGTAACTTCATCCCTCTTAGCCCCAAATATTTTCCTAAGCACCTTATTCTCAAACACCCTTAACCTATGATCCTCTCTCAAAGTGAGAGTCCAAGTTTCACAACCATAAATAACAACCGGTGAAATAACTGTTTTATAAATTCTAACTTTCAGATTTTTTGACAGCAGATTGGATGATAAAAGCTTCTCAACCGAATAATAACAGGCATTTCCCATATTTATTGACATACAAAAATAATTATTAATTACAGACTTCACGTGTTTATAAAAATAAACTCCACTACATACAACACTGATTTGTTCATCCAGGCGGCCCGGGTTCGTTTCTCAGTCAAATCCGTATGGAATTTGTGATGGACCAAGCAGTCATTGCTTTGGATGACGAAAACTCTTACGTGTAAAACTGATTCCTTATCCAGCCGTGTCCAAAGCAAGAGGCAGCGCCTAATCATAGCTGAATGCAGCCCGCAACACTTCAGTCTACATTTGAGGAGTGGGGATGGAGAAGTAGCTGATACAAATCACAAAGTGTGGCAGTGGTGGATCACTTCATTTAACTGTTACCAATGGAGGTTTATTTATTGAATTATCAACAGTAATTCACTAGAGGTTTTGATTTATCTAGAGAAAATAAAAACTCGAGGGGATTTAATTGACTATTACACGGTTAGAAGAAAGTGTATAAAGATTATAAGTAACGAACTACTCCAATGCAATAAAATCTTAATTGACTTACGAAAATACAAAACTGTCTTCAAATTTGTACCATCTCAACATCATAAATATTACGCTAGTAGATGGCAGTAGTGTGTTATGATTATCTGTTTTCATATCAGTTGTGCCAACACTGCCAACAATGGAATCTTCATTGAACTCTGTGGACAGTTATTGATCAAGAAGACTTGGTTGATCTAGTTTCATTTTTATTAAAACAATTGCATTCCACTTCAATTATCTCGATCCCAGTAATCAACCTCACTTGATAGATGATTTTCAATAAATCTTAGTATCAAACAATCTCTGATACGTGACTACTAATAATATCATATAGCAGAAGCTATAACATAACCTAAATAATATAAACGAGTGTTAGAAAAGTTTTAATTAGGGATGATGAAATAAACAAGAAACATTGGTAATTAACGATGATGAAATAATATGACCAGTGAGCTTTATTAATTCTTCTTCTTGAATGCCAATGTGAGTCATATTTGAAAGTGCTTGCATCGACTGGAGTGGTTTGTAATTTTCTGTTTTGACGTCCAGACCAGTGCAGTTTGAAATGTTGGCAAACAAAAACAGATGCTAGGGTAGTGATAAAAATAAACAAATGCTAGGGTAGTGATAAAAATAAACAAATTCTAGGGACGCGATAAAATTAAACAAATGCTAGGGACGCGATAAAATTGTGCGATAAGCAGCCATGATTGGTTGAAAGACGTCCTTTCGTACCGTTTTATTGGTCAAAAGTAGTGTGATGTAGTAAAAGTGTAACAGCATAAATAATAAATATATTTTCATAAAATTATTCCATGAAAATATTTTCCCAGACTTACTTTTTATTATTTTTTATAGCACACGTGCCAATAAAAGCAAACGTATTTGCTATGACGTAATACCGGAACGCTTGCTATCTTGCTTATCGCTTCTACGCGTGACGTAACAAGAAATGAAATGCAGGACAGAAGGTAACGTATCATTTATTTCCAATCTTTAAAAATTTTGTATCACTTTTGTAATATCACATGAAACAGTTCTGTGGTTCAGAGAAACTATATATTAACAAAATAAAGGAACATTTGTAACATAACCTTCAAGGTCATCCATTTCTCTTTATTCAATGTCAATGTCAGGAGCAACTAATCGATACGAACATATGAAGACCTTGTCAGCTGTGGATCCCGAATTTCTTTCAAATAACTACTGAAGCTTTCCTGGCGACGTGATAACTCAAAATTTTCTCGGGCTTCCAGCCAGATCATAAGTTGGTGATTCACCGACGTTTCGAGGATGTTCATCTTCCTCATCTTAAGGGTACCCAGCTCCTTAATTTATAGTGCCAGTGGAAGGAGTCAGCCGAGGCGAAAATGAATGAATGAGGGGGAAGTGGGAGGAGAAGATTTAAAGGTACTGAAAACACGTCCTTGCAAGGGGGAATTGGGGCTGTGAAAACTGAATATGTGAGCTCCAAGCCTCTTGGCCACTTGTCTCACTTCGTTTGGCCCCAGTGAAGGAGCGCTAGAAATTTCCAGTGGGTAAGCGAAAATGGAAACTGATTAGCTACAACATACGGGGGGAGTCAGCGACCTGATCCGAGGAGAGACACGATGGTACAATGGAGAAGGAGTCTAGGCGTCAGCCGAGGAGCTGTGCGCTGATTGGCCCCGTGAACTTTTGAGTCATCTAGGCCAGGAGACAATGGGGTAGGGTGGCCTTTCCCCCCTCCAATGCATACATCGCCGACTAGCTACATATTACACTAGTCAGACTTCAGATGCATACAAACGATTGTTCTTCCTCTGGCACATAGCGTCAAGTGAGATGTATTGCCTGATATTAGATGTACATATCAGCCACAACCTCAATCAGGGGATCGTACGCGTTCACGCCACTGTCCCCATTAATAGGAGCCAATCAGCGCACAGCTCCACGGCTGACTTCTCCCTCTGGGTGTTCATTTCAAAGTGTGTCATGACGTCACTGTTGTTGGGTCACCGATTTGAAGCGAGTTTCAGCTTATATGTCAGAGAAGTTGCCTATTATTTAAGGCGTTCTTCAATCTGAACTTGAGAACGTGTACGGTATAACTTGAACGTCGTAGCAACAGATGGCGGTCTGTACGGTCTGTGTGCTACCATAACCTCTTTCGAACTGTGTTTTGCGCCGGCAAGTCGTACGCAGGGTATTTGTTATCATAGGTTGCGTACGGTAACATTCCACAACACAAATAAAATGCTCTGTGTCCATGTTGACCGTCGAAGTTAATGTCAACAAATACGTAAGTAATCGTCTTAACCCTCTCCCCATATCCCGACAGTACGTATTTCCAAATAGTTCACATTCCTGCCACTACCGGCGGTACCGTACGTATCGGTACATACTCTTCAGAATGAACGCCGTACTTGCTAGGCAACTTCTCTGTCTCACAGGTTATACACCTCTGCGGAAGTGTAGGAAGATTGAATTCTCTGGGCTCATCGGCTAGCCACATGACGGCATACAGCGAGCCATGACACATTTTGAACTGAACACCCAGTATAAATTAAGGAGCTGGGTACCCTTAGTTATCATTTAACCCTGAAGATGAGGAAGATGAACATCCTCGAAACGTCGGTGGATCACCAATTTATGACCTGGCCGGAAGCCCGAGAAAATTTTGAGTTACCGAATTTCTTTATTTATTTCCTACAATTTATAATGCTAAGATGCCACAAAGTGTTGTATCCAACTCGTGGATAATCTTATTATGACACTCACTATCGTTCGTGCGACAAACATCCATTCATGCCATAATCATCAAGATTATAATATAAACTATTTGCTTGTTCGAATTATTACTTCATTGACCACAGCAATGACAATAAGTGTTGCTGTAATGGTAAATATAGGCTAAAAATACGCCATTTCATCTGCAATAATACGAGTATTAAATACTGTCCTTGTTGACTGTGAATTAATTTGCTTTACATAGCTATTAATAGAGAGGCCAGAGTTGTCTATTCAATTTAATGTAAGAGGAAAGTAATAACAGTCTGTTCGCTTGTACTTGACTGTTGTGTGACTGTGACCACAGGCACGCCAACGTGACTGCCAAGTGGCGCACAAACTCAACTGTTACTTCACCGATCACCCGCGAGTTCAACGCGTATCAAAATGTTGTCCACAAACAGTCCGAAACATCGTTTGAGAATTATCATTCACTTCCTCTTCTCTCTCAAGCCAGTTCAATGGAAATTAATACCTCAAATTGTAACATAACCCTTTGTACTGCATGTATAGTGAGAGAGAATAATCCCGTCCCAGTCTTGACAATGTCATGTCCCATCCCCTCACGAGTACCTGATAAGCCCCAGGGCCCGGCGTTCCAAGCCGTTCCTATACCAGCATAAAAACCCGTACTATACACCAAGAAAGTACACCAGCTGTTTTAACTATTACAGAAATAATCGACAAAAATTTATTTTAATGAGGTGGCAGTGAAGACTGCTGGTGAAATGACTGAGGGAAAAGGGAGTAGCTTAAGGGTATATGTACGTGTAAACGACCACAAATATTATCAGAAAATGCAGGCTCTAAATTTCTAAAATTATATAAGAAAATGAACTCGCAATTGGACAAAAATTATACAATTTACCACAACAAGACTTATTAGAACTTAAATATCTGATAGAAGTATATAAAAGATTACTAATAATATTTTTCAAAGCAGTTTTATCAAAGTATGAAGAAAACAAAAAAAAAAAAATTCTGCAGTTACATCATTTGGTAACCATAACATTGTTATGGTCTCTCTGACATCTTTAATATTTTTCCTGCATGTAATAAACACTTATTTCTGAAAAGTAGACTACTCAGATATGTAGAGTTGTTTATTTTAATGCAATTAATTTTTTATTCTTCCATATAAGATATATTAAAATTTACACAATCTTTTGTGGCCTAATTTTTCTATTTTGAAATAAATGGACATTATTTTAGTCTACCTTTTGCATAAATGCATGTTAAATCAGTGTACAACATTTCAGAATTCTATCTGTAATGGTTGTGGAGTTATGAAATAATATGTGTGAAAATTTTCGAATTTTGGAAAATTTAATTGAAAGTAAAAACGAATTCTAAAAAATATTATTAGTAATCTTATTAATAACTAGCCGTAATAATCCGTTGCACCCGTTAGAAATAAATATAAAGTAATTACATAATTAAAATAGGACGTTTGATCCAGGGAACATTCGTGTTTGATAGAAGGATAAATCGTTTAATATGTTACTTAATTTAAATTGCATCCAAATAATTAAAATGCGATCATTTTGGTCCAGAGACTCTCATTTGGTGCAATGACAATTCCTTTAACATTTTTCTTAATTTTTATTACATGCAACCATAGTTTAATGAAGATTGACATCATTTAGATTTAATGTGTATTTTTTTATTTTACTTTTTATAGGTTTCCATTGAATTATGGTAATAACTTAATTTTAACCCTTGTTTTCTACGTATTCAGTAAATGGTGCTTGGCCCACTATGGTTCTGAACTCTTCAAATAACTTAAATTATATTATACAATATTACATATTATATTATATTATATTATATTATATTATATTATATTATATTATATTATATTATATTATATTATATTATATCAGAAGTTACTGTAATAACATTATAGCATTATGTCCATCCAGAGAAACTACACTTTCCAATGGTGAAATAATAATTAATTACACAAATCGGTTAATTTAGCTCACATATTAGATACAAACACAGAAACATTCTCTGTAGGCTATCTTTCATAGCTTTCGATTGTTGCTGTCCAAGGCCCCTTATAGACGAAGTCATTTGTTTTTTAATTCATTACACGGCCTTAGATGACAGTTATTTTAATTTTAAAACTCATTTATCTCATTAAATATCAGTCCTATCAAATTTTTTCAAGGAATAAAACTTATCGCAAATTATTATTCAAGAAACTTTTGTTATGTAACATTTTTCACAAAAATCAATAATAAGCGAGATATTTCTATTTATTTAATTCAGGCCCCCTTATAACCCCCCTTTTAAATAATGTATTTTGAATGCCATATAGCCTAAAATCTAAGTTACAACGAACTTAATTTATATTCCAATTTTCATCGAAATCCGTTCAGCCATTATCGCGTGAAAAGGTAACAAACATACAGACAGATAGACAGACAGACAAACAAACAAAAATTTCAAAAAAGCGATTTTCGGTTTCAGGGTGGTTAATTATATATGTTAGGACCAATTATTGTTGGAAAATCGAAAATTACCAGAAAAATTTCGGCTACAGATGTATTATTAGTATAGATTTTTAGCAGATATTTAAGTTCTAGTAAGTCTTGTTGTGGTAACTTGTAATTTTTGTCCAATTGTGAGTTCATTCTTTATAAAACATCTGAAATTTAGAGCCTGCATTTTCCGATATTTGTGGTTGTTCACGTACATATATCCTTAAGAAAAACCGTAAGTAACATCTGTTTTGCCATCACAAATTACATCGTGATCTGGCCGGGAATCGAATCTGGGCTGCCAATGTGTAAGATCAACTCGCTAGCAGTTGAGCCACAGAGGCGGTTGTGGTTGATTATACTGCGGCACCTGTTTGTCAGAAAGCCCACATACAATTACCTATATATAAATTTAAATCCTTAACAAAAATATAAACCATTTTATTACTTCTTCCACGAGGATTTAAAAATATTTTGCCAGAAACTCGAGAATGTAATGGAAGTAGCAGGCAGTGTAGTAATACATTATCCTGCCCAAGGTTTTTCTGTGGTTTTCCTAAAGCGTTAAGACAAATTTCGGAATGAGCCCTAAAAGAAATGAGCCACGGACTTACACTCACTTCCCCATGACCCGGTAATTCCTAAAATTTTAATAATTATTTTATATCTAGTACCCTCTCGCCGATCGCATCCTAATTGAGTCACTATACAGCCAATTGGCTGGTCTCTACATTGAGACGATACATCCAGTCTCAAGTCATAATTCAATTGACCACTTACCTAACAGAGCAGTGTTACCTAAGACCCAATTGGCTAGTCTCTTAAATTGAGACAACTCATCCTGCCTATACTTGTTTTTTTGGAAGATGGGACATGACAGGAGCGTTGCGATCGGAAAAACAACTAAATGTCACATAGCGCGGTAGGCCTGTTGCTATGGTAACAACGGTTGAGTTGCCAAACTTACATTTCCCACGTGGCAAGTGCTTAATAGCTCTCTTGGAGACATTTATTGTGCACACATTGTTAGCATTGGCACGTTCGTCTTTGATTCTCTGTCGATTTTTGTGTTGTTTTCTTACCTTCGCGTCAATTGTCAATGAATGTTTTAACGTCAGCCATCTTAAAGACAATTGCTAGCTTCCATCAGCTGGCAGCGTGGTAGTCCATATTGGCAATATGGCACTGTAGTTCCAAGGTCGGCCGCTTAACTGTCATATCCCATCTTTCAAAAAAACAAGTATAAGGACGAAGTTCGTTTCAATGTGTGGGGTTACACTCTTCGCCATTTCTTTCTTCGTCCTGCAGTCAGATTTCGATCGCGGCTCCATCCCACCCATGTGTGGTACCCCAGAGGTTACGTCCATTTTCGGTTTTTCCCCTTCAAAATTTTCTAGAGCTTCTTCAGCGTAACCATGAATGAGACAAGTGACCAACAGGCTTGGAGCTCACATACTCAATTTCTTTCAGTCCCGAACCCTTTGCGAGGACGCGTTTTGTGTACCTTTTAAATTTCTCCTCTCTTCAAATTCAATTAAATTTTAAAAAAATCAGCAATAAATATTGATATGAATAAGCGACCTTCCTGTCATGCGACCTTCCTTTAAAGCGACCTTTCTGTCAAGTCGAAATGTACCTATTTTTCAATATTCGTCTATTCCAATAGTTTTCTTCTTTTTTTTTCAATGGAGAACTTCAAATGTACTACCCGAATTAATAGATTGAACACACTTAAAACCATATTAGAATTCTGAGATTAATTAAAGAGACTGCGTAGTTGTTCATTGTGCTTATCTAATTCTCATAGTTGACCCCGAAATGGAACCTTATCATAGCTAATGAAATCTCATCCCTCAACATCTGTCGGCAGTCGTATATGTATTGCATCTGCACTTCATATCGAGGTTTCAACGCCTTCATCAAGTTACTAACTGCTCACCACAGTTTATCAAGCTAGATTATTGGGACGACTGCAGATGTCACAAACGATTCGTTTACTGATATTGCAATAACTGGTGATCAATCTTCGTCGAGAAGATTAATAATTATGATTTTTCCAGCATCAGAGAGTTTATTGAATTTAAACTAATAATGTAACGATTAACGAATCTCTGACTTAATTAAATAAATCTATGTGCCGTCAATGTATTGCATTTAATTTTAGGCTACATCATGTGATTTCCAACTTAATTTTATTTAATTTGAAATCAATGACCATATTAGGAAGTTTAAATGTAGAAAACAAAGAAAGGACGTGGCAAAATTTTCCTTTGTTAACCTGCGGCAATCTTTCAGGGTGGTCCTCTCAAAATCAATACATTTAAGGAAAGGTTGAGAAGATTAGACTGAAAATGTAATTGTAGGTTCAGTGTAATTATCTAAGTTGTGTCATGTAATTAATTAAGTTGATATATAATTAATTAAGATGATATGTAATTTAGTTGATATGTAAATAAATTAGGGTGATATGTAATTAACTAAGATGATATGTAATTAAATTGATTTGTAATTAATTAAGGTGATATGTAATTACATAAATTGGTAATAGTTGGGTGAAATAGAAGTACTTATAAGTTAGGTTTACTTTTGCTTATTGTAGGAGTTATTATAGAATAGTTTTATTTATAGTCCTAGGTTTATTGCATCTATTTATTTATAGTTAGAAATAAATTTAAGTTCATTTTACTTTATTTAACTTTTTTTTATTGCTGTAATTATTGTATAATTTTAATGGTATTATTGTATATTATATATCACTGCCACCGGGTCTATATCCAATTGTAGTGTTAATAAATACATACATACATACATACATACACATAAACAAGTTTATAAAATATAGCTTATATCTTCACAAAAACGAGTGAAAGTCAGGATAGGAGAAGAAATGTCAGAAGGAAGTGAAATTTGGAGAGGAGTACGTCAAGGATGTCCTTTATCACCTACCCTGTTTAACATCTACTTGGAGGATTTAGTAAAGAACTGTTTCCAGAACATGGGAGGAGTGATAGTAGGAGGAAAAAGAATAAAGTGCATAAGATTTGCTGATGATATGGCGTTGTTAGCAGAAGAGGAGATGATACTAAAGCAGCGTTGTCATACACAGCCACGGAGCGGAGCGCTCCACTATAACTCGTTGCGTGCTCCGGTGCTTCCACAGACATAAGCAAGTTCACGCTCCGACTGGACGTCTCTAGCACCACAACCGGTTTCGGAGCTTACAACTCTGAACTACTGTACTAAAGGATATGCTACTGGAGCTAAGCGACAGCTGTGAGCAGTATGGGATGAAGATAAATGAAAATAAGACAAAGAGCATGGTTATAGGAAGAAAAATACAGAAGATAAACTTGCGAATTCTAAATGAGGCAGTAGAGCAAGTGGACAGCTTCAAATGCTTGGGGTGTACTATAAGCAGTAACAAGAGCTGCTGCCAGGAAGTCAAAAGGAGGACAGCAATGATCAAGGAAGCTTTCAATAGAAAAAGAAGCATCTTCTGCGGACTTCTGGAAAAAAAAAAAACTAAGAAAGAGACTAGTGATCTACTTTGTATGGAGTATGGCATTGTATGGGGCAGAAACATGGATATTACGACGAAGTGAAGAGAAGGGAATAGAAGCATTTTAAATGTGGATATGGAGAAGAATGGAACGTGTGAAGTGGACAGACAGAATAAGAAATGAAGTTCTGTTGGAAAGAGTGCATGAAGAATGAATGATGCTGAAACTGATCAGGAAGTGGAAAGGGAATTGGCTGGGTCACTGGCTGAGAAGAAGGTGCCTACTGAAGGATCCACTGGAAGGAATGGTGAACGGGAGAAAAGTTTGGAGCAGAATAAGATATCAGATGATAGACGACATTAAGATATGTGGATCATATGAGGAAACAAAGAGAAGGGCAGAAAATAGGAAAGACTGGAGAAAGCTGGATTCGCAGTTAAAGACCTGCCCTTGGGCAGGACACTAAATGAAATGAAAATGAATGAAATCCTCATTAAACAAAATTTGAGGCATAGAGTCATGTTTGGAGAGTGGTGTGAAAAATTGCGCTTCAAATAGCAAACAGAACGGAAATATTTATTAATAACAATAGGCCTATATACAGGGTGATTCACTAGGAGTTATGGCCACTTACGGAGCTTATTTCCGAAGACATTCTCATTAAAAAATGTGATATAAACATGGGTCCTATTCTCAATATTTTCAGAGTTACACTAATTTGAAGTTGTTTGTAAAATAGCTTTTATCTTTAGTTTTAAAGGTTAAAGAATATTACAGACAGAGAATGAACCATTCTGAAATATCATTTATTTAATTGGCTAGTCTTATGAAGCTAAAAATGTGTTGTGAATTCCATAATTGCTTCCTATAGAAGTTTTTCTAGATTTTCAACTACAGTACAAAATTACATTTGTCTTACGCACTTGTCACAACAATTGTTACAAATCATGTCACTCTTATAAACCCTTGAAAACTGTACATTAGGATGCAAATAGACCTTAAATGATAGACCTTTGAAGACTATGAAGGTGATTTATATTCGTATGCTGATGATACTGTTTTACTTTTTAGTGGAAGAACTTGGACTGATGCTTATTATAATACAAATTGCGGCTTAAAATTAATAAAAAAAGGTTCGATTTAAATTCACTTGTAATTAATAAATATAAAACACTAGCTATCCCATTTTCTTTAAATAATAAAGGTAATAAACCAATTTCATCTACTCTACAAATTAAAATGCATAATTTTTATTCTTCCTATATAAATTGCAATTGTTCGGTTATTAATGCAGCTAAGGAGGTTAAATACTTAGGTATAATTTTTAATAATCATTTGAAATGGAATAATCATATTCATTATATTTGTAATACATTACGTAAAACATTATATTACTTTGTTGTGCTAAGAAATATTTTGTCAATTAACTGTTTACGTATAATTTATTTAGCAATATTTCAATATACATTTATGTATGGTATTATAGATTGGAGTGGAAATTATAAATCCAACCTATATCCGTTAATTTTACTACAGAAAAAAGTATTAAAAATTTGTTCAAAAAAGCAGAAAGATTATTCAACTGAATTGTTGTTTAAAATTAATTGATGAACAAGTAGACTTACTCCTGTTAAATATGTAATTTTTGTCAGGATTACAGCTGTTTCAGTGCTTCACGCACCATCATCAGAGCCTACTAGATCGCGGCGTCATCTCGAACTTCTCTGCCTGTTAGGAGGGCGTGTTTTATTGTTGGAAGGTGTTGGAGTGTGGAGTCGAATAGTGTGTGTGTACTGAAATTGATCTGTGTGTTGAGGATTTGATCAGGGTGTGTTTTAGTGTGTTTGTATATTTCGTATTACTCTAGTGTGTTGAGTTTTTGGTTCTTGGGTTGTATGTGTAGGATTTCCATGTCCGTATTTATGTTATTGTATGTATGGTTAGCATTGGTTATGTGATCGGCGTATGTAGATGTATTGTGTCCTCTGGTTATTGGTTTAATGCCTTCTTTGTAGCGTGTTTGGAATGATCTGCCTGTCTGTCCTATGTAGAACTTGTCGCAACTATTACATGTGAGTTTGTATACACCTGTGTGGTCGTATTTATTTGTTTGTGTTTTTTGTGTGTAGAGATGTCTTTGTAGTGTGTTTTCTGTTCTGTATGTTATGTTGTATTTCTGTTTTCTGAATGAAGATGCGATCTTATGTGTGCTTTTGTTTTCATATGTTAGTGTGATGTATTTCTTGTGTTCTTGTGTTTGTGTTGTGTTTTGTGTATTTTTGTGTTTTTTAAGTTTTTGTTTTGTCTTCCTTATGATGTTGTCTATTATGTTTGGATGTATCCGTTTTCTTGTGCTATGTATTTGATTGTGTTCACTTCTTCATTGTAGTGTTGTTGGCTCATGTGTATGTTGAGTAATCTGTGTACCATAGTCCCGAATGCAGCATGTTTGTGTTGTGTGGTGGTGGTGGTTGGTTTTCTGTATATTTTGAAGGTGTGTTTGTTGTCGATTTTTGTTATGGTGATGTCTAGGAAATTTATGGAGTTGTTGTTTTCAAGTTCTAGTGTGTATTGAACTTTTGGATGTAATTTGTTTATGTATTGGTGTAGTTTGTGTATTTGTCTTTTGTTTCCTTTGTATAATATGAGTATATCATCTACATATCTGTGCCAGTATATTATGTTGTCTGCATACTTGTTGTGTTCATTGTTGAGTATGTATGTTTGTTCTATGTTGTGTAAAAATATCTCTGCTAGTATGCTGCATACTAGCATACTAGCAGAGATATTTTTACACATTATTATTTTATTAATAATAATAATAATAATAATAATAATGATAATAATCCAGAATTCCTCCTATAATAATAATAATAATAATAATAATAATAATAATAATAATAATAATAATAATAATAATAATAATCCAGAATTTTCGGTCCATTTCCCCTGTAATAATAATAATTTATTTATTTATTTATTTATTTATTTATTTATTTATTTATTTATTTATTTATTTATTTATTTATTTATTTAGAATATTAATGTGCGAAACAACAGCACAAGGCCAATTACAGTTTAGCACAGGTACAAAACGAAACAAAACAACAAATGATGATGAGAATGAATGATAGAAAATGGCAATGAGATGAAAATACAATCAATATAATAGTCTACATTACTCAATTGACCAAAATGCAACAAAATAAATAGCACAAATAATATTATTAAAATTAATTCAGTGAGATAATTAAAATAATGGCAATTAAATAAAATGCATTACAAATGAATTAATGAAACCATATAAATTAAGACAGGAATCATATAATTAATATTGTAAAGTTATGCAAATGACGAGAATAGTAAGATACATATCTAACAATGGCATAAATAATGAAACTGACATAAAACTCGAAAAATATATACTACACATTAAATGGATAATAATAATAATAATAATAATAATAATAATAATAATAATAATAATAATAATAATAGTAATAATAATAATAATAATAATAATAATAATAATAATAATAATCCAGAATTCCTCCTATAATAATAATAATAATAATAATAATAATAATAATAATAATAATAATAATAATAATAATAATAATAATAATAATAATAATAATAATAATAATACGTCCCTCTATTTCTCTTTAAGCTATTGTACTTCTTTGTATACATTCGATTTCATCATCAATGGTTTGTGTTTGGAAGCACTTCTAGTAACTTTCGACCTTTTGTTCTGCAATCGATTTTCTTTTCCTTAACAATTTTACTTTTTCTTCTCTGTGTGAAAGCTTTGTAATTTTCTAAAGAGCTGCGTGTGAAAGTATATTTCTGTGTTATTGTACGAAATATCATTATTGTCATCTTGCCCAGTTTCTTGTATTATTTGCTTCATTCATTTTTCATTTAGACATCGAGCATTACCGCATTCAGAAGTCTTACTTTGTTATGTCTTTATTGTTTTCTTATAAATTCGTCTGTAAACTTCAATTTTTAGAAATAGCTCTGGTACATTTTCTGTAATATATAACTAATAATCAATTACAAGCTATGTATATTCATGCGTCGTTTAATGTTCTTGAAAGGAGTCTATTAGTTTTATTTCGTTAAAAGTAGAATAAATTCTAACTGTATTATTATTATTATTATTATTATTATTATTATTATTATTATTATTATTATTACACCAATATTATTATATTAATAATAAATAAATAATTAACATTATTTTATTTTTACTTACAGAATTATACTGTATACTTCCAAACGAAAATATCATTAGAACATTTTACGTAGAAAGGTTCCGTGTTTTTTTTACTTGGTTATTTAACGACGCTGTATCAACTACGAGATTATTTAGCGTCGATGGGATTGGTGATAGCGAGATATTTGGCGAGATGAGACAGAGGATTCGCCATACATTACCTGACATTTGTCATAAGGTTTGGAAAAACCTCGGAAAAATCCAACCAGGTAATCAGCCCAAGCGGGAATCGAACCCGCACTGAAACGCAACTCTGGATCGGCAGGCAAGCGCCACAGCCAACTGGCGCATTCGTATATACCCGCATGCAATTGAAGGTTTACTTTTTCGACCTGCACTGAGACAGCGTGCAAATCGGGAGAGCCCGAAAGGTTAATATTAGGATAAGGTTGCCTAATTCCGCGACATATTCAATAAAGTCTATATTTATGCCAAAAATTATTAAAATTTTCCAAATAACACCTAAATAACGTTATTTGGACCTTTAGCTACAGTTTTTACAACAATCAGTGTCAACAATTTCACAAGTTTGGTATATAATACATGATTCTTCATTGTTATACAGTGGCTCCTAAATCCGTGACAGGGATCCATATTCCGTGATAGTGGTTTCCTAATTCCGTAAGTGATATCGTAATTCCGTGATACTAAAATAATCCTCATTAACTGTATTTGGAAAAACACTTTAAAGTCATGGTATATTGTTTTAATATGGATTAAGCAAGAATTACAACATAGAAAAAGGGCTTAAGTGACAAATTTTATAGAAAATACTTGTGTAACTACAGGAATACATATTACATATTAATACATTATAAACAAAATAAACTGAAGTTAAATTCAATACAAAATTAAATTTGAATAAATTCAATTATAACGCAATTATTTCTCATCATTTATATTCCTAACAACAGCTGTAATTAAGTTAAATATATGCCCTATTATTTTATTATAATTATAATTGATGTTTTCTATTATTATTTCCACGAACTATTTTCTTTCACAGACATTAATTTTCACAATTTAGCGTTGGCATCGCCGGTCGAGTGAGCCAAGATGGAGAAATATGAAAATAAATCCGAAAATGGGAAAGCTCCTGTAGCACTGTTATTGTCTTACGATGTCTAAATAATCATATACATTGATTCAGCTGACTATAATCTACAGTAATGTATCATTTTTATAATGCTGTATTAATTCTTATCGCAAATATAAAACGTTTCTTCAGGAGTGGTCACAAGAGAAAGAAAAACTTACTGGTCAACCACCTTTCGCTGAACAAAAGCTTCTGCAGTCGACTGCTTCTATTCAAAAGGCGGGTAGTCAATAGAATTGAAAAAAAAAAACATCTCCTGTCAAAAACTTAAATGTCAGAAAGCACAACTCCATGGCAGTCAATTGAAAATTTATCACGGGATTAGAGGTATCACGGAATTAGGCACCTTTACCCTACAACATTGAAGTTTTTATTTGGTTTTATTATTTTTCATCGGTTCTAGGTCTAGCGTTATTGCACTATAGTGCGGATGTGTTGTTATATTTAGGCTTCTATGTGCATTAAAAATAAAATGTGCTTCTCTTGACAACGGTGCTTTGTAACCTAACCCGCAGCATTATAAGGGGTTGTCATGGAGTCGAGTTTGGAGCTTTGTGTGCTGTGAATCCTTGGAGTAGATGATTAGAGTGGGAATTTGTATTACTTTGTACAAGAAAACAACCTGTACGAATATGATTGTGCCGTTTCTTTACTGAATAAAGTGGTTATCTTAATTAGTACATTATACAGAGCGTTCGCCTACGGGTGGGGCCAGGAAAGCAGCATGTGCTGATACGCCGCTTTGTGCGCGCAGTTGTTGAGACACGCTCGACGATCAAGGTCGACAAGTTATCAGTTGTGAGCCAGATGTTGCAGTATTTAACACGTACAATGCAGTTCCTTGACACAGTTGATTAAATATTCAGCGTGTGTGTAAAATTGTGAACAATGCAAAACGCAAAATTCACGCTTGAACAGAGAGTTTTTATATATGATGCTTATGTGAAAACAGAGTCATGTAGAGAGGTGCGTAGGCAATTTGAAGTGAAATATCCGGGTGCTCAATTCCGGTAGAGAAACTGTTAGACGTCTTGTTAACAAATTAAGGACAACAGGGTCGCTAAATGCTACAATTCCTAAGCGAAAACGAAGAGTATTGACGGAAGAAAAAAACTGATGAAATATAGTGCATCATTTACACGCTCTCCTAATAAATCACTAAGACGTGTTTCACAGGAAGTTAGTGTTTCAAAAACATCAGTCCTTAGTGCTGCTAGGTTAAATTTTTAAAATTAAAACCTTACAGAGTTAGTATCGTGCATGAATTACGGCCTAGAGACGATGAAAAACGAGTTCAGTTTTGTAATTGGATTTTACAAAGTATTGTGGACGGTATTGTGGATCCTCATTTAATAATTTTTTCTGTTGAGGCGTGGTTTCATTTAGAGGTCATGTTCCCTCACAGAACAATAGGTATTGGAGTACAGAGAATCCCCATTTAATTCATGAGGTTCCATTGCACGACGAAAACATTGGCGTTTGTTGTGCTGTTATAGCGAAGCGAATTATTGGGCCCATTTTCTTTCAGGATACAGTAAATACACAAAGATGTCGCACTGTAATATTCGCGCCATTTTTACAAATGTTATCAGATAATGAGAAACTCAATGGGTATTTCCAACAAGATTCAGCAACAAGCCCATACAGCCCATGAATCCATGAACGATATAAATGACGTTTTTGAAGAAAGGATTATTTCTCAGGACTTATGGCCGTCACGTTCCCCCGACCTTACAGTGTGCGATTTTTATTTGTGGGGAACTCTAAAAAATAATGTCTATAGGAATAATCCTCACAGGATAGATGAATTGAAGGCGAATATAACAAGAGAGTTTAGGAAAATTACCGAAGATGAACTTATTCGTGTGAATGATATAATTTTATTAAAAGATGCCAGAAATGTGTGGATTCAGATGGACATCACTTCCAACATCGCCTGTAACAAGGTTAGTACTACATAGAAAAATTCTCCTGTGCATGCTATTAATATAGAAAGCGGAAGCTTACGGATAGATGATTCCCGCAGGCAGGCCGCTTTCCTGGCCCCACCCGTAGGCGAACGCTATACAGCCTATACTATTATTCAAATAGTAATTAATATGTAACATTAAAAATTATTAGAGAATCGACATTGTCAGTCTCGTTAGAATTAAGAGTGGCATTTGGTTTATCTCGATGATAAAACATGACTTGGAACAAGACAAAGAACTCAAAATAATTGCGATGTATGACATTGTGGAATGCGCACGTAATCGTAAGAAGAAGATATGTAAGTGAAGTGTTTGTTTTACGCGAATATTCGATACAGAGATGTAACAAAGATAACTCCAAGCGAGCGCCATACAGCCAATGAACCAGCTCATTGACACTTGATTGACCTACAAGAATCTGATTATACTGACAGTACATCCACGGTACTCTAAAATTAATAACCGATATTTTTTTTCTCTTACGTTCATTTGTTTATCCAACGTTCATTTCTTTTACGGTCATCTCTGCTTCGATAGCAAGCCTGTATGTAAGCGATCAATCGCTAACATCTCTCAATATGGAACAGTTATTAATTATAAAAATTGCACCATTAATTATTACAAAATAATAAGAGTTGATGGAAAAAGAGTTAATAAAATTATTAGGCCTACCCGGCCGGGTAGCTCAGTTGGTACAGCAGCTGGCTACGGACTGGAAGGTCCGGGGTTCGATCCCAGGTGGTGACAGGATTTTTTCTCGTTGCCAAACTCTCAGAACGGCCCCGAGTTCACTCAGCCTCCTATAAAATTGAGTACCGGGTCTTTCCCGGGGGTAAAAGGCGGTCAGAGCGTGGTGCCGACCACACCACCTCATTCTAGTGCCGAGGTCATGGAAAGCATGGGGCTCTACCTCCATGCCCCCCAAGTGCCTTCATGGCGTGTTATGGGGATACCTTTACCTTTTTTAACCTAAAGTTTATTGTTTAAATTATGGTTTATTTAACGACGCTCGCAATTGCAGAGGTTATATCAGCGTCGCCGGTGTGCCGGAATTTTGTTCCGCAGGAGTTTTTTTACAGGTCAGTAAATCTACTGACATGAGCATGTCGCATTTAAACACACTTAAATGCCATCGACCTGGACCGGGATCGAACCCGCAACCTCGAGCATAGAATGCTAGCGCTATACCAACTACGCTACCGAGGCCGACAAGTTCAATGTTAAAATCTATACTCATGCATATGTGTATAACCTCAAATGTTTAGTTTTATTCTATAATAAAATCCATTTGTTTTATCCTACCACCTCTGGTTCATTCAATTACGGTAAACAGTATCTTATACTGTGTAAGGTAGAGAAAACATGCATTTTGCTGTTGATTAACGGTGGTTCATTATGTTGCTATAATCTGAAATGTTGAGTTGTTTTTAAATAAATTAAATTTCAGATATACGCGTTGTAGTGTGTTTTTCACGAAGATGGAAGCGATAAGTCACTGTTATGAATATGAACATCATGATTAGGGCCTATATTACAAAAATTCCAATCAAAATGGCATCTTTTTCTCATCGGAATTATTTCACTAAATACAATTTGTGCTTAATATTTTCTCTGTGATAACAGACAAAAGGTGGTGTCTTGAGTCCTTCGACGATGTAAAAACGGTCGTTTAACTCGCCGTATCTCGGAAACCAGTAAAGATTTTGAGCAAGAATAACTTTCAAAAGCAATTTCCATTCTTTTCCAACATTTGTCTCACTTCACAAACAGAAAATGTTAAAAGAAACTATACCAAAAGTAATTCATAATTAAAACCATTCAAATAAATAAATAGGCCTAATATTAAAAATAAAACCAAAAAACAAACATTTCCTTTTTTGTCTAATTATTTGTGTTATTATTTTGCCCCTATTTTTAGATTATTTTTATCTTTGTTGGTTTGATTTGTAATTCCTTATTTTACTGGTTTTATTTCTTTTGAACTGGGTTTATTATTTTTTCAAATACTACCTATAGAATAAATCTACATTCAAAGATTCTAAATCCATTGCACTTATCTGCCAAAATAGTAAAAATTAATAATAATCATAAAACAAAAAAATTATTCCAAATATCTGGTCCTCTCGTACTAAGATATAAAATTAATTATAGATAGAAACCGATTGACACCCATCTAACGTGAAAAACAAAAACGTTTGCCGCTCACCAACTTCTGAAGGTGTAAATATCTATTTTTAACAGATCACTTGGAAGTTACAGATTTTTCCTCTGTTTCCAAAAAAAAAAAAAAAAAAATAATAATAATAATAATAATAATAATAATAATAATAATAATAAAAAAGATTTTGATTTTTAATTTTTTATATATACTTTCCTCAGGTATTCACCTATCAATCATAAAAATTACAGCGCGATTGATTGAATATCTTAGAAGCTACAATGTGATAAAAATTTAACGCAGCGGAAAACTGATTTCTGCCTCCATCTGGCTCCGGTATCGCCGTCTCTCTCTCTCACACACGAGACGTCAATCTCTTGAGCAAGTAATCTATATTACAATGCCACAGCGATCTCTGATTGGTTCTCCTCATATGCATGAGATTTGCCGCGGAGAATAGTAGAAAGATAGGTACTATGCATGTCACTAGATTTCATGCGCGATCTCTATCAATTAAAAAAAAAAAAAAAAAAAAAAAAAAAAAAAAACTAAAATTTTTGTCGTTGGCGCAAACTCATTCCTCTAATAGATAGATAGATGGATTTATTGAGTAATATTATACATACAAATTTTATATTATCATAATTTTGTCTAAAATCCAATGCACGGGTCTTCTGACCGTACGTGCTTTGTACCCTAAACAAGTCCTCCTTTGTAGGTTCCCCCCCACCTATGATTGCATCCAACTACTCTCTAAAAGAACACACATATTAAAAATGTATAATAAATCCTAACCTAAAAGACCTAAAAGTGTACAGTTGGGTGAATACTATTATCCCTTCCTCAGTTCGCGTCGCAAACTTCGACAGCTGCAGCTCTAATCTTTCTCGCCTTCAAGAGGAACAATCCAGTCTTTTATTCCCATTCTCTATTCCCCATGAGGTCAAGACATGCAAGCGAACTTCTACTCTGAATTAGCATCGAGGGTGGTAAATATTTTCTCCGTGCATGTTCCAATTCGACACACAGTAATAAAATATGCTTATAGGAATTCTTTTCTTTGAAAAGCGGACAAAGACGCTCCCCTTCTTCGTTGACAATTTTATTACCCTTCCATGCCCCCAATCTTAGCCACGCTAAACCTGCTCTGCTGTCTTTGTTACAAGAATTTATGTAGTCACACCTCCCCCAGTTAAGCATGAGATCTGATTGTAATATATGAACACTTTAATATATATACGTATTCCTCAATTACAAACAAACAACAAATCTGGTGCAAGTGCATTGCAGTTATTAGGCCCTACCCCTCTCAATCCCTTCCTTCCCCAACCCTTTCCTACCCACCCCTTTCCTTTTCTTCCTTCTCCTCGGTTTATAATGCAGAGATGAGAATTCTGACTGATATCATTCCGTTTGCGTAGGACAGCAAGTATTATTTTGTTTTTCAACGCTGCCAAGCGAATTGAGTAACAGGAAACCGTGCAAAATTATATTAATACTTGTACTTCCGTTTAATCTCTGTACGTAGTCACGTCCCACAGACAGAACGATTATGTTTGTTTTCGTAACACGACGTCTGAGAGGAAATTGCGCGACCAAGCCAGACGTGTAATAAACGTTATAAACAAAGTTTAGTGATATGTAGAAGGCAGCATGGCCTACAATACCTCCAAAAGACAAATCCACATGCTGCTACGATTGCTACCAAAATAGTACAAACATTAATTATCAAAATTGTCAGGAAAGCGACAAAGAGCAGAAAGCGAAACACGGGTTTTGTATGTAAACTGTTATTGCACCCAGCGCGCGCCTCATTGATAGTATGCTGTTCGAAGTTTTAAAATTGTAAATGTTTAGGTCGTGGTCATAATAACTTCAATATCAATTACCAACAGTATGAACTCGTAATATTTAGTCTTTAATACGATAAAATAAACAGGTGCGATGAAAATCTCCCTGGCTATTTTTTTTTCAGTAGGCGTTATTCTAATGCAGCTATGGGGACTATCGGCAAAGTAGGGAGGGAGCGTTCCTACTCACCCCACATTCGTTTGATTGACAGGCGAGGTGTAACGCACTTGTTTGCTAAGTCAAGTGCAGTGGTGGATTCGACACACCTTGCGCAACAGTAATTTCTCCACTATTATTTCTTGTTTCAAAATCTTTACAGTATTTTGTTTATAGGAAGTACACGTATCATACAATAATAAATTATGACGGCCACCTACTGTCATTAGTCAAATTATATATTTTTCAATTGCAGAACTATTCCTTTATCATGTGCACGAAAAATTCTTGAACTGCCTTGTGATCGACATAGTAAAGTATTTATTTTTAAAAAAACAATAAAGAAAAAAGCAAAGCTCCATTGTCATTTAACTGCACAATATATTAAAAGATACAATGTTCAACATAATAAATTGTTTCTTTTTCAATCAAATAAAGTAACTAAGCTCCATTGTCATTTAACTTGAAAATATATTAAACACAATATAATGATCAACAAAATCAATTGTTTGCTTTTATAAATACAAAAGAAAGTAAAACTAAGCTCCACTGTCATTTAACTTTAAAACATATTAAACGAAATATATGAGATATGAATGAAACGAAATACTACTGTAGCCTATACTGCTGGTTTTCATTTTTTGTTGTTGATTGCCCTCGAAATGTCTTGTTATTAACTAAAACGGATATATTTGGCTCTAAAATACAACAACTCAACCGTAATACTGAAACTAAATGCATGTCTGTCATCCTAGACCTGGAGATACTTTTGGTCACATTCATTTTGAAAAGAAAAACAGCTCACAGCAATAAATTGAGGCAAACATAGATACCATAGGCTACGCATTGCAAATGTGCGCAGATTAGGGAATTGCTCCTCTGGTAGATATTTAAAGAGATCTAGTACATTTTTTCCTAAACACTTTAGTGGCGTGCTCTTTAGCATCTCTATAGTGGCTCTGATGCTTGGGTAACATCAAATACAAATGGATTATTGAACAGACACATCTCCATGTCCATTGCAGTTACTGTACTTCTGAAAATCTTTCTTGGAAAGAGAACGCATCAAGTAGACCTAATATGCACTCAAAGTTTTAAATAAGTTCAGTTCCAGATACATAATAAAAAATAAGTATCTAAATCCTGAAAATACCATAAACATATCTTGTTTTGTATCTTTTCACAAATATTACGAATATAGCTTTTAAAACTGTAAATAAATACTTGTAAGATCACCGAAGTCAGCTTTATGCTTCCGATCAAAGTGGCGTTTAATATTGAAGCGTTTTATATGCGCAATTTTAAACCTATATATTAAGCAACAGACTTTCTTCTTTTTGTAAGTAACAAAAAATTCTTTCTGCCACTCTTCCTGAAACTGATGTCTCGAGATCGAAGCCATACCCGCCACTGAATGAAGCGTGTCTAGAGAAGCACCAGGCGGTGGAGAGGGTCGGTGGAGTGAGGTAAGGCGGCTTTGAGTGCAGTGGCCCTCCGGAGCCATTTTTCCCCATGGTTGTTCTAATGCATCATCGCTTATAGTTTATAGGTTTCGGAGTAAAAGCAAAAGTGTAAAACTTCAGAATGTTAAAATACAAAAAATGATAGTACCGATATGGAGGGCAAAGGCTAATTAGGATTTCCCGATCTCTGATGGGGGCAAAACCAACAACATATACGAAGAAGATACACATGAACATGCCCAAATATCAGATAGACTAATGTTTCTCAAACTTTTTTGATGTGGGGACCAATTTTTTAAGTCAGAAGAGTTCCGCGGACCACCTTACTCTTGTTCCCCTCGAAAGCAAATTTATCATTTTTGTGGCATATTTTAATACTAGTAATTATACTTATATTTTAAAACAGAATTAATTAATTATAATACTTTTCTAATTATATTTTTGTAGCCAACCACAAGTCACTTATAACCAAAGCTCGGAACTTGGGGACTTGTGTCTTTGCACGTGACTAAGCGACCGGACTTCAATGTCAACAAACTCCCGCTTCCAGCACGGAGGTACTGTCAGGTCTGCTACAAAAGTGGTTTCTGGCTGCAACAACATATTGATAATATTATGGTGGGTTGAAACACGTAATTTCATAGCATATATATATATATATATATATATATATATATATATGAGAAATATATCAAATTTAGTGTTCTGATGTGTACATTTTATTACAGTGTGTGACTGCGTACATTCGAAGATTTTTCGGTAGCAGACTTAAAATACTAAATGTTTTGACTGTTACTGTTTTCTGTTCGATTTTCAGCAGTTGCTAGCTGATCTCGTATCTGAGAAAGATAAGTATATCCTAAATTTTTCTCGAAAATAGTTTTCAATTAGTGTGTCACTAGTAGGGCAAGCCTCTCTACGTTTCGATCCATGGCAATGGACAGACTTTTCTACAATTTGAGGGACTGCAATGCCTTTCAGTGAGTTTCGTTTCCAGCCTCTAGTTTGTGTGTGGCACAACTTACAAAATATAAACTCTCCATTCGAAAAAAAATAATGTATCTCCTCCGAATTCTCCACGAAATTCTGTATTTTAAATTTAAAACAAAATGTATTTTCAAACTTCTATAATACCCATTCGAAATAACACGTATTTTCTATTTCCTCAAACAGACCGTTTACCTTTAATTCTCTGAATGTCATTGGGTTCGACATAACAGTTTCTTCGTCCGTCTTCCTGTCATTAGTTGTGGCCACTTTCTTAGTACACACGACTGTCCCTGAGCACTTGCAGCGTGAGCTTTGTGTACGTTGTACCTGTAACCTTACTCATGCACACGACACAAGTCCCCAAGTTCCGAGCCTTGCTTATAACAAATCTGTGCATTGTTGATTCATCGCTTGACTGTTAGCAGTTAGTTGTTTGAAATCATCCTTATGTAGTACACGCTAGTAGCTGTCCATGTCTCTGTTAAATAGTGTCCATTATAAATATTGTAGTACGAGTATCTTTCAAAAGAATGGAACATGACGATACGCTTCATTTAGGTAGTGCTAAAATTTCAGAACCTGTGTGTGAAGAAATATATTAAAATTAGTGATTATAGTGCCATTAAAAATATCTAATCCTAGTGGTAGCTATTCCAAGAAAAAATACTTCCGTGAATATGACAAGAGTTATTTGGAACTTGGATTTATTTGGTGTGGCAATGAAAGTGAACCAAAACCTCGGTGCGTTGTTTGTTACGAAGTGCTTTCAAACGAGTGTATGAAACCCGCGAAACTGAAGCGGCACTTAGAGACGAAACACGCAAGTGTAAAAAGTAAACCTGTTGGATTTTAAAATAGCCGGAGTCTAAAATTTATCATATCTTCATCTGGAAAAATAAACAAAAAAATTAATGCAGAAACATGCCCGATTTTCAAAAAGGAAAGATCCAATTTGACACGTTCTATTGTTGGTGTACGAAGTACTGTACGTGCCCATTTCAATGTGCAGACTGGGTGTCGGTAAAACTATTAAAAAAGCCAACAATACGTGAAAAGGTTCGGTACTTTGGTCCTCTGTTACGAATTCGGGTGGTCCCTGGCTAGGTTACAGGCTCGGCACCAGATATGCAGGGAAACGCCACGTTCATAGTGCCTTAAGTCCCTCTTTTGTTGCTGAGAATAGAGTGGGAAGTGGGTAGACGGTTAGGGTAAGAAATTTCATAAAATATTAGTACTGGGAGAAAAAGTGAAAGGCGATGGCCATGTGTCATTTCCAAACTCTGATATTTTCAGCTACAGTGTGATACGCAATTCGTTTGAATTTTATTTTTCTTCTGTCTTTTTCGAAGGACCAGAGGACAGAATTCGAAGACCAGAGGTGGTCCGCGGACCATAGTTTGGGAAAGGCTGATGATAGACTATTATACTGGTACAAGAAAGATTTTCAAATTGATTAAAAATGCAGACACTTTACCAAGAGCGGATATTAACCCAGATCATGTCCTCCTGAGAGGCGAAATAAATATTCGTCTGAAGAAGCGAGAGAAAGACAGGTGACGAAGAAATTGAACGTGGAACAACTTAATAACGAAATGGAAAGAAGAAAATTTGAAGAAAATTTTTAAGAGAAAGCCGCTACATTAGAATTCACATCTGAGAATAGTAATGAGTACTGGACTCATCTTAAAGCTGTATAGGTACAGATAACAGCAGAAGAAACAATAGGACACAGAGAAGGAGTGAAAATTAAGATATCTTGGGTCACAGGGAAAATATTGGAGAAGATGGAGAATAGGATAAAGGAGAAAGACATTAACACTGAAGAAGGTAGAATAAAGTAAAGGAAACTGAACAACTGAAGAGAAACTTATAAGGCGAAGAATGATAAATGTAAAGAAACAGAGGATCTAGAGATAAGCAAACAATAATTCGTTTTTGTCGAATAAACGAAAATTGACAATAGTAATATGCGTTACAAGAGCGGTATGTTGATGTTTTCATGTTCGAGGAAAAGATTGAAAAAGCGAAACATAGTTGAGCTTTTTTAATTTCCGAGAACATGAAAACAAACATACCGCTCGTGTATCGTACATTATTTTGTGCGAAGATCGTTTATTACATACCTGAAAGACGAATTTCTAATTAGTTGCAATGAAATCTCCATCTTGGTTTCTGTTCAATGACTGCAACTTTTAAAAACAAAAATATCTATCTTCAAATTGTTGCTATAAAATGTTTGCTGTGTTTACTATATTCCACCAGGCCGTGATATACGTCTGTCTTTTTTTCCCCAGTCTATTAATGCGAACTTAAAACAAACAGTAAGGTTATGTAATGGTTTATTTTTCATTTTAATATTTTAACAATATTATTTATATTACATATTGCAGTAATAACATCGGCATCTGGAACCTTGTTGATTTTTTCACGGCTTCCTTAATGTTACTTGCATTACAAATGCAGTAACTTTTGTGGTGTTGTAGAGTTTACTTAATTTTTGCAAGTATTTAAAAACAATTAACAGTGCAATTTAGGTGAAATTGCAGTGGTAAGTTTCCAATTTATAATTAATACTATGTTAAACGTCTCTAAAAATAATATGTTAAAAGCCTAAAGCAGTAAAATGAATATGGCGCTTAAGCGGTAAGAAGAGGGAAATTGTTATGTGTGTTACGTTGGGAATACTGAATGTGGTATTTCACACTTACCGCGTATTGGTTTTGTGCGGAAAGCAAGGAAATACGCACGATCTCGCACAAAAATATTTCCAGACATATGGATATGAAACGGTTTCAGGTCATTACGTTTAAGGACAGTAGATCTAATAAAACGTGAATTCTAATTAAAAAAAAGTCCAATAATAACTCAGGTCTAAAAGACTAATGTCTAATGCCTAAATGTCTAAATAAAATTTATGTTTCATGTGTAAATGTCTAAATAAAATGTATGTCTTATGTGTAAATGTCTAAATAAAATTTACGTCTAATGTGTAATATTTAAATAAAATATCTCTATAAATCTCATATAATTTTAACAATACTTACTAAAGAAGTTTATATTGTTACGATAATGACGATACGTTTCCTTAGTAATACGATACCTTGTCAGTTTCAGAACATTGTTAGCAAAATGAATACTTACTTACTCACTTACAAATGGCTTTTAAGGAACCCGAAGGTTCATTGCCGCCCTCACATAAGCCCGCCATCGGTCCCTATCCTTCCAGTCTCTATCATCATATCCCACCTCCCTCAAATCCATTTTAATATTATCCTCCGATCTACGTCTCGGCCTCCCCAAAGGCAAAATGAATACATGTAATACTAATTCGCCTAAAGGTAAAAAAGAATTCTCGTTCATAATAATTTCGACTACCACTTAAGACTGAGAAGTAGAAACAGCAATAGAATCTACTGGAAATGTTCACTCAGAGACGCTTGCAATGCTCCTTGTGTCACCAATGAGGACTTGGATAACATTCAAGTCTACAAAGTCGGTATTTACATAGTCTCACCAGAGCAGAAGGGCTGAGATTTTTGTCAGGAAAACTTGTGCCAATGTAAAAGAACGAATTGCTAATCATCCAAATATGGCAACCACAGCAATTGTTCTAGAAGAAACCAACACTGAAGAAAGTGATTTGTACTTGAGAACTTTAAGGTACGGGCTGAAATTCCATGCTGTACCGGAAGATGAAAGTGAAGATCAATCCATATTTTCATTGCTCAACTATTTCAACATCAGGTCTACTATATTTTACTCCTGAGTTACATGCAATAAACAATAATATACAGGTATAACAGATTTGTTATTGTTATAATTTAGGCATAATATTATTAGACGTCATTGCAAGTTAGATTATAAACTGGGTGTTCATTTCAAAGTGTGTCATGACGTCACTGTTGTTGAGTCACCGATTTGAAGCGAGTTTCAGCTTATATGTCAGAGAAGTTGCCTATTATTCAAGGCGTTCAATCTGAACTTGAGAACGTGTACGGTATAACTTGAACGTCGTAGCAACAGATGGCGGTCTGTACGGTCTGTGTGCTACCATAACCTCTTTCGAACTGTTTTGCGACGGCAAGTCGTACGCAGGGTATTTGTTATCATCGGTTGCGTATGGTAACATTCCACAACGCAAATAAAATGCTCTGTGTCCATGTTGACCGTCGAAGTTAATGTCAACAAATACGTAAGTAATCGTCTTAACCCTCTCCCCATATCCCGACAGTACGTATTTCCAAGCAGTTCACATTCCTGCCACTACCGGCGTTACCGTACGTATCGGTACATACTCTTCAGAATGAACGCCGTACTTGCTAGGCAACTTCTCTGCCTCATAGGTAATACACCTCTGCGGAAGTGTAGGAAGATTGAATTCTCTAGGCTCATCAGCTAGCCACATGACGGCATACAGATAGCCATGACACACTTTGAACTGAACACCCAGTAGTATTAGACATTTTTCCAAATTGGACTAGATTGAATTACACTTGGTTCCAAAGACAAAATGTCATTTGAGTTACAAAATTAGACCTTCTGTCATTAGACAAAGTCCTTAGATCTACTGACCTCTCACCTATGAAACTACTGCTGAGTATTTGACTCTTAGCTCATCTGTGAATAGAATATATCAATGTGAAGAAAAATACTCGATATGTATCAGAAAAAGTATTGTTAAGACGACATTTCTTGTAGCGTTGCATTGAGATGTTAATATGTTACCGAGTTGTTCAGGCTGTTCTAGCGCAAACGCGACGCATAAACGATCATGTAACTATTGTTTAATGGAACTTGTTTGTATTCGTGTCTTACACCCAGTCTATCAATTTATAACATTCATTCATGGATTAAAATGTGACGGTGGGTATAGAAAACATTTCAGCACTCACAACTACAATAAAATTCATAAACAGAATTGCTTTCATCAAAGAGATATCGATGTGCTCAGTGATCCGAATGTCCCGTTAAAAGCGATTCTCGCTCACTCTGCAAACAAAACTGAAAGTTTGATGACGGAAAGTGTTAAGGACATATTTCACATTGAATAAGTAATACAAAAAGTAGGTGACATATGAAATGGATTTTTATATCTGCCTGTTTCTAAAGAGCAGGCTTTCGTATACAGGCTGTTTCCGAGATGGTGTTACAAACTTTCAGGAATGATGGCGAAGGGCACATGTATCAATTTGAGATAAGGAACCATGGTCCGGAAATGACTGAGTCGAAAGTTATAAGCAAAAATAGTTCTGTAGAAATGAAATTGTAATTTGACACCACGTGCCCTCCTTCCCTTAACCTTTGGAAGATGGTATGGGCCGGATGTCTCCTACGTGGGTACTTGTCCCGATACAATCTGTGAGCTTGTCTACTGTTCACATTGGCTCATCTGTATTCGAAAATCAGGTCTGCTTATTCGCTCTCCTGTACTTCTCCATTTCACTAGGACTGATCGACTGGACACTGCAACTTGTACACATACACTCCTGTCTACAGACGTGCATATCAGCACCGATCATGTCCGTTAAACATTACGCTATGTGCATTGCTTCAGTTTAGTTTCCTGTCCCCATCCCTCAGACAGCGCACTGAATGGAATACTGTAAGTAGACAACGTAAACAACGTCAGATGAATACATTATGTGTACGATGTACAGATAAATACACATAAATAAGGTGTACAGAGGAATAAAATTATTTCATTTCCACACAACTATTTTTGCTTGTAACTTTCGACTCAGTCATTTCCGGACCAAGGTTCCTTATCTCAAATTGATACATGTGCCCTTCGCCATCGTCCCTGAAAGTTTGTAACATCACCTCGGAAACACCCTGTATAGTCACCATATCCGTGTATCTGTGTGCACTTGTAGGCCAGTGTTTCTCAACCTTAAAATCCTAACGGCCCACTAAAATACTTACAAGATTGTCTGCGGCCCATAAAATGTACCAGGGACTAAGTATGTTTTTGACCCATAGGAAATTTTTACAGTGCGAGCGAAAAGTCTCTCCGCAGTGCTTGCGTAGCCACGGTGTAGCCGAGAATCCACTAGGCAGAGAATTCAAATGGCAGCACTGGCCGCTAAACATATGATGGACTGGGGATGTGAGGTTTTGAAACCGGAATTAATGGGGAAGTGTCGACTTTCTACAGGATTACGTGCCAGCTTTCTACGGGATTACTAGAACTAATGGAGCTGCGGAGGGACTTTTGGATCGCACTGTATGACCTACAGTAGTGGCAAAAAAAAATCGGACCGATCGTTGTAGCTGATACAAAAGAATCCTGTGCTGTGCATTGTGTCAAACTGTGGTAATTTCAATATGGATAGAGAAGCCAGAGGTATGTACTGCTATTTAATGTAAAAATACGCAGTTATCTTTGCCGAATAGAGGTAGAAAAGTAATATTGATGCCAGATGAAAATAAAACTCACAATTTTTTTCGTCTGTAAGTTTGAGCACTGAAAGACGGTAAGAATCGAACAAATGCAATAAATTTCATTGTTACAATTAATTATACAAGATGGATGTGTTTTGTGACTAGCAAAATTTGAATCTGTGACTCTGAAATCAGCTACAAGGGTCGGTCCGTTTTTTTGCCACTACTGTACATTATGTTTACTCTTATAGTTGCCAAATTATTATTATTTATCTCACATTAAAAATGAAATAATACACCTCAGTAACAGTTCTTATTAGGAAATTATATAGGCCTAGTGATAAGAGGTAAGAAAAGAAAAATATATTTTTTTACTCTGACAATTTCTTCTTTTTACAGCTTTTAGATGAGTCCAGTACTCATTACAATTCTCAGATGTGAATTCCAATATAGCGGCTTTCTCTTGAAAATTTGCTTCAAATAGTCTTTTTTTCGTCTTTGTTATTAATTTGTTCCCTGTTCAATTTCTTCGTCGCCTGTCTTTCTCTCGCCTTTGGACGAATATCTACTTCGCCTATCAGTAGGACATGATCTGAGTTAATAACCGCTCCTGGTAAAGTCTTTGCATTTTTAAGCAATTTCGAAATCTTTCTGTATCAGTAGAGCCTATATAGTCTGTCTGATATTTGCTTTCATCCCTTGGGCATATCCATGCGTATCTTCGTATATGTTGTATTTTTTGACCCCATCAGAGACCGGGAAATCCTAATTAGCCTTTGCCCCCATATCGGTATTATCCTTTATATTTTAACATTGTGCAGTTTCACACTTTTCCTTTTACTCCGAAACCTAAATACTATAAGCGATTATGCATTAGAGTAACGCCTGCTGGGGAAAGAAAAAAAATAGCCAGGGGAGATTTTCATCGTACCTGCCATTTTATCATATTGACGATTAAATAATAGGAGTTCATACTGTTCGTAACTTATATTGAAGTTATTACACAACCTAAACATTTACAATTTTAAAACTTCGAACAGCATTATCAATTGAGGCGTTGGGTGCAATAACAGCTTACATAGAAAACCATGTTTTGAGAAAAACAATGTCAACGTTTCAGAACAATGTCTTGTATAATGTTTTAGACTGTAACTATAAATTATTCAAATTAAATATGTTATAATTTAAATAAATCAATTTTTAAATAATTGTAAATAAAGTCGTTATTGCAAGTACAGTCTGAGACTTCTTAAAATAGAGTACATAGGCATTAAAACCAATAGAAAAGTGTTATTTCACTGACATACAAGAACTTTATTGAATGAATAAATTTAAATTCTCCTACCGAATAAATTTAAATTATGGTTTATATAACGACGCTCACAATTGCCGAGGTTATATCAGCTTCGCCGATGTGCCGGAATTTTGTCCTGGAGGAGTTCTTTTACATGCCAGTAAATCTACTGACATGAGCCTATCGCAGTTAAGCACACTTAAATGCCATCGACCTGGGCCGGAATCAAACCCGCAACCTCGAGTTGACAAGCGCTATACCGATTACTCTACACGGTGTCGACTTATTGAATGAATAATGAGAAATAATAGCACATTAAGATATCATTTTATCAAAAAATAATACACAATAAGAATTTTTAGCCGATACGGCCTTACGTTTTTCATGGAAATATACTGTAGGATCAAAATAACATTTGTTTCAAATTTCTAATAAGAAAAATAGAAGATGTATAAAGAAAATAAAATCTGAAACTATGCTACAGATGAAAACTCCTCTACTATAGTGTCATATATGCTTATTCATGATCACCAGGGAACGGATTTATATGGACTAAAAATATATGAAATATGTAAATATATATGTAGTTATTTTTACCAAAATATGGAATTAAATATGGATTTTTACCAAAATATGGAATTAAATATGGACTTAAAATTATAAAAAAATGACTATGTACGTTAAATATTGGTACATTTTAATCAAACTAAACAAAAATATAATGGACGTACCTTATCTTCCAATGTAGTTTCAACAAAACACAATTTTTATTGTCTGTTACCATAACAATAGGTTACAAACATTTCTTTCAAGTGCTGAAAAGTGAATCTTCTTCTATTGTCTCTGAGGATAGATTTATACTGACTAAAAGAGCGTTCGACGTCACAAGAAGTAACTGGTACATAATTCAATTTCACAATGTCTGCTGGGGATAAGTCCAAGTTAATCTTCACTGTTGATTCACCACTCATCACAGCAACAACCTTTTGTAGTTCTTCATATCCAGGGTTTTTTGAAAGTACAGTGTCCACCTTAGCTCTTACTGCATCTGCAACTTTACCTCTACCACGATTCAGTTGTTCCACAGTACTATTTATAATTTCAAAACTTTCAGATAGTGAAAGGTGCCTATTTTGGAGACTTTTGAGCGTTTTTATGATGCATGAAAATGTATGCTGAATGTGAGCTAAGTCATTCTTCACACTTATGTCACAGGTAACTGTTTTCGCAGTATCAATTGAGACTGCATCTTCAGAGTCCAATGCAAGGAGAACATTGTTAATAGAGTCTATATGTTCGGCATAATATTCAACTGCTTCTAGCCATGTACCCCATCTAGTTAAAATTGGCTTTGGTGGCAATGGAATTTCAGGGTACATTTCTTTCAACACGTTAACTCTACTGGGAGCTTTGAGAAATACTTGTTTCACTGATGAAATCAACAAATCTACTTTAGGAAATTGTCTCTGACCACTTCTGCCACACGATGAAATGCATGCGCCACACAAGTAAAATGAGTCAATTTAGGATATACAACAGATAATGCTTGTCCAGCTTTGACCATATAAGGGGCAGCATCGCTAATAAAGAATAACACATTATCGTACATAATACCCTTTGGCCACAGGATACCCATAGCTTCGTTGAACAGTTTAACTATAGTTTTGTTATTGCACTTTTCTAGAACATCACAATGTAAAAGAATTCGTTCAGAATATTGTTCACTTAACAAACCGATAACTACATTACCAACAAGTCTACCTTCTTTGTCGGGAGTCTCATCAATGGAAACCCAAATTGAACTATCTTTAATTTCATCTCTTATCTTCTGTATTGTCTCATCGTAGATGGATGGAGCATACGTCTTCCTAAGTGTTGACTCATCCGGGATTGTATGTTGAGTATATTTTTCAAGGAATTCCCTGAAGACCTTATTCTTTAGTTTGTAGAGAGGAATATCAGCAGAGATGAGAGAACGGCACAGGTCGATGTTAAACTCAGATCTTACATTCGATGTTGTTGGTTGTGTTAAAAACAATTGTCTCTGCTTGGAATTTAGTTGTTTGTTGGCCTGATGTTTACTAGTTGTAATGTGTTGTTGCACCAGGAACTTTTGTGTAGATGATACTGCACACTGACACAAATTACAAAATAATATTTTATTGTCAGTTGATAAACCATCTTCTTTAAATTCTGAAATGTAACTTGTTAGTTTTGATTTTAAATTGACTGAATGACGTACTTTTGGCATATTTACCGTCTTTATAGTATGATTTACAAAACTGAACCTATGTGTACTCTGACTGGCATTTAACTGTTGAGCTGCACAACTGAAGTCTGTTAAAAATTTTAAATTAAATTAATACAGTTTTGTAACTTACTTTCCCATTGTTGATAGGACTGCTAATTTTCAAATAACTCTGATGTTAAAGGGATTACTGAACATGTGTTTAAATCTCTATTGTTGAAATGTATTTTTAAAAGTTAATGGAATTTTGTTTTGTTTTATTGTTAAACCTAATATAATATGGACTGTTTTATATGAAATATGGAAAATATATGGAAATTAACGAAAATATGTACTAAACTCTAAAATATGGAAAAATATGGAAAATAAAAGTAGGATTTTTCAACCCTACACATTGTGAAACATAAAGATAATGCAAAATATAAATTATATTAGCTTTATAAGTAAATATGTATTTACATATAAATCCTTTCCCTGATGATCACTGATTTCACTTTCAGAATGATTTTCATCCAGCACTGGTTCAGAATACAAAATATTTTGAAGAGACCATGCATTTTCCGATTGTAATAATTTCAATAGTGAAATAGTTTTTATTTTTCTTTCACAATTTTAAATCAGGAAGAGGGGGATTTTTAGATTGAGCTTTTCTTTTGAGATCTACTGCGTGTTCAGTTCAAAGTGTGTCATGACTCGCTGTATGCCATCATGTGGCTAGTCGATGAGCCTAGAGAATTCAATCTTCCTACACTTCCACAGAGGTGTATTACGTATGTGCAAGAGAAGTTTCCTAGCAAGTACGGCGTTCATTCTGAAGAGTACATACCGATACATACGGTAACGCCGGTAGTGGCAGGAATGTGAAGTGTTTGGAAACACGTTCTGAGGTGAGTTTTTTCTTACTGTCGGGATATGGGGAGAGGGTTAAGACGATTACTTACGTACAGTATTTGTTGACATTAACTTCGACGGTCAACATGGACACGGAGCATTTGATTTGTGTCGTGGAATGTTGCCATACGCAACCGATGATAACAAATACCCTGCGTACGACTTGCCCGCGCAAAACACAGTTCGAAAGAGGTTATGATAGCACACAGACCGTACAGACCGCCTGTTGCTACGACGTTCAACTTATACCGTACACGTTCTCAAGTTCAGATTGAACGCCTTGAATAATAGGCAACTTCTCTGACATAAAAGCTGAAACTCGCTTCAAATCGCTGACTCACCAACAGTGACGTCATGACAACTTTGAAATGAACACCCAGTATTTGTGCTACTGAAAAATTGGATGGCTGGAAAAGAGTATTGTAAGTACATGATATTGTCTAAGACCATGATGTATAAAACATGAGTGTAACAAATTTTCGTATTGCGACTTTTGAACTTATTGACCTAGCACAGCACTCCACATAATGATCTCTCCTGCCATTTAGAGTCAACGAAATGAAACACAACTTTTACAGTCGATAGAGAAGACATTGAAGATTATGAAAATGCATCGCCGAAATAACGACTTAAGTAGAGTTAAACTGTTATTGCACCCAACGCCTCAATTATATTAATACACATTTAAAATTATTTATCTTCCACATTTCTATTGAGATAAAGGCAAATAATGCTCGTTTATATAAAAAAAAGCCATAACGAGAGCAGAATGAAATATTCTTCAGAGTTTTTAGCCTCACTACCAGGAAAATGAATAACTAAAATGTAAGATCAGGAGATTTTGGTGATCAAAGTTTTCTCTTAGCACTTCTATCCCCTCTATCTTCTCACTTCACCGCGTCGCAGAACCATTGTGGAACCTCAATTGAGCTTAAAAGAGAGTTAAGTTATTCAACATACAAAGTTCCTTCTTACACTTTCTAACCACTGTATGTTATACCAAGAGCCTTGTCTAAAGAATATAAAAATGTACATTTCAAAGAAATCGATTGCTTTTGTGATAAACCGAACTGCTCTGAGATGGACCTATACAAACTGAAACTACTTTTCTTCTATTTATTTCTCTTTTCAGAGATATTGGTTCATTTCACAAACTCCTTGCGGTGAAGGCTGAAGGTCTCCAGTAAAACGTTGGGGCAATTTTACGGATCACTTCAT
>JAJSOF020000029.1:34327471-34389241 GCA_025594305.2 Periplaneta americana
TTTTTTTTACCTGCATTGTAATACTAGTATTGAAGGTGACAGTGGTTGGATTTTTCTTATTATCTACTACTTTCTATAAGTGAAATATTCTGAGAACATCTCAATCCTGAACACTTACAATCGTCTCCTGCAATGTGACTCATGATCTGTATCACTTTCGATGGTTAGAAATACGCCCAAAACTTTTATTGTCTTTGTACTCGCATTCTGCATAAAAACTGAATGTTCATCTACATTCTCTGTTATTTCTGATGCCTCCATTTCACTTTTGACTTAACTTTTAGCCAAACTCCGGAACAACTAACATAACCTGAAAGAATGTTGATGTAACAATCTGCAATATAAGAACTTATTTATTTTAGTGCGAAAAATAATCACTGCATTCATATTCAAAAGTGGAAATGTAATCAAATTATTATCTTTTACGTCATCTGCATAAATTGCCGGAAAGCCAGTAACACAAAACTGTAGCATTATGCGGTGAAACATAAAAAGAGAAAAAGAAGAGTAGGACAATGGATCTTGATCGTTCTTCCACAGAACCAACTGGAGCTTGATCATTCTTCTTAAGTACATGAAAACTTCAATGCCCATTTTCGACGACCATGATCATTTTAACAGAAAACTAGCTACAGTACTCCCTTTCCACTGTAAGATGGCATTATTAACTCAATTTCGATTTTTGATGGGCCTTGATCATTTTTCCTGTGTACCCTTCATATGCCTATTGTAATTTTATTGACAAATCTAGTATTACATAAGAATATAGTAACTTAAACTATTAGGAAAAAATCAAGTCAAGAAGAATTAATCAACATGTCTTCAAATTTGAGCATGACTGTTGTGCAAGAAAAGCCATGTCATTTAAACACAAAAGAACATTTGAACCACATTTCTGGCAAGCACTTATACAGGTGTCATTAGTTCCCTATGAAGTAACAAACTTACCGTTGCAGCCTTAACCACATGTGGAGGATAATTGTGTTTGATTGCAGAGATCTTGTGCACAGAGCCATCACCAGCAGTGAAACCAACTGCAAGTTTCCCAGTTTCAGGGTCTGTACCTGAAATAAGGTTTATGATACTTCAGAGCATTTTCCTCCACAAAGGAATTTCGTAGGTGCAATACAGGTTGCAAAAAATACTCGTCTCTAAAGCAGTTGTTAAATGTGAGCTTGATTCTGTGATCCTTCTGACTGTCAAACAAATCAATACCTTTGTTATTGAAATACAAAAGTGATCCAATGTATTCTTCGCCACATTTAAATCTTGTCAATGCAGTCAGTCTTTCTTCTCTCACAGAGCTCCTCAAAACTGTCTTCAGTGTTAATAAACACGTTTTAGCCTCAGAAGTAGTCATCAGCGTTGTAACTATTAGTTTCAGCCTCAATGGTAGTCATCAGTGTTGTAACTATTACACTGACCGGAAAAAAAAAAAGAAAAAAAAAACGATAAGCTTAACTTGGAAAATTAAAATAAAATTAAGTTTCAAGCCCAATTATGTAGTAATTATAAAGCTGATTGTTTTTGCAACAATGTGGAATTTATTTTTTACACTTTTAAACTTTTGTGAACATGCATTGCTGAATATTACTGTTTTCCCTCCACTTTCTTTCGCAACAATGGTTTTCTAAAAATTGTCGAGTGTACTGCAATTATTGCACATCAATCACAAACATTTTCAGATGTTCTACCGATGAATTGCTTCTCTTTCTTTTTGTGAATTCATTAACATCAAATCTACAGTCCAACCCTGTCATTTTACCACTACATTCCACTCAAAAGAATGCCTTTAAGCCCTGAAAGTGTTGCAAGGGCTGTTGCCTTGATTGATGATGGCCAGAGCCTCCGTTATCCTGATGCCGCTATACAAATACCATACACCACAGTTCAAGAAGCTGTGAAACGCTTCAGAGAAACTCGAGAAGATCTGAATCAGGCAGAAAACGCAAAATTTCGAACTGTGATGACTAATTTATTGTCAGTCAAGTTCTGGGAAATTGAAAACAAATGCGGTGGAAGTCCGAAATTGACTGCAGCATGTGCGAGGTGTCAGCACAAGTGAAAGGACAGTTCACAAATGATTAGGAGAATCAAACCTACAACCACGACGAGCTGCTACAGGCCCAGAATTGACCATGCAGCATCGAATCGCCTGACTTCACTTCACTCGTTAGCACTCAGAATGGACGATGGACAACTGGAACAAAGTATTTTTTCTGACGAGTCTCACTGAGAGGTCCAGATGGTAGGCAGAGTGTAGAAACAACCTGAAGAGCGGTACACAGCTTTATAATTACTACGTAATTGAGCTTGAAACTTAATTTTATTGTAATTTTCCTAGTTTCCCCCGGTCCGTGTAGTTGCAAGAGAAAAAAGAAAATCTCCAAGTTTGTGCTGACAATGAACTGTATTAATTTGGTTTTATATCTAAAGATTTCACCAAATACCTTACTATAATAATACCGGGCAGCTAGCAGTTTTACGTGTGAACGACGATGGTGCTGCTACCTACCTGCCGGGATGGAGATACTCGCGAAACAAGCTTTAATCAACTGCAATGTATATTGTTGCTGGGCTAGTTAATTTGTTAATAGTTTTATGAATTAGTACTAGTGTTAAAATGTCAGAGTGTATATGTGCTGTTTATAATTGTGACAATTGCAGCATTACAAATTGCTCCAAATCGTACTTTCGATTTCCAACAGTTCATAAAACGTAAGTCAACATCATTCTTTAGTAGGCCTAATTCCTTCGTCTTTGTGTTGATAGAAAAATACAAATTAGTTTTTTTATTTGCACCTAATAAATAAATAGAAGTTAAAATGTATTGGACTTTAAGGTTTTATCAAATTAAGTTTTACTGTTGTCCACATGCCTTTACTAATTATTACAAGCATCAGATTACTATCAATTTTATCTTTGCAGTTGTCAGCATGCGTATATAAAACATTACTGTAAATTCATTCCTAATATCAGATTGATTTTGTCTCGGTAAACCAAGGAAAAATATATAACAATTAATTACGGAAAGTAATATGAAGTATACAATATTTCTCATAATGTGCAGCTTTGATTTAAGATAATAATTTTACATTAAATATTATTCAACATTTCTTAAGTGTTTCATATATAATTCCACATTAGTAACTGACGTTTTAAACAATAGTCCGAATCTCGCTATGTTAATATTTGTGTATGTGGACGTAATTCCATCCCTCTCCGCTAGATGTCAAGTCCGCAATATTTCGCACTCACGCCAATGCTGCTAGTATACAGCTGTCCGGTATTATTATAGTAAGGTATTTGATTTCACTGCAATTTATCAACTGCAATAGTCATCTAACATCTGAGTGAGATGAAGGTGATAATGCCAGTGAAATGAGTCCAGGGTCCAGTGTCGAAAATTACCTAGCATTTGCTCTTAATGGATTGAAGGAATACCCGGAAAAACTTCAACCAGATAACTTGCCCCAGCCGGGATTTAAACCTGGGCCCACTCATTTCATGATCCGACATGTTAACCATTACTCCACAACAGTGGACTGTTTTCATCATTAAGAAGATCGTGAAATGGAAAATTTCAAGTGTTTTAGAACTCCTTACTCATAATGACTGATGAACAAAACCTTGGTAATATGGATGCAGATAAGCATTCTATTATTAATTTGTGTTATGAATATGGCAACAAAAGTTTTCATCACTTAAAAATCAATAAAATCGTCAAATAAGGTACTCTGTACCTTACCATCTTGAATGTGCTGTATCAAACAGACAAATTTCAGTTATTTTAAGGTATACCTAGTCTTACAATAAGAACTGTTACGAAGTTTTCAATAAATTGACACAATATGTTGAGAGATATTTTAGTATCCAAATAATACAGAAAAACAGAATTGAATCTCCCTAAATCTAAAGAAAACATTTTAAGCAGAGAAAACCCTCTAACCTTCGAACCAATTAACATTCAACTAGATTTAGAAGAACCAGTTACGAAATCTGAAACTTCCAAACCTGTACTAAAAGTGCTGGCATTAGAAGCTGTGAACAATAGATACCCACCAGAAGAATGGTTACATATCTACACAGATGGGTCTACTATCGATAACAACTCAGGATCAGGAATTACGTGTGCGTTATTCTCATTTTATCAACCAGCAGGACATCATACAACAAATTTTGATGCGGAAATAATGGCTATTCATATCTCACTCCAACACCTACTATACAGAATAGATAAATTTCAAAATGCTGTCATTCTCTCTGATTCTAAAGCAGCATTACATGCAATAAATTCATATAAAATGATGTCAATCCAAATTAAAGAATGTCACAAAATGATCCAACAACTTCAAAAACTACAGAAAAGAATTCAATTGCAATGGATACCTGCACATTGCGGAATTGCTGGAAATGAAACTGCTGACTTTCTTGCCAAAAAAGGATCCAATTTAATTCAGAATACAAATACAAGTCTACCTTTTACATCCATCAAAAGACTAATTAAAAATAAATATAAAATCAAGCAAAACCAAGCACTATGTACCAAAGCCAAAGATAAAAATGGAGCATTTTAATAAAAAAAAAGAAATTATTCCAGAAATCCCACGTAAATCTGCAGTAGCAAAATTCAGACTGCTTACAGAACACGATTATTTGGCCAAACACAAAATAGGAATTTACACAAATCCAAATTGCCCTCTATGCAACAAAGAAGAAGAAATGACTGAAGATCATCTCATAACCTGTGAAGTTCTACCTGATGGATCCACCACAGAAAAATATTGGAGAGCAAGAACGCTAATGGCTTCAAGCCAAAGCCCAGCATTAGATAACAACAACAACATATCCAAATAATACCAGTTACATGGATACTGTATAATGAAACATAATCACACATCATTCTTCAAAATGACCATCTTCAGCACACATGCAGTCCTTAAGTCTTTATGCTCGACCATGCCGAAATATAGTAATTACACACCTGGTAGCAGCTCTTTAATGGACCTCACTAAAGTACACCTATTCATTAAAGTTCAGTTTTTCCACCAATCAGAAAACACCATTGTAGCAATATGAAAGTGCAAGTATCGATTATTCTCGGATATGCAATCAAAAGACAACTAGCGAAATGTCATGGAGGCTGGAAATCCAATACTGTCGCAGAAGGTTATGTTCTGTTACTATAATAATTAGCGTTAATTGTAAATAATATTCAAATAAATTCAATTTGTCATCTCGTTTTTCAATGGCTAAATCAATTTCCAGGTTACATCAAGATTAATGTTCATTTTACTCTCTAGATTATATCAAGGTCAATGGCATTTGTTCCTCGGTAAAAATCAATAGTTTCGAGTCTGCGCACATCTCACAATTTACGAGATATTGCACAAGATCACTTCTGCTCACCAGTCAGATAAGAATAATATGAATACTTATGAATAATTTCAAGTTAGAAATATGGTCGAGCATAAAAGTCGTATGAAACTTGCCTATAATGGTAATTAAGACGCTTGTATGAAAATTATGAAACTCGCGCTCGTTTCATAAGTTTCATAAACATACTCGCATCTTAATTACTACCATTATAGGCTCGTTGCATCATGTATTATTGTGGCCACTCACCAATTGCATTACACAACACATCAACAAGGAATTCCACTGCTGCTTTCAAAAGAGAGCATTTAAAACTGGCAATATTGGAGCATCTCTTATTGCAAGCCATGTCCAGAAGCACAGACCACAATTTGTACTGTAGTCAAGAGGATTCAGATCCGGCTACCAGGAGGCCAATCAGAGGTGGAAATGAAGTCTGGCACATTGGTCGCAAGTCACTGCTGGGTTGTCTGAGCCTTATGTGCTGGGACTGAATCCTGTTGAAAGCTCCCGTTCTGATTGTGGAAGAGTGTTATTGAGGTTCCTGACCAGTCTTTCCAGAATGTTTTGGGTACACTTTGGTTGATGTTTTTATTCCCATCTCGTAGAAATGGAGTTCAGCTGTGCCCTCGTAACTCACGCCCCATCACACCATGATTGACGCAAGACTGGCCTTCTATATGGCCAAGGCTGCAGGTTCGATCCCGGGCCAGGTCGATGGCATTTAAGTGTGCTTAAATGCGACAGGCTCATGTCAGTAGATTTACTGGCATGTAAAAGAACTCCTGCGGGACAAAATTCTGGCACATCCGGCGACGCTGATATAACCTCTGCAGTTGCGAGTGTCGTTAAATAAAACATGACATTAAACATTGATGCAAGATGATGGCCCTTCTGGACTTTTGGAGTCTTTTTGCCAGCTTCTCTTGAACTTATGGTGTATACCCTGTCATTTTGAGCATTGAAAGCCTCAACACTGAAAACCTTTTCATCTGCCCATTTTCTGCATAACACTTAAATAAGTGCTTTGCTTTTATTAATCTACTGTGCTTCAATTCATTTGTGAGAATGTGTCCTTTGCATCGTTTGTAAGTATGTAACCCAGGTCACTACTTAACATGCAAGACATAGACATCCTGGATATTCTTAGTTTACCAATGTGGTGTAGTTTATGCTGCGGAGGATTTTTATGTGATAGTGTTGGCTACATTGTTCCTTTTTTTTGTTGTGAATGCACCTCATTTTCGCCTCCTCTGATTGGAGGAACAAGGGAGTGGGGCGGCTGTCTGCTGGATGAGCTAGGAGCGGCCTCGAGAGACGGGACTCGGGTTCGAAGCGAGTCAGAGAGAGGACGTCTAGTCTCCAACCTCCACGGGAGGATTCGTCGGTTGTTTGTACTTCGCCAACATCGCGGTTGAGTCGGCCCGCCTGGATGAAAAGGAACGAATCTGGTTATGCGTGGGACGCATCACCGATAGAACACCGTTTCATATTGCAGTTACATAGACCCGGGCGGTCTGCTTCATCTCTAGCAGAGCATTGGCCAGCTCTGTTAATTATCATATTCTACACAGCGTGGGATCGTCGGCATCCTTTATAAGATAGTGGAGTTTTTTCGAGTCTATCGTGATATTAATGGTGATAGTTCTGAGTCGGTGACGAGGTATTCTACACAGATCTGCACCAGCAATCAGCTAAAGGTTGGAGTGTTGAACTTTATTGGATTTCTCAGAGCCCGTGCGCCACGGAGAACTGTACTTTATGTGGGGGGTTTGAACACTCGTAGTGTATAATACCATATTTTCACTTCTCATTCCATGTTAGTTATTAGTCCTCTCTCTCTCGGCAGTTTACGCCGTTATCAGACTTTAGTAATTAAAATTCTTTTATTATACCCACTTCCTGCTTGGGGGTATTCTTATGTTTTCACAGTTCTTAATTTGTATAATATTTGTAGCTTCTTTCTCTCTACTTGTTTGTGGTTTATTAAATTGTTATGTTTATGATGGCTTGTGTTATAAGTACTATTGTTAGAGGCAACCAAAAACCTTGAACCACGCCAACATGACACCAACTATCACTGTTTCCTTACGTATCAGATTTCTGCACACATTCGAGCTGCCGCTTCTTTAACCAATTCTGGAGTCCATATTGTGCGTGGCCTTCCTTGCCTGGGGCAGTCTTTTACAGTTCATTCTCAATTAAAAGCTGGATAGTGCGATACACTAATCTCTTGAATATTTCCAGTTTCTGAAGCATTTTGAAAATCTCACCTGCTACTTGTCCACCTTATAAAGTGCTATGATAGCTACACGATTTTCGTAACCACCCCAGTCCATTGTGAAAGCTACTACAAACTTTTCGCTTCTGCAGCTCAACTAACAATGACTAAGGTCTCGCATCATGCCTCAGGAATGTGCTGCCCTCTACAGCCGAAGTACAGCCACTGTCAAAAGTTATGACAGTACAGTGAAACCCCGATAATACACACCTGTTTGTTATGCTATCCTGCATTATATGCTCTTTTCGTCTGGTCCCTTGACCCTTTATAAAACCATGTAAAATCCACCACTTAAAATGTTCATCATCCCATTTAATACACAATTTCACCTGCTGAAAATTCTAAAATATCGTACTTTAAAGGATACTGGACTTCTACATTTACCGCTAATGCCCGCATATTCAAGGATTTGTAGAAGTCTTTGTTTGGTGAATACAACAGAATGAAATGCGACCCTTCAGTACCTGGAAGATTACTGTATTCAGAGCCTGTCCTTCTTGCTGGCAGTTTTAAATCGCATTGTCAGTGAAGACTTGACCGGTGCATGTACAAGTGCGACGTGACTCATTAATGCCAATATGAATACAGGAATGATATCGAATATCAAAGAAATTACAAATTCTCTGTAAACATGATGAAAACATCATTATGAATCAGAAACAGTTTACGTCGATAAGTGACACAAGTTTCGCAGTTTCTTCGTGATAACAACTTTGAAGTGATTTCTCATGATCGCTACTCACCTGACCTGGCTCCTAGCGACTTTAGGCTGTTTCCAACAATGAAAGACACTCTCAGTGGTCATACTTCACTAGCTGTGCCACTATTGCATCAGCAATTTTCCAGTGGCCATGAAATCACAGCGTCGACATTGTGAAAATGTCTACGGCTGCAGGCAGATTACATCGAGAAGTGACATAAGTTTCGAATTTTTCGTGTGATTAGTTTGTGAGAAAAAATCGGCGGTGTTATAACTTGAATGCACCTCGTACTACTGTTATTTCCTTGATTGTTGTTGAATGGGGTATTTTGTTGTTTGTGATATTGATATCTCATTACTGGTTAATTGTTAAAAAATGATGTGCGAATACCTGTCTGATTTTACAGTGTCTTGAAAAGATATGGGCCCTATTATTTGTCTTCCAGTTATAGTACACCACACCCCAACTTTTTCATCATGAAAGGGAACTTTGTTAATTAACCAGAGATTGTCTACGCTCCAATGCCTATAGTTTTGTGAATGCAAATAACCACTTAAATTAAACCAAGCCTCATCCAAGAAAATGAGGAGGTGCGAATCAACAGTACTATCAGTAATATTCCATAGAACTCAATTACAGAAATTCACACGACTTATATCTTCTTGCAGTTTCAATTCCTGGAGTACAGTCACTCTGTATGGCTTCAAATGTAACAATTTAGTAGCTCTAGGGGCTGAACTTCTTGAAATGCCTACTTCCTGTGAGACATGGCATAGAGATTTCTTTGGAGAATTCTCAAATGATTGTCCAATTTTGTCTAGTTTTTCTTCTGCTAGAATACGTTTCTTTCTGTTAGGAATTCTATCACTGATCCTGTTTCCCTAAATCTCAGAACATGATTTCTTACAGTATTTCTATGTGGAACGTGGACCAACAGGAAGTACCTCTGCAAATTGCCTTCACACTTCCCTACAAGACTCTGTTTTTACATAAGTGACACATGCAACCATTTTCTGTTGCAGTGTTAACTGTTGGGGTGGTATTTCAATAAACTAATAACTGCAATAAACTAATTTTAACTTACATACTGTCAGCTGTTACTAACACACGCAATAATGTTAAAGAGCAATTAACGTGTTAACTCACTGTAAGCACAGCACAAACTTAGCTGGTGCCAAACAGTGAATGACATTTGCCTTGAGCAGGATTCGTTCGCTTGATGAGGGAACCCCAAACGACTATGGTGTGTGGCTGGCATAAACCTTGCTGTGACACTCTGTATTGAAGGGGAAACTTTGTAATTACTTTGTGTCACTTACACTTTTGAATAGCCTACGGATTTAGATCTATTAGAATGGAACGCAGCTGGGAAGGCAGCGTGAAGATGGTTGCGCAGTAGCATTCGCTCGCTTTGTGGTATGACGTGTCTTTTTCTGACCCAATAGAATCAAATCAGTAACAGGTGATTGATTGTGCAGTTCACAAGTGGATGTTTTGAGAGTTTTATTTATAATATTACGATAAACGAATTTAGATTATTATTTATGTATGTGTACTACAGAAACATGGATCCAGGAAGAGAAAAATGGCACGTATTACATCGCAGGTGAGACAAATAGTGTTTAAAGTATATTTGTATTTTGTAAGAATCCAGCAGCAGACGGCGAGATGTGGTGAGGATAAGGAACGCAATGTTGCCACACCTCAAAAGAAGACAGTAGTCACATGTGGTATCGATTTGCGAACAATGCAAAGAATAACAAGCTACGGAAATAAAACTAATGCAGTGTTCAGATGGCTAGGGAAAAATCCTAAGAGGAAAAAAACCAGTCATGAACCTGGATTACTTCAAGATAAACATGTATTGCATACAGCAATATTTGACTTTTAAAATCGCAGACATTAAGACACTGCCACATGAGGTTGTTGAAAACATATCATCTGAGGCATTAGAAAACTGTGTATGGCATGTGGAGAAATTACAAGAGGAAGGTTATGCACGAGAGATTCGTAGGGATGATAAAATGGAACCCTTCTTCATTAATCTTGAATAGATGACCAGATTCACATCGATAAAAAAGAAAACACAAAGCTTAAAAAACGAGGACATTGTTCGAAAAAAGAGGACAGAAAATATGTACTTAGATTTAGGCTTAGGCCTATATTATACTTTAAATTACGTCAATATCTATCTTATTACAAAATATTTACAGTACAGATTTAGGCTTATATCATATTAAAAGTATATTAATATCCATTTTATTACAAAATAATTATGAAAAACTTAATAATAATGATTTTACATATGGAAGTCATGGAAACTATAATAAAATTATTAAAGAAAACAGAAAACATCTATTCAGATTTACATTCGCACTTCAATTTACTAGCTACCTCTGAGCAACGACCATAACAAGGGGGAGTAAAGGGGGGTTATGATCACTGGCAAAGAGTATATTCCGTCGATGCTGCTGCCACCTACAGGCAAATTACTTGAAAAGTGGTCAAAGCAGATAATTTCAAAATATCAGGCATACAAGTTACGAAAAGGAGGACATTTCTTGATTTTTTTTTACATCCGCTCAGACCCAGGACAAAGGCCTAAAAAGGAGGATACGTCCGGACAAAAGAGGAGTCACCCTAATCTTGAAGATAGTGACGAAGAAAGTGAAGACGACGATGATGCAGACGATCTCAGAGATATTTCTGATTAATGTTCAGGTAATTGTCTATTTATTAATTTATTATAGTTTTAATTGTGTGTTTATTATTCAATGCTTTTTGTTTTCATTCTGTCTACTGTTAATTTAATTTATTTATGCTCGACTATGCCGAAATGTAGTAATTATACACCTGGTAGCAGCCCTTTAATGGACCTCATTAAAGTACACCTATTCATTAAAGTTCAGGTGTTCCACCAATCAGAAAACACCATTGTAGCAATATGAAAGCGCAAGTATCGATTATTCTCGGATATGCAATCGAAAGACAAATAGTGAAACATCACGGAGGCTGGAAATCCAATACTGTCGCAGAAGGTCTGTTACTATAATAATTATTATAGTAACAGACAATTATAATTAGCGTTAATTGTAAATAATATTCAAATAAATTCAATTTGTCATTTCGTTTTTCAATGTCTAAATCAATTTCAAGGTTATATCAAGATTGTTTATTTTACTCTCTAGATTATATCAAGGCCAATGACATTTGTTTCTCGGAAAAAATCAATACTTTCGCGTCTCACAATTTACGAGATATTGCACAAGGTCAGTTCCGCTCCCCAGTCAGATAAGAATAACATGAATACTTATGAATAATTTCAAGTTAGAAATATGGTCGAGCATAAAAAGTCGTATGAAACTTGCTCGTTTCATAAACATACTCACGTCTTAATTACTACCATTATAGGCTCGTTGCATAATGTACTATTTCATTTTCTTGGTTGCATTATAAAATTAACACATTTACGATTTCTCAATTTTAATATAAAGATACACGCAAGAGCAAAAAGTACATTAGTTTCGCAATTTAACATAACTCTTGGTGTCGTGCATCATGCTTTTATGAGTAAGCAACTTGGCATCGCATAGTTCTGTCTCTCCCTGTGCTGTCGAAAGTTTGAAACTGCCTTCCCGGCTGCGTTCCACTCTAGTGATGTATATGTCATAAATAAATCACTAAAGAGACTATCTTGTAACAGTGTAAGTAGTACAATTCTACAGTGCAGTGAACTACTGACTTGTTACTTAAAAAAGCATTTCCAAAAGTTGCAAGAAAAAATTAGCCATTATGAAAATCTGACAAGGACAGGGGCTGTTTATAACCTGTTCTAAAAATAATTGCCAAACTAACGTAAATTAATTTTGAGCTACGGAAATTATTATCGAGACAAGTGAACTTACCTATTGAAAATGTACACCTGAGAACAAAACGTTCATTAGTAGGGCAACCTTTAAACTGATCCAAAGCACAGATTAATCCATTATTTCTGAGCTGTCTTTGTGTAATCAATCCTTCATATCGTGGGTAACTCCCAAGAAGGATTTTTCCCACTTTCCGAAGTTTTAAATACAAGTCATTTGACTTCCATTCTATCTGTAACATAAGGAAAGAAAACGTCTTCAGTATTGTTCATTCATACCAAATTACCTTAATTACCCTAATAAGAAACCTTATAAAACCACACTCTGACAGCTGTACTGTCTGTATTATTATAGTGCCTAAGACATAGTATCACCCATCATAAAATTATCTATTTTTTTCTATAGCTCCTGAATTTCACTTATCTCAGAACTAATGTTATAAATGGAAAGTGGTAAAAACACTGTACAAACTACAGTCTTTTTGTGTATTTACGTAAATTTTATTTTCGTTTTTATTTGACAAAAATTATGTTTTAAATGTTCAGCCATCACTAAAAATGTATTCATAACTTATTTTTGTCCAATGGCAGTCCACTGCATGTCGGGCTGCGAAACTGTGGGCCCAGGTTCAAATTCTAGTTGGGACAAGTTACCTGGTTAAAGCTTTTTCCAGGGTTTTCCCTCATCCCATTAAGAGCAAATGCTAGGTAACTTTCGGAACTGGACCCTGGCCTTATTTCTCTGGCAACATCGCCTTCGTTTCACTCAGATGCTAGATAACCATCGTAGTTCATAAAGTGCAGTGAAATAAACCAATTAAAAAGATTAAGAAAAGGCCCTTAACTTGATGTTATTCAGCCCAACTCTACAAGTGGACTCATAGATGTCACTAATGTTGAGAAGCATAGAATGAGAGGATAAAAAGAAAGGAGAGAGTACTCCAAACCAAATCTGCTTGAAATCGGTGCGACGGATATGTCAAACTATACCTTTTACGCCCCATAATCCACGGAGAAATACCGCCAACTGCCAAATATTAAATTGCTACTATCGGTTTTGGTCATACATAAACAGATTAGAATGGCTCTGGAGGTAACAGTACTACTAGCAGATTATTATATCAATGTATATTTCACTAAATATTTATTAAAAGTGTTATGGTTGTGACATGGAATGAACACTTCATTTCCATATTATTTCTTTTATCAAGAAGGATGCTGGCACTCCTTCATATGTTAAAGCATAGGGGGACGTATCAACGGACATATTCTACAGTTGAGCCGAATAGAATATTAGCTTACTTATAAATAAAATAACTCCTGCTGAACTTGATTACACTTTTGAAATATTCACAACATGAAACAATTCGTAAACGTAATAATATGAACAAAACAGCTGATAAACACACCGGAAAAAGAGATGAACTATGGGTAATTTGACGGCCATACTAGTACACCTTTTTGGTTCCATCGTTTCAAGCTTATGGCCCGGGGTTGAGCATAAACCACTTAATTCATCAGATTATCCAGAGTGCATGACCAATGATTAATAGATTTTGCATATACAGTAGAGTCCCGATTATCCGGACTATATGGGCCAAGGGCAATCCGGATAATACAGAAGGTGAGAGTGCTATGTGGTTTTTGATCATGTAATCTTACAGGGACAAAGTCGAATCCAGTAATGTAGAAAGACTTACTCACATGTACATAATAAACAAGTTATTCATAATACAATACAGTATGTAAATAACTTTAAAAAACTTCGTTATTGTTTAGTACTGTATACCATAATTAAAGAATGGAGACAGCTACCTCATGGCAATATGCCAATTACACGCAAACTCAAACTATACATACGATGTTATATGCAGATGACCAAGTATTATTTGCTAATTCTGAAGCTGTCTTCCATATATCACTACATAATTTAGAGAAAATAACCAAAAATTATGACATGAAAATTTCATATGATAAAACCTTAGTGTTCGCATTTAAAGGAAAAGATCCTATACCCAGCAAAATAAGCCTCGAGAATGAATAACTGTAACTACCTTGGAAATTAGTTATCATTTACTCACGACCTTGATATACAAAATAAACTTATCAAACTCAAACCAAGAAATGGATTCGGAACACCTCAAAATCTGTGCTTCAGTGGCTGACCATGATAATATTGTGACAGCGACGTGAGATTCGAACTCACGACCAGCGTCCCGCATGAAAGCAGATCGCACAGGCTGCACGGAACATTGAGTGACGTCGCGCGGTGGAGAGAAGAGAGAGGGTGTATTACGTCACGCGACGAGTGTGCGCGCATCTGGTGCTGGTAGAGAGGAGAGGGCTCGGGATTTTTCTGGAGTGCTGCCATCTCTAGAGACGCGTGGAGCCTTCGAGGCTACGTCGCTGTTGATATAAATTACGGACGCGAAGGAACGACAGCAGTTTTCCAGTTTGCAGTTTTCAGTTATTAAGTCAGTGAGTAAGCCAGAGCAAGCAAGCCAGACTTGTGTGCCGGAGTTCGACTCGAGTGTGCGTCCGCATCTGCGTCAGCATCCGAAGGCCTGAGTTCGAGTGCAGTGGACCGCAGTTGGAGGGACCTGAGTTCGAGTGCAGTGGACCGCAGTTGGAGGGACCCGAGTTCGAGTACAGTGAACTGTCTCTGAAGGTCTGTGGTTCGAGATACTGTGAACTCGAGTGACTGAGATAGAAGAAGAACTGTGAACTGAGAACTGGTAGTTCTGATTTGTAAATAGTGCTTTGTAAATATTAGTTAAGATTAACAGTACATTGTTGTTACTAATAAAATTCACATTGGTGTCAGAACCGGGATATTATCGACAATGGAGAACCTACAGCAGATCCTGCAAGCCATCGCAGAAATGAAAGCAGAAGAATGAACAAGCACATCAGTGAGGTCAAGAACGATATAAGTGAAGTGAAAACGGAGATGAAAAGTGACATAAGTGAAGTGAAAGGCGACATAAGTGAAGTGAAAGGCGACATAAGTGAAGTGAAAACGGAGATGAAAAGTGACATAAGCGGAGTGAAAGGCGACATAAGCGGAGTGAAAGATGACGTCACTACGCAAATTGAAAGCGTTTCAGCCCACGTAGATGGAATTGTCGCCATCGTGAAAGACGAACTCAAAGCCGACCTTGACAACCTAAACAAGAATTTTACAACTATAAACGAGACAGTAACCGAATTGAGACAGGAGGTAGACCACTTCGACGGCAAAATCCGCGATCTCGAGCGTCGTCAAGAGCAGACGAGCGAGTTGCTGGACAAGACGAGTGAGGTGATGGAAAAACACGCCGAGGAAAACAAGCACATACTCACGTTGATGGACCGACATGCTGAAGAAAACAAGCACATCCTCGCGTTGGTGGATCGCCAGGCTAGAGAACAGAAACAGATAGTTGCCGAGGAGGTTCGACGTGCAAGAAACGGCCACAGAGTTGAGGACTCATATAGTGGCCCTGCGGAATCATCGCCTTCAGCCAGACATCACAACGTCAAGACGCCAAAGTTCGACGGTACGACGTCTTGGGCGATATTCCGTCGCCAGTTCGAGGCCACCGCAGCACATAATGGGTGGACACCAGCGGAGAAGACTACTCAGCTGCTGACCGCGCTCAAGGACAGGCGTCGGAGATTCTTCACAGCGTTCCAGAAGATGGGACAGCCGCTGAGATAATGGCGGCCCTGGAGGGACGTTATGGTGACCATCAACTTGCTGCAGCATTTAGGACCCAACTAAAAACGAGGGTCCAACAGTCAGGCGAGTCCCTACAAGAATTCGCGATGGCGGTGGAACAACTGGCCCATAAGGCCCTCAGGGGCCTACCTAATGATTTCATCGCTGGAGAGGCGGCCTACACCTTCGGCAGCGGAGTTCGAGACCCGGAAATAAGACAACAGCTACTCTTAGCAGAGCATCGCACCATCAACGCAGCTCTGGCGGCGGCCCTCAGGATGGAGGCGGCCAAGTCGGCGGCGGGAGTCTCAGCACCGCACTGGATCAGGAGCGTCACGGCGACGGATGCTGGGGGCGCCAACCGAAGCCACCCGAGCGGCAGTCAACGGAGCGGCGGAGACGACGGGCGCCCACCTGCTGGTCCTGTGGCAAACCGGGACAGTTGAGAAGGGACTGTGACCAATCCGGCCACAGGCAGGAGAGAGAGGTGGCCGACGTCGAGGAGCGCCAGCAGTCAACGGAGCGGCGGAGACGACGGGCGCCCACCTGCTGGTCTTGCGGCAGACCGGGACACCTGAGAAGGGACTGTGACCGATCCGTCGAGGAGCGCCAACAGTCAACGGAGCGGCGGAGACGACGGGCGCCCATCTGCTGGTCCTGCGGAGGCCGGGACACTTAAGAGGGACTGCGACCGCTCTGGCCACCGGCCGGAGAGAGAGGTGGCTGGCACTGAGAGGAGTCAGCAGTCGCCTGAGCAACGGGACGACGGGTGTCCACCTGCTGGTCCTGCGGTGAACCTGGGCACCTGCGGAGGAGTTGCGACCGACGTGGCAACAGTCAGGAGAGAGAGGGGGCCGATGCTAGGAGGAGCACGTCGGCGCCATCATCACCGTCCCCTCGGCTCGTCCTGAAACCGGTCGACAGAAGGTGCGACGATGGGCTGATTGCTGAAGGACGGATAAAAGGCCGTCCATGCAGAGTACTGGTGGACACTGGGGCGATGCTCACTATCGCCAGACCAGACGTCGTGCGTGGCCTACCTGGGAGGACGCCGCTGCGCCAATACGAGCTACGGACTGCTTCAGGCGAGCTTGCCCATCCAGAGAGAGGTCTTCCTGGACCTGACCTTGGGGAAGAGGAAACTGGAGATGTGGGTGTTCGTCGCCAACATCACCGAGGACGTCGTCCTGGGACTCGACGCCATGCGGTTACTCGATGCGACGGTGGACGTCCGGCGCCGTATACTCCGTCTTGGTCAGGATGAAGTGTTCCTGATGGACGCCGAGGACCAACCCGTGGCCAGCGAGCTCTCCTTGAGGGCCAAGTGGAAAAGCAAGATGGCGCCCATGCAGTACGAGTATTGCTGCCCAGCCAAGCCAAGGATGGGATGGCACCACCATAAGGAGGGAGCAGCCGGAGGGCCCCAAACGCTGGACCGATTAGCAGCCTACCAAGGGACTGCCCGAGACGAGCAGTCCTAAGGAGGGAGCAATGACAGCGACGTGAGATTCGAACTCACGACCAGCGTCCCGCATGAAAGCAGATCGCACAGGCTGCACGGAACATTGAGTGACGTCGCGCGGTGGAGAGAAGAGAGAGGTGTATTACGTCACGCGACGAGTGTGCGCGCGCATCTGGTGCTGGTAGAGAGGAGAGGGCTCGGGATTTTTCTGGAGTGCCATCTCTAGAGACGCGTGGAGCCTTCGAGGCTACGTCGCTGTTGATATAAATTACGGACGCGAAGGAACGACAGCAGTTTTCCAGTTTGCAGTTTTCAGTTATTAAGTCAGTGAGTAAGCCAGAGCAAGCAAGCCAGACTTGTGTGCCGGAGTTCGACTCGAGTGTGCGTCCGCATCTGCGTCAGCATCCGAAGGCCTGAGTTCGAGTGCAGTGGACCGCAGTTGGAGGGACCTGAGTTCGAGTGCAGTGGACCGCAGTTGGAGGGACCCGAGTTCGAGTACAGTGAACTGTCTCTGAAGGTCTGTGGTTCGAGATACTGTGAACTCGAGTGACTGAGATAGAAGATAGAAGAACTGTGAACTGAGAACTGGTAGTTCTGATTTGTAAATAGTGCTTTGTAAATATTAGTTAAGATTAACAGTACATTGTTGTTACTAATAAAATTCACAATATCTTTGAAAAATATTGGAGTGCAAGAGGTCAAATGACTTTATTGTCAAATGTCTGGCATTAGAAAACAACAATTTATAAAAACATTATGTATAATAAATTCAGTTTTGAAACAGTGATTAGTTCAGAGATATACAAGACTCAAAATGTATAAAATTCTTGCTCAAGCAATTTTATCTTACAGATCCAAAACTTGGACCACAGGAACACCAGACTTCTCAAGAATAAATGCTGCCGAGATTGAGGTTATGAGACGCACTGCAGGATCACAAAATGGGACCATAAAAGAAATTATGATATCCTGAAAGAACTCGAAACCGAACCAATATTACAATATGTAAACAATCAAAGGAAAAACTGAGAAAATCATGTCAGAAGAATGGATGGAACACACATTTTCAAATAAATTCTGCAGTATGCTCCCGGTGGAAGATCAGTTGGTCATCTATACTGTTTTCGCTGTAAAAAAAATCCTAATGTAAACACAAGCACGTGGCTGTCATATCTGTGATTAGCTCACAGTTGAAATACTCACACGATGCAGGAAAATATAGTCCGCATTTAGAAACCATCATCTTGTATTATTTGAAAATAAAAAATTGAATTCTAGTTGTTAAATACAATGAAACATATAACTTCACTCATATGTAAAACGATATGTAAAAGAAAAGCTACTTTTATATTTTGTTATGTACTATGAATGCGGATGAATACAAACAGTGATACCGAGGTAGTCTGTTCTTGTAACAAATTGGCGTCACTTGAGCTCGTAGTTGTTCACGTAAGTACGTGGTACTGAAATATGGCTTCTGCATCCTCGGTGTGTGTAGTTATTAATCACAAGAGTAGAAACCCTCTCGGGAGAAAAACAAATAGTCTTAAATGTATATAATAAGTAATGTGAGTTTTAATTAGAGTAATTATAAAGTAAATGTTTCCTAAGCAAATTAATGCACAGTAGTGAGGTTAGGCCTATTTGATGAGTAACGGGAAATGTTTAACATGAAACAGAATGTACAACAGTAGGCGGGAACATGTACTGAGAATCTATGGCGCCAAACAGCAGCCAATGAAGCCTCACTTCAGTCACGTGCTATTGTCTATTTTAGGATTTTTCTTACAGTGAAAAGATTATAGCTAAAAGATAGGCTGATGTGAGACTGTAACAGACCACCTGGTCTAATACAGGTTTTATGATGATATATCTTTATTGCTTATGTAATAGGTAAATTTGTAAAACTGTGACAATGTAATTCAGAAATTCTGAAGAAAAAAACACACACGCGGAAATAACACTTCTTTCAATGAGAATAACATTTTGCTATTTACGTACCACAGTCATGTAAGGTTATATACGTACCTGGGGCATAACTACTACAGCACAAAAGACTGCAAAGTGAGGAGGTTAAATTGACCTCATTATCCGTTTTGTTTTAGTTCCTTCAACAATGACGTAATTCTAACATAATTTAAAAATTGGTAGTCGGCCAACTATACACAATGATCAAATCTTCATTCCACTCACTAAACCTCAAGTTTCTCGCACCCCTTGCACTTGATTTCACTCATAACAGGGGATCCTTACTGGTACCAGAGGTGAAGGGAGGTGTGTGCAGCATGCTGCTAACTAACATGGGAGTTACCAACAGATAGAAATTAAATATTTCACAACCATTGCAATCAGACTAGCTTCAATTTTACTAACACTACATAGCCCTGTGAACTTGCTCTAGGTACTCCTCTCGTACGTATAGCTACTTATAATATGTATATTTTACACTTGAGAATAATACAAACACAAGGGACATATCCACGTTAAAAGTGCATAACAATATTGGCATTATGTCAAAAGCACATTACCTGATCTTCATACGATCCCTCCAAAACTGTGACATGAAAGTCTCAGGTCTGAATCTCTTGACAACAGGTGGGTCCGTGTCTGTGTCCTCATCCTCTTCAACATCCTTGTCTGCTTTACGTTTCTGAGATGCTGTGGGTTGCTGAGATTGATCTTTTGCATCCTGAAAAAGTCAAGAACGATCATAGTATTCAAATCTTTCCTTAGGCGCAACTTGCTTACTTTTATGATTTCGAGAGCTATATTGGCAAGGCTTCCTAACCTGGGAGCTGAGGGGAAAAAGGTGGACAAGCTATTTTAGCAGTGGATTTGATACCTTCTTCAACTTTACATATACTATCCAGAACCTATCTACGAGATAAACAAGATGGCATAAAAACCTAAAATAATATTTTCGTGGACTTATCCCCTTTGCAAATTGACGACAGACTTAATCGCTCATCTAAAATTCGTGTGACTGCAATCTGTGTATATTTTTGTGAGACTTTACTTTGTTTATAGTATGATTTATCTTTTTATTCCTATTATTGTATTTGTATTTGTATTGGTCTGAAGAGAAGACCTGATGGCTGTAACTACACCAAAATAAATGAATAAATGAACGAACAAACGAACAAACAAACAAACAAATAAATAAATGGAATAGATGACTAAATAAATAAATCAATAAATAATTAAAAAAATCATTCAATAAATAAATAAATAAATAAGTAAATAAATAATAAATAAATAAATAAATGGAATGAATGAATAAATAAATAAATAAATGAACAAATAAATGAATTAATAGATAAAAATCACTCAATAAATAAATAAATAAGTAAATAGCCTAAATAATAAATAAATAAATGAAATGAATGAAAAACAAATAAATAAATAAATAAATAAGTAAATAAATATTAAAGAAATAAATGAATGAATAAATAAATAAATAAATAAATAAATGGAATGAATGATTAACAGCCTTACTAATAAACAGTGTATAGTTTTTATACGAGACTTATGCAGAGTTGAGACAGAAAACGTTACTAATAAACCGTGAATAAGCTATGGACGTATAAACAGTCCGTAACTATACAATGGGAATTGCTTTGCAGTAGTTATATACACGAAAACCCCTTGTTTAAGCGTTGTATATAGCGAAAAATGGCCACCCTCTAACAGCTGTTCGCATCGACTGTCATTTTATGAAGATGGTTACCTTGTAACCACAGAAGAGCAAACCAAAGATCATAGAATTATTAGAATAATATCGCTGTAGCTTGTACTCTTTGACCAAAATGTAGTGTGGTAATCGATTAGAGCCAGTTGTACTATCGATACTTAATACGCCACACTAGAGCGCTCTACCGGATGCAATAGAGAACCTCAGATATTCTATTACCTTTCGTAACGAAGTAATGACGAAACTATGACGTAGCTGTGTAACAGTTATACTTTATACACGACGTGTGTAGTGATTATTAGTAAGGAATTTACACACGACTTATAAACGAGCTACTCATTGTATAAGTATAAGACAGTTAAACGTCTGTATATAGAGTTTTTATTAGTAAGACCGTAAATATATAAATAAATCAATAAGTAAATAAATAAATAAATGGAATAAATGAATAAATAAATAAAGAAATCACTCAATAAATAAATAAATAAATGAATAAATAAATCACTCAATAAATAAATAAGTAAATAAATAAATGAATAAATAAATGAATGAATAAATAAATGAATGAATAAATAAATAAATAGAATGAATAAATAAATAAATAAATGAATAAGTGAATGAATGAATAAATAAATAAATGAATAAGTAAATAAATAAGTAAATAAATAGAATGACTGAATAAATAAGTAAGTAAATGAATAAATGAATGAATAAATAAATACATAATTATTATACTTGTTATTTTTATCATGTTTATGATTGCATATTCCCCATACGAATGTATTGAGTTGTAATCATACTTCCAGATAACTCTTGAAGATAATTTTAACTTGCATCGTAACAGGATTCAACTTAATACTCCAGCCAGGTTATATGACATTAATTCTATCAGGGATAAACTCTGGCTGGATCAATCTATGGTTATGTAAAGTAAGCTACATACTCAGTGCTAAGATACATTACTATACAGGGTGTGTCTAAATTCCCATTAAAGACTTTGAGGACTTGTAGTGGGACCAAGACATTTAAGTTTTGGATAGGAACTCATGTCCCCTACAAACAAAACACCCCACAACACACGTTCAAATTTCCCGCATTTTCGGTGCCAATGACTAGGTATTACGTACATCATTCAAAGATCACCTTATGTCCTGTGTCCGCTACAGGTTTGTTGTCATGCCATTCAGTTGATTTGTAAACTGCCCGGAGATGTGCCGATCAGTTGACGTCCATACCTGCTGTAATGCTTGTGGTAATTTGTTTATCATTCTTCACTTCAAGTCGAGCTGTAATTCATTGGCAGTGTGTTGCTGTTAAACATGGTTAACTACACATTTAGGGAATATGTCGATATGATGTTATTGTACAACGAAGCTCAGTGCAATGTGGTTTCAGCATGATGGCGCACCACCTCATTTTGCTCTTGCAGTCCGAGGTCATCTGATCAACGATTGGGCAACAGTGCATAGATCAATTGCTTGCCCTGCACGTTTGTCCGACTTGATTCCGCTAGACTACTTTCTGTGAGGCCACATGAAGAGATTGATTTACGAGATCCCTGTGGAATCAGAGAAAGATCTAGTGCAGGTTATGGCTGTGCGGATGTTAGACTACCAGGTATTGGTGATCGTATGTACCAAAACATGGTATGTAGATACTGTGTGTGTGTTTAAGTCGCTGGTCATCACATCAAGACCTTCCTGTAAGTGGACTCTCAAGGAAAACAACGTATAGTAAGCAGCAGAAGTGGGAGAGTTCAACATGTGATGTGATGGTGTTTTGTGTGTAGCAGAAAACGGCATGTTTCGGACATGAGTTTCTATGCAAAACTTAATCATCTTGGTCCCCACTACAATCCTCAAAGTAACAACTCCAATAGATTTTATGAGATTCCTCACTAATATTAACAGCATCAAAATGACAATAGAAGAAAAAGTACTGATTCAATATGAAAACTTATCAGATTACCGTGAAACAATTGGCATTCATACAGTCCTCTCTATAGATTTTAAACTCAAAAAAGTTTCATATCCATGGTTCAAGAATTAAAACAGAAAATCAATATCCCGAATTTAAAAGAAAACTTACAAATTAAACCAAACCCTTTAACTCTATTAAATATAGAATATAATCTAAATTTAACAGAAGAAATACTGAAATCAGAAGTAAACACTGAAATAATGAAACAATTGTCTTTAGAGACAATTAATATTAGGTACCTCCACAAAACTGGCTTCATTTATACAACGACGGATCCTTGATCTCCAGAAAACAAGGTGCCAGTGCAGGTGTTATGCTGTCTCTTCTCACTTTATAGATCTCTTGGGTATGGAACAACAAGTTTTGACGGAGAAATCGTTGCAATAAGTGAAAGTCTCAGGAATCTTCTATGCCACATCAATAAATTTAAGAATGCAGTTATATTGTCAGACTCCAAAGCAGCTATTCTATCAATAGTCTCTAAATACACACTTCATCTCAAACAGCAAAAATAACTAAAATGCTCTCTCAATTAATATCACTCAATAAAAGAATTGTGTTCCAATGGATACCATCCCATTGTGGAATCCTGGGAAACGAGAATGCGGATGCATTAGCAAAGAAGGGCAGCACTGCTACTTACAGACCTGTTAGTAAATCTACATATTACTCTGTGAAAAGATTTATTAAATCTACATACTTAGACTTCAACAAACAAAATTTGATAACACAATCACAAGGGAAAAAATGGAACTCTCTGCATCATAATCCACAGTTAATTCCAGATTTACTACGAAAATCGTCTGTAGCTGCATTTAGATTGGCAACAGGCCATGATTGTTTGGCCAAACACCTGCATAGAATTGGAATATATCAGTCCCCTAACTGCCCATTGTGCAACTCAAACCAAGAAATGGATTCACAACACCTCAGAATCTGTGCTTCTATGGCTGACCATGATAATATCTTTGAAAAGTATTGGAGTGCAAGAGGTCAAATGACTTTATTGTCAAACGTCTGGCATTAGAAAACAACAACAACAATCCTCAAAGTCTGTAATGAGAATTTAAACACACCCTGTATAGTACGACTCTATTTCACTGCAGCACCAAGACTATGTAATTAGGCCTACCATGTACAGGATACCCATCCCGTGGAAAGTCTTCAGTATACTTACTTTTGCATGTAACCTGCAGGAGACAATACCATGGCTGTGAAGTACATTCTGGCCATCTATCATTTCCTTCTTACTCTTGAAGTGTATGTAAAGAACAGTGTCACCTGCAATCGCGGTCTAATCTTATGAGAGCCTAATCCCAATTGTACAATTCAGCAGCTGCTTCAAATTCTGTAAACATAAAAATATCATAATTATTTTATCTGTAGGCCTAATGGTATATCTGTTAAATGGGTTATAACACAACACAGTGATTGTGAAGGTAATAAAGTCTGGATTGGCTCATACTCATATTTTTCTTTTCACACTAGTAATAAGATAGCCTTAAACAAGATTGAATTGTGTTCACTGTCACTTAAGGGAGAGGTAGGGCCTACACTATTGGCCTGCAAAATTTTAGTGAAATTCATTTTTTTATCTCAGCTACTTACTTACTTACTGGCTTTTAAGGAACCCGGAGGTTCATTGCCACCCTCACATAAGCCCGCCACCGGTCCCTATCCTGAGCTAGATTAATCCATTCTCTATCATCATATCCCACCTCCCTCAAATCCATTTTAATATTATCTTCCCATCTACGTCTCGGCCTCCCTAAAGGTCTTTTTCCCTCCGGCCTCCAACTAACACTCTATATGCATTTCTGGATTCGCCCATATGTGCTACATGCCCTGCCCATCTCAAACGTCTGGATTTAATGTTTAATTATGTCACGTGAAGAATACAATGCGTGCAGTTCTGTGTTGTGCAACTTCTCCATTCTCCTGTAATTCATCCCTCTTACCCCCAAATATTTTCCTAAGCACCTTATTCTCAAACACCTTAACCTATGTTCCTCTCTCAAAGTGAGAGTCCAAGTTTCACAACCATAAAGAACAACCGGTAATATAACTGTTTTATAAATTCTAACTTTCAGATTTTTGACAGCAGACTGGATGATAAAGCTTCTCAACCGAATAATAACAGGCATTTCCCATATTTATTCTGAGTTTAATTTCCTCCCGAGTATCTCAGCTACTATAAAAAGCTAAATTAACAAAACTTTTCATGCTTAATATACATGCATTACACTTTATAAAACACTATTTAGAATATTAAAATAGTTAATAATTTCCTGCAAAAATAATATCAAAGTTGCGTAATTTTTTTTACAACCGTAAAGCATTTACATAATAAAATATACAATTAATCAAATATCTACATGATTCTTTCACTGGAATGTTTTAAAGACCTACATCAACAACATAGTTTAGAATCTTTCACCTATTCGTTCAGGAAATATATTTTTCTTAATAAAAATTTTTAGAAAATTTAATATTGAAGGTAGCAATTAAAAGAAATTTCTTGAAGGAATAGGTAGTTGTTGAGATAGGTTTTTAAAATACTCCAGTAAAAGAATCATGCAGATATTTAATTAATTGTATAGGCCTATTTTATTATGTGACTACTTTACGATTATAAAAAAAAAATCCAAATTTGATATTATTTTTACAGGTAAGCTTAGAGCTATTTTAATATTCTGAACAGTGTTTTATAAAGTGTAATGTATGTATAATAAGTATGAAAAGTTTTGTTCATTTAACTTTTATAGTAGCTGAGATAAAAAAAAAATGAATTTCACTCAATTTTTACAGGCCAAGGGTGTGTACCTCCCCTCTTAATGACACGATATAAAGGAAAACTTTACATGGCAATAAGTTGCAGGACAAAATCGATGCCTATACCGACACTTCAATAGTAGCCTACAGTAAAGGAAGTACATAGGTTAAGAGGGATGACGGATGAAATTTTGGTCATATTGCCTATGTCATAGATGCAAAGACTACTTGTGAGTGAATCAAGCGAGCATTCAAGACATCATATTGGTCAACTCTCGAATGTCAAGCAGCCTTGAATTTTTTTTTCTGTATGATTGATATCAAGTGTATAATCTCAAGTAAAAAAAGTATTAACGCTTTATTTAACGTTATGTTTTATGTTTCTTAGAAATGCAACTTTATTTGAGAATTTTTTTTTTCTATTTATATAACCATAGGTAATATCTGATAATAGAATCGAACATTTTGATAACTATGATACTGTTTTGTTTTGTCTTTTGTATCAATTAAACATCTCTAATGTTATTTATTTCAATGATGTATGTTATTCAAAGTTACGAAATCTTTCCATGTCCACCAAATGCTATTTCGAGAATGAGGAGCAAAACTCGAAACGCACAAGAGTTACGAGACGAGACTCGAAAGACAAGTGCAACGAACCCAGCGAGTGAGAGCGGCAGTTAGTTTTGTTCATCTCTAGCACCTACAGTCTCATTCCATGATAGAAAGAGATATGTCATTTCTGTTTCGTTCTCAATTTACACACTATGTTAACCTCCAAAACATGCAGCCAACTCAAAAGCTCTCTCCCTGGAACATTCTCTTCCACATCACCTATCATTAATAAGAATTATGATGGAATGAAGAAATGTTGAAATAATGTTGATTTCTAGGAATGAAGTATTATATCCATTATAAGCATATCTTGCATATTAATTACAATATTCAATCTGGAAGACTGTAGGCTGTAACATGCATTCCATAGTAGGCTTAAATGAGCCTATGGGTAAAATTTAAAAACTGGAAAATTACTGCTATAAATAACGTCATCCAAAGCAGCCATAGAATCTGTAGGTTCCTCAGACCCTGAGTCTTCATCAATCAAGACTGTCAAAATGCCATACAACTATTACAAGCAAAACGCAAAACACAAAATCGTGGTACCACAGTGGGTCCCCACTGCAAATTATTTGCCAATGAGCAGGCCGATGCCTTGGCAAAAAAAGGTGCTAAAATTTTACAAACATTTCCTAAACCAACACCCTTCCAGATAATAAAATTATATATCAAAGAAGTTGCCCACAACATCCACTCTCATGAGATTGCAGAAAGAACATATGGCAAACACTGGAGAAGGGGCCTTCTATCAATACCTAACGGACCAAGAAGATTGGCAGTCGCGTATTTCCGCCTTGCAACTGGCCATGACTGCTTGGCGAGCATCTCCACCGTTTCGGTATTTATCAACATCCAACCTGTACCCTTTGTGACCTTCAAGAAGCGATGAATAAGGATCATCTCCAATGCCCCAGCTCTAAAATCACTGACAGAATGTGCCAGATACTGGGAGGTGAGAAGCCTCATGCCTCTGTTTAGTTCTTTAGTTCTTTAAGGATTTTGTTTAGTTCCTTTATTAGATTTAATTTTAAGTTGTATTAAGTTAATTGTTTTAATCTTTTGAGGTTGTGTTTAGGTAAAAGATAAGTTATCTATGTACCTGTCATTCGCATAAATAAATAACTTCAATTTCTTAATAGAGTACTAGAAAACATACCGTATTTCTTTATATTTAATTTTTTTTTATTTTCCACCACCAACTTCATGCAGTTCTTTGCTGGCATCAAGTAATTTAAATTGCTGATTTCCCTGGTTATTTCGTGATTGCAGAGAGAATCAACTGACTGGAGACGTCGATTATTATTATTGAAGAATTCACAAGATCTCTACAAAGTCTGAAAATAGGTAAGCTTTTCTTAGATATTTTTAATGAAATTCTAGTATGGCTGCCTCAGCTGTCATGTTCCATAATTAAAAATCATGCATTAATTTTGTTTATGAGCACTAGTTACTTTTAAGTTAGTAAAATAATACTTTAGATCCATTCTATGACTGACAGAGGGTTGTCTTATGGAGCTTTTCGAGAAACTAGCGCACATGTACTTATGATGATTTTGGAAGTGAAAATTTTGAATTTATACGAGATATTTTGAGATGGAGTTAAAGAAGGATTAAAATTTTGCAGACTGTTGTTTTATTAATTTTTGTTTCAAGTCTTCGTAGACCTAATGTGTGCTAATCACAGTTGCAAACTGATAAGTTTTTGCAGTTCAGCACATTGTTGCGACAATTGTAAACAGACCATTAGTACATAGGTATCAAATTAGACTTCATTCTCCTCTGTGCTTTTGAAGTACACTTAGCGGCAAAGAATGGGCGACTTCTTGGTCGATAGAAATGCTAAGTTCTATTGCGTTGTTACCTATGTAAACGTAACCCACTGCAAGGCATTGCTGTTGTGTCTCTTCATTGAAAGTCATCCGTCTATAATGTAATAAACCTTACGAGCAGTGTGTGGCCCAGTGGTAAGAAAACTGACATCCGTACCAGAGGTTGTGAGTTCGCCTCCGGTACGGTAAAATTATTATTATTGTTTTTTTTTTTTTAACTTTTACTTAATTTATTAGTTTACATGTGAAATGGCATTTGTTAACAAACTTCGTTATGCCTGCCTTCTAAAAATATAAACAAAATACTTGTTTCACATCCTAAAAACCGACTCATATCAAACACAAATAAATAATTAAATTAACAAAAACAAACAATTTTTTAATATTAACAAAACAAGGCCTGTGATGGGGACTAGTATCTCGTCCACAAACCACCTGCGTCAACAACTGCCCTCATTCTGCGCGGTATGAAGTCCACAAGATTATGGAACAGGTCTAAATTCTTGAGCCATCTCCTCCCACGCATCTAGAACTCTGTCTCACAATTCCTCAGGTGTCCAACGGGTGGTTGTTCTGCCCAATTAGAGCGTGGATCCTTTGACTGCAGCCCACAAATTTTGAATCGGATTCATCTGGTGAATTTTGAGGCCAGCCTGAGTCGACATCACGCCTCCTCGTGAAACCATCTTTGAATCCAGTTGGCGGTGTGTATGGATGATTATCCTGCTGGAAGAAAAAGTGTTCCTTCTGGGTATCGTTTTCCGTTGTATTAACAGATAGCAGTATTGCTTGAAAAAGGGAGGGTTTATTATTTATTAGAGTTTGGGCATATTCTAAGAGATATAGAGATATCGTCACATAATTATAGCTTTGCGAGACACATATGATGGCAAATTTGTAATTAAAAAAAGAAGATTGGGGGAGATTCGAACCTTGTATTACTATCAACTTGTTCAATAGACCAATGCCGTAACGACTTATGCTACTGTGACTAGTTAATATCATGCAAATCTAGTCTTTCAGATGAAGCTCCCAGTAAAGCAGATTTGAATAATTTCAAGGGAAAATTTGTTCGGGGCCGGGTATCGATCCCGACCTTCTGGTTGAATGTACTAGCACTCCGCCAACTGAGCTACCTGGGAACCCACCTGACACCGTCTCAACCCTTCCCTTTATATCCACACAACTCGCATGGGCTGACGAAATGCCAGAGACCCACATCGAGTGCACACAATCTCTGTGTGACTTGGAATTGTGGTTTTCTGTCAACGTACACATGACGTATATATTATGCAAATCTAGTCTTTCAGATGAAGCTCCCTGTAAACAGATTTGAATAATTTCAAGGGAAAATTTGTTCAGGGCCGGGTATCGATCCCGACCTCTGGGTTGAATGTACCAGCGCCTCCGCCAACTGAGTTCAGCATAATACGTGGTTCTCCTGTTCATATTCGCTCCGGTTGATTTTGTATTTATCAATTTTATTATTATTTCACTCTTCAAGGGCCCTGGTGTATCTAGAATCAACCTGCCATTCGATTTTATTACATATTTTTAGACTCTTAAACAAAATACAGCAAATTTAAATGGTTTAATATGTGTTATCTAGTGAACTACGGCTTTGACGAGACGAGCATGCGCAATGTATGTCTCTGGAACTTAGAAATTGTCGGCCGCCCATTCTTTTTGCCGCTAATTCTGCATAATAATTTCGTTTATTTCCTGAGCTCAACAATACAGTAGGTGTAATGGAATAAAACGTTCATTGTGATAAAGTGAAATAAATGTTCGATTAGATAGACTCACTCTTTAGAAATTGTTTTCGAAAAATGAATTTAATAAACGTCTTTGAAGTATTGGGCCTGCGTGGGAAACGCAATATTTCAAACTTCTTCGTGAGAACTGTTAGTTAAAAAAAAATTCACTTGGGGGTCTGAATGGAAAGTGTTTTAGAATTCGATGATTTGGAGAGTGATGTTAAAGAGACGAGTGTTCATGAATTCCTTTGCGGCAATGTTTCAGATGGAATTCAGCAGCCTATTTTAGTGTCTGGAACAGATGCATTATAGGACCCACCCCGAGTATTGCATAGTATCGATTATATTGTATATTTTCGATTATTATATCAAGTATGCCATCTTAACAATACTAAATACACAGTACTATAAAAAATGTATAATTTAATAAAACCAACAATAATGATATTAAGCTCATATTAGTCAAATTTTGTTATACAATATATTAAATTTTATTCAAAATAAAGTTAAAGAAACAAACCAAAGCTAAACTTAAAAAAACACAGTAACATTAAACTTTCCAAACAATACAACATTGGTATTAATACAACAATAACATTAAGTTCATATTAGTCATCTTTATAATATATTATAAAAATACTAATTCTAATTAATTCATTTTTGGTACAGGAAAATATTAGTCTTTCACAAAAACACATTTTTACTAGTATTTTCCTGGTTAAAGAATTAAAAACAAAATTGGTGTAAAATTAGCATTTTACCATGGATCTCACTGCAGATGTTCCGTTTTTCCTCCGTTATCCGAGTGATTTCACAAAGTGCTACGATATCGGCGTTCCTGTGTCTATCATTTAATACCTTGTAATTTCCAATGACATCTCCACAGGAGTTCATCTCTTTTACTTTTAAATATCTTCAGTCTCATCCCAGATTGCATGTTTCGCAAAACATTTCACTCCTAAATAAAACCACATTCGCATAAAAACCATAAACATAGCCTACATGTCTTTATTCATAAAGCTACTAAAAAAGTTTACAACTTATTTATTATTTTCATAATTTCCATTTCGAGGCCTACATTTTAAATCAAGAGGAGAACTTGATCCACTTCTTTTTTATATTTAACTATAGCATTCGAAATTGCCGCCATGATTATGAACAAACTAATTTACAACAATATTGATTGGTTGGCAACATAATGAAACAATATAGGCCTATATCGATCATTTAATTGATCGAAACGGTAGCAACTTCCGTTGACCTTTTTTGTGGCTTATATTTCTATATTTAGGGTGGGTCCTATAATGCATCTGTTCCAAGTGTCTTTTCAGGCAGATTAGTACAGATCTTATGCTTGACTATAGAATATAGTGTAGTGAAAGGTGCTTATTGTTTCTTTGTCGAGTCAGGAACATAAAATATCAGGGTACATTTTCGTTTTAGATAGGCCTATTACTTACAGCACTTTTCACTGTATATATAGCACCACATTCACACCCCAACTGTGAAATCCTGGCACTGCCACTGCATACCAAAAGTCTAAACTAACCTAACCTGTTGCAGATTCGCATATGAAAGGCTAATCAAAAGCCCGAACTAACCTAACCTCTGTCACAGATTCTCGCACAGTAAACTTAGAAAAATTCAACTTTGAAGTTTCCGGTGTCGCGTGTAGAAAAGACAAATTTACGAAGGTAAATACTTATTCGGTTGTTTCTTTAGGGGTTAAATGAGGGGACGGCTAAGTGGACATTAAGCCGAGACATGTGACAAGTTTAATGTGTTAGTTGAGAGGTTTGTTACAGTGATATGAGGCCGAGGAATGTGACAATTATATAAATACAGTAAGTATATGTGTAGTGTCGTGGATACCTAAGTTTCCACCGAAATTGTATATATAAAAAAACCAGTGGTAGCGCAGGTCTGAGTTACCTGCAATAGTGTAATTTTATGATTTTAACTTTATTCATGGATAGGTACATATTATGCCTGTATCTTTTGCTTTTATGTAGTCATGCTCACAAAACCTTAACAATTGCTAATACAAGAGACCAACTGGTGAGAGTAATGAAGACTGAGAAGTCTATATATTTGTAACTAACATTCGGTCACTTAATTTTACATTCCTGTCCACTACCAAATATCAACTCACCCCAATATCTCTTGTTGGAAGTCCTCATGCAAAATAGTAAAAGATATCCCCCTAAAGCTGCTCGATTTTCTGCAGCCAATGCTGTTCCTCCGCAGTCTTGTCCGAATCCATTTTCATTATCCTTATTTTCATCATTACTTTTGTTCTCTTCTTCGTTCTCTTTCTTATCGGAATTCTCTACTTCGGACACTTGTTCCAATGCAGTTGAAGTAGTGGTGGTTTTGTTTCTTCTGGGGCAGAGTCATTTTTTTTCAAGAGTATTTTGATCTTATTGCAACGTTTTTTTTTTACTTTAATTTCTGAATCCTGAACTGAAACTTTTCGTTTTCTGTATTTTGTGCAGTAGGTAAATCATTTCTCTTTCCAAATGGTTGATTCGTAAATGTTTCTCCATTAAGTGGTGTACATTTTCTGAATCCATTTTAACGCTATTCAGCTACGCCTTCTTATAAGAAAATTATTTCGAACGTATCGATACATCCATTACTTCATATGATCAAAGAAGACACACGTCCTTCGAATGTTTCTTATATTATTATGTCACAGCTACACTTGTTTATTTATCTGGTAATCCGATGTCTACCATTGACAAACAACTATCGAACGGCTATAAACATTCACAGGATACTTTTAGTTCTAGATTATGACAATAGAGATAAGGGACGGGATACGACATGCAAATTTATCGATTTCAGTAAACTTGTGTTGAAATACCCATTTATTTTTTTTCCTTATCAGCACCTAATGCACCATTGAACGCCACAACCAGAGGATATCGGTTTTACTCTATGATCGCTTTATTTCAATTACTACCAATATTAACTTCAGTGAACCACGTCCTATTCATACACGCGACATTTCCATGCTTCGAACATAGAAATAGCTCGAAGTTCCCATGTCATTTGGTATTTATTTCCGACCAGCGATCCTTTATGAACGGATCTCCACTAAATAAACTGCCGGATTCTGTGGATGAAAGACTATCAGCGCCTTATAGAATTCTAAGCGAAATGAATTCTATTCTCTTTGAACTGCAATGCACAGGCTACAAAATGGATATATATATATATATATATATATATATATATATATATATATATACTGTCTATTACCACAATCTGTTTATCTAAGATATTGATTGTTAAGTTAACTTTAGGAACGATAGACATGCCAGGCACTAAACCTGGCATAGTCTGTGATGAGGCGATAGTAGCGGTGGTGGTTAGCAACGACCTATGGATGCATATTAATTACCAATATTGACTTCGTGACTATATAAGTATACTAGACCTAGATAATAGAAGTGCTAATGGTAAGACCGGTTTTATACCGAAGTGTGTGTATGTGAAATGTGTGCGAAACCGCGGCGGCAGCTGGGCAACTTTGTCACACACAGCGCCGAGAAATGTAATCGAACCATAGAATTTATGAATGAAAATGATTACCTGATATTAGCTGCCAGTGTATATAATTTAACCTATCATTATTTTCCTTAGCCTAGTTGTGTTGTTTTAGTGTTTGATAATATTTTGATAAATTTAAATACGTCGATCCGGTGTGGTATATGGCAGAGGGAAATAAAGAGTTCAAGAACTTACCTGGAATAACCTATCATGGGTATGTGAGACTAAAGACATTATATACGTAAATATCCGGAGTTGTTATCGTCTGTAGTTTATTAATATTTAAATTTAACTTGTGTTACAGTTTTCAAAGGATCCTGGGTTAAAGATATTCGGACACCTCTTGTTGTCGTTGCAGCACAATTTGTTCCAGTCACTTCGGGGAGGAGGATATGATCGCACGACCTTGTCATATATGTTTCAGAAAGGGGCTGTGCAGTATATATTTGCAACCTGAAGAACCAAAGTTAGTTAGATGAACATCGCACTGATAGTTAACCATAATAATATTGATATATCTATTCACTACTGTGTATAAAGTAGGCTCGTTATGTTATATGAATTATTGTTTTCAGGAAAGAAGGGAGAGTAAAACGGAAGTTTGCTGAAATCTTTCTCTCCCTCTCTCTGTGACAGTTTTAGACGAAGTTGGGACCTCCAATATGTCATTTGAAGCTGATACTGAAAATGAAATTCGGGTTCTATCGAAGAAGAATAAAGAAGTTAAGGAAAGGATAGTTTTGTGTACAAAAAGAGAATAAGACATTGCAACAGTATAAATGGCGAGTGGTGAAATCAGTGGGTGACTTGAAAGATGTGTTGGAAACTGTGAAAGAGAAAACATTGTTTCAATACGAGTTTTGTGATATGTCACGTTCCATTTCAAAGACTTTTGTATCTCTTCTCAGAAGACATATGAAAAGGTTAAATGATATATTCAAATTTCTTTCCCCTAACAAATTCTTAGCATAATATGAATAAAATGTTAATAAACAAATAATTGTGTTTTCTATGTTTATTATGTTGTAGCCTATAGTTTGAACCTTATAAATGATCAATTCCTTAATAAAATATAGCAGTGGATCAAAACCAAGAACCAACAGGTTAATAATACTAAAATGGTAAGTAGTTTACATAATTTCGTGGTGCAAATATAAATTAATGAAATATAACCTTTGTTTATTTTCTTTGAGGATTTAAATTTTGGTTGTTACTCCAGTACCATGAAAAGAAAAGATTTATATTGCATAAAACTGCAATAAGTGTATTTGACAGACCTTTGATGCGAAAGTGGCTCTGGAACTATGCGTTTTCATTTTTTTTTTTCACGGCCTTCAGTAACTATGATAATGTGGTCACAATAGAGGTGGTGTTGGAGCTTCTTTCATTGCACCCAATTATATAAAACATTTGGAAAAATTATCAACATCAGACGCAATAGTTCTAGCACGGATTACTAGAAAATGACCAGTTTTCATAGTATTGCATCTTGGACGTAACGAGTGTTATAGCCTATTTGTAACAAGTGAGGGGGCTGCAACAATCCATTAAAATACAGACGAATCAAATTTGTATCATTTTAATAAGTGTTGTCTACAAAATCGCATTAGAATACACAAGTATCAAAAGATTTTTTTATCCTGAAAAGTACAATATTTGTGGCTGCAAACCAAAACCATGTTTTATCATATTATACAACTCAGAAGCCAGTGAAACGAAAGAAAACAGGGCCTTTCTTTGGTGTAATTTTCTGGAGAAATACCATTATTCCCTCACTATATTAAACGGCATGTAGGAAATTGTATTTCAGTTTATCACGAAACGGAATGGTGTTGCTGGTCACTTTTCATGACCAGGAACAGCATTCTCTTCAGTCCAATAATGCAACCCCTTCATATCGAGTACAATGAAGAAAACTGAATCCTATTAATAAATTACCGTGTGACTAGCAAATACATAAAATACATAAAATACTATGTAATATAAAATCATATCTATTTCTTGCCTATAGATACCATATATGGCAATTTCTCTTGCCTACATGAACCATAGTGGCTAATTTATATACTTGTGTTTACATATGAAGGTAAATTTTGCTGGATAACTTCTATTTCAATACATTTTCATCAATATAGTTTTGTTTCAAATGTTGCCACTCCTGCAACTCTGGTCACTGAATTGGTCCTAATACAGCTATTTGTTTCAACATGGATTGCTTGTAAATTTAACTTAGGTTAGAAAGGGTTAAGTATTATGTGATCATGAAGTCATAATTTCATTCGTAGCCAAAATTATGTTGATTGGCATTGCAAATTAGAAACCCTAACCTAATTAATGTCTGATTAAATTGGTTATCTTCTTCCATATTTATTTTCTTCTTTTATTTGGAAAACCTCCCCCGAATTTGGACATAACGAACAAAACTGTAAATTCATGTTTCAATAGAGAGGAAAATTATTTCAGAATATATTTTATTAGTGCTTTTATTTGCTATCACAATCATTTCACTAAAAAAGGATAAACATTTATTCAGCCATTGAGTTCAATAATTTGTTATATATAAATGCTTTAAAATTTATTTCCTACCTACATCACATATGTTTAATAATGTGATGTTTACATTCTTTTCCGACGACGTCTTCAATTTAGTATTATTATAGTTATCGTCTCGTGCATCATACTTATTTGTATGACACCGAAAAATTTCAATGGCCGATCTGACATATTAGAAAAAAACTTTGCTGTTTTCTGAATTTAAAACAGCTGAAAAATGTTTACCGATATCTGTGTGTACTCATAATCGTTGACAGAGGTCGAATGTGTCTTGAAAAATTCGCTGGGCTAGCGATCAGAACGAGAATGTGTTTACCTCGCGCGAGGTGAGCGAGAAACTCGTTGTAGTATGTGATATTCCATTTAAAACAATGCGATCTGACGCAATTCTCGGCGCACATTTCACATTACATCTCTCGGTATAGTGTGTAACCGGCCTAACTGGCTCTCATCCCACGGACGGGTCATCCTTGGAGACTAGTTCTTCGCATGTTTCGCCGTTATCGCTGTCTGCGTTCTGAGTTCCTGTGATGCTCATACTGCAGTTTTTTTATGTTTAATATTGGTCGACCAGCAAACTTGCTATACAGACCACTGTTAAATGATGGAATATCGCATGTAGAATATCATGTTGAGGTTGGCTCTAAAGGCTCCTCTAATTAATTTAAATTAATTAATTAAACATTTTGTCAATTATGTGAACAAAAATATGATGATTTTCTGTGTCAAATTTATGAAGAGTCGTCAGTATCACTAAGAAGGATGTCTCGAGGGGTTTCCTTTTTTGTCGAGATGGCTGACAAGATCTTGCTCCAATGTTATATCACAGTCTAACACTAGCGCCCAAGCGGCAGGCAAGGCACTGGTAATAGGGGTTGATACAATCTCGTTCAGCCAGCACGTGCTTTAAAGGGATGCGAGATGTTATAAAACGTTTTAATCATGCGTCGGAACAAAGGCAATGTGTGCAATGACGAAAATTGCAGTAACAACAAGTTTAAATCTCCGAATTTGTCGTTCTTCAGATTCTCTAAAGACCAAGAGAAAATCATAAATCAGCCATAACTAATAATCCACGTTGTAGGTAGCCTACGTATTGTGTTCTATAAAACATTTATTAGTTATCAGTTACGTATTTGCATGTCAAAGTTTAGATACCTGTTACAGTATATTATTTTTTTGCAGAGATCATATGTGTACATGTGTAACCATTCCAATTTTGGATAATGTATCTAGACCTTTTAATGCAAGTAATTCCATAATTTTTCTATTCGTGTTTATTTCTTTATATTTTTCAGAAGTTGAATGTTATATTGCATTCAAGTAGGGATCATGGTGTTAATTTTTCAACAATTCATGGAGTATTGTAATCCTTTTGCGAAATATTCACTTCTTGAATAAATCCGGACTGTGTCGATGAAATTTCTGATGTGTTGGTGTAGATTCGTGTGGCAGACGTATTAAGTTCTCAAGAAATAAAAGAGCCTTTTTAAATTTAGTATAAAAAGCAATCTTTTCTGTAATAATTTACACGACTGTTAACTGTTATTGGTGTTGATTTTACATTCCCAGTGATTATTTGAGCCGTTCAGAGCAGAAGTGGTGTAAGTCAAAATTAGATAATGAGGTTTAAAGTAAAAATTCTGTAAAATACAGCGCAAAGTAGCAATTAATATATCCTTCGTGCCATTAACTGACTACTAATAGTTTAAATAAATTCAATATTGACTGCTACTTTGCGCTGTATTTTACAGAACGTTCACTTTAACCCTCATTACCCATTTTTAACTTACACCATTTCTGCTCTGAAAATAAAATTAGGCTACATTTTCGGAGTTAATATTGAAGTTACAATTTTTCAACAAAATTGTGTGTTCATTTATTTGTTCTCACCTACGTCATATTAACAGTAAGTGCATGAAAATTGCGTATTATATAGGTAGGATAAGTTAAAATTAAACTTATGTGTTAAAACTGGAAATGTAATGTAAAATGCGGTAAACTTGCCATAAAATTTACACCATAATATCAGCACTATTTGTGACTCAAAATAATAAAGGAAATACCGGTTCTTAAGAAATGGAAAAATAATGAACTTCATAAATCAATGTCATATTAAGGTTTAAATCTTCCCCTTTTTTTTCAAGTTTACCTCATCGTCCGAGTTTACCCCAATTTGTGGTATGGAAAATAGTTAATTTCTCAGGAAATAGGGAGAGGAGTTCACCACGCGATGTACCCTACGAGATATGGCCTACAATTTTAAAGCTACTAATTTTGACTCTTCTCACAGTAAATATAGAGTTCCAATGATTCATAAATATATTTAGGAATGTATTGAATTAACCATCCACGTATGAACAATTATATTATTTCAAAGCATGATACGTGATCAGGGCCATGATTCAGTTGTAAGGAGCAGAAAGAATTACGTTTATTCCCAGCTTCTGAAACTTGTAGATTAACTGCATGTGAAATTTTCTAGGATTCTAAAGTAAAATTAATAGGAACATATACACTTACTGTATAGCATAAAAATATAAAATAAATTACGCAAAACCCGTTTTATGATGTGTTATCATATGTCGTGTGCACACTTCTAACTTGCCTGCCGCTAGAGGGCTACTGTCGCGCCAGCTGTCAAATGTTGGCATATTTTATACGTATGAGTTGCGTGACTGTAAGTATTAGACTGTGGTTATATGTCACAGCTCCAGGAGCACCAGGAAGTTTGTTGAAGAAAGATTTTGACATTGAATGGATGTACTGTTCTAGTGGAAGAATACCCAACTCTTGATGTAGTTGTTGATTTCTCACAAACCAGGGGCATTTGTTGCAGTACGCAGGAACTTGTTCTGGAGAACTTGTAGGCGATGCATGTGTGTTTTATTTGCTGTCCCCACACTGGCGCTGCATAAGTTAAAAGAGGTCGTACAAGTGAGGTGTAGAGTAGCATTGAACAGTACAATTTAAATTGTGAACGTCTATTAACCAAAGGGTATAATTTTCGAATTCTAGAAGAGGTTATTGTGACGATGCGAGTTATATGGGCATTCCATGTAAGTTTCGTGTCTAATAATATTCCCAAATATTTGACAGCTTCTTGACTGAGAGCCACGTAACTTGTTCATTTAGAAGAACCAAAGGAGGTGGATTATGAATAGGCCTTAAAGAGAAGATTTTAGCTTCTGTCTTGGTAATGTTGAGTAGTAATCTCCAATCATAGAACCATTTAGACAGCTCCTGTAAGAATGTCTGAAGAGTGCTGATTGCAGTATTTAGGTCACTATGAGACCGGGTCAAAAGTGAACTGTATCGTCAGCATACATAGCTATGTGTGACGGTTGTAAACATGGAATGTCATATGTGAAGATATTGAAGAGAAGTGGTGACAGTATAGATCCTTGTGGTACTCCGGCTAAAACTGGACGAAGCGTTGATTTAATGCCATCTATACGTACTGAGAACTGACGCTCAGATAAAAACTTTTCACGATGCGTGAGATAGTCAGGAAAACCAATTCTATATAATTTTAGCATTAGACCATCATGCCAAACAGTATCAAATGCTTGGGCAATATCCAGAAACACAGTGGCAGTATACTGTTTTTCTTCAAAGCCTTTATAATGGATTCAGTAACTCTTTGCAGTTGGTGTGTTGTAGAATGTTTTGGACGAAAGCCAAACTGAAAATCTGGTATTATCTTGTTTTGGAACGTAAATTTACAAATGCGATGATGAATAACCTTCTCAAACAATTTCGATAGCGTGGGCAGTAAGCTAATAGGTCCATAACTTGATGGCAAATGCTTAGATTTGTTAGCCTTATGAAAAACAATGATTTCAGCGAGCTTCCAGGGTCGAGGAAAGTACCCAATTTAAAGGGCAGCATTGAAAATTATCGTCAAGTAAGTGAGAGCTTTGTTGGTGAGCTTCTTTAGTACAATGTTGGGTATAAGATCATGACCTGGAGATTTTTTATTTGGAAGCCTTTGAATGAAGTGAGACAATTCTTGTGGAGTAGTATAAGAAATTTTCTCTGGCACAGTCGGTTTATTAATATTTTCTATAAGTTCTTTTTCTAATTCAGAGGTAGTCTGTTCATTTTATTCTCGTTTGGGGTGAATACATGTTGATAATGAGATGCAAGCAAGTTACATTTCGACTCTGTGTCTGTGGCTATTTGAGAGTCTAACTGAAGTGTCGGGATGACTGTTGGCTCGCGTAGAATACGCTTTGTAGCGTACCAAAGAGTATTATCAGCTTCAGATAGAGATGATAAGTAAGACTGATATGACTGCAGGCGATGTTGTTCAAGATTTGTCTTGACTAATCGTATGACATAATTCAGCTTCTTCCGCTGCCATGGTTGCCTCTCTCGTTGCCATTGTCTACGAATACGATGTTTTTCCTTAATTAATTGGAGTATGGGAGATGGTAAGTAGTAGCGCGTTAATGGCCGCTTGGAGCACATTGTAGAATAATTTACATTCCCATATTGTGTCCGTAAAATGTTGAACATCACTGTCAATATCTGTTGCTGTTAGTGGATGATATTCTGTGACTAACATTGAGTCTAGAGTCAACTGAAATTTATCCCAATCAACAAAACCATTAATAAGGCTTTGCACTTTAGGTGTTACATTAGGAGACAAGTGGAAAGTAATCAGCACTGGACAATGATCAGAATCAAGTGCTGTTAATGATGCAATATAAATTGGTAAATGCATATTCTTTTGAATTCCTATGTCAAGAATATCGGGAAGATTGGCGGGATTATATGGATAGTGTGTTGGTTCAGTTGGTGCGAGAATATGGAGACCAAGGTTGTTAATGCAGTTGTAAAGACGATGTCCATTTGGGTTAGTTACTCTGCATCCCCACGATGTGTGTTTACAGTTTTGATCGCCCACAAGAAGTGTTGAACCGACTGAGGGAAATAAAAGAGCAAGGTATGCAGTATTTAGCAGATATTTTGGGGGCTTATAAGCACAAAATAAAACAAAATCATGGTTATTTTGACACTTAATTTTGATTCCGACTGTTTCTATATCAGACGTATAAGGAAGAAGGACTTGATGATGTGTAATATTTCGCTTAATTAAAATGGCAACACCACCAGTTGAAGCATTCTATCATATCTGTATATTTTATATCCTGGAACAGTGAAAACTTCGTTTGGAAGAAGGTGAGTTTCTGTGATACAGGCAATCATAATATTATGTGTTGACAGAAAGGCAATCAGAGAAGATCGTTTCATTCGAATACCGTCAGCATTCCAATTGATTATAGTGAGTAGATGAATAGAAATTTTATTATTTGCTGCCATTCTGGAAGTAAGATGACAGAGAAGAGATAAAGTAATCTTTAATTTCTGACAAGAATGGAGTCAATAAAGTGATAATGTGAAATAACCTTAGAGAGTAGATCGGTTAAGAGAGATGAAGTGGAAGATTCTGGAGCAGGTTGACTTATAGGGCAAAAGTGGCGTATACTGGTTTAAGGGTCTGGGCTACCACTGACCCTATTATTACACAAAATATATTTTAAAACCCTATAATAAAATTCCTTACCTATTTATATGTGAATTCCAGACGTCTTCATTGGGACGAAAATACTTTGATGACTTCGTCATTGAAATTACAGTTGGGCCGCTTGACTTGAAGTTTCTGTAGAAATGACTTTTCAATGGACATCAGTGCCAAGCCGGATAAACGTTCTTGTGTAAGAGTTGATCTACAGTAGGATTTTATTCTCTTCAACGCAGAAAATGTTCTTTCTACCGATGCTGACGTAGCTGGTATTGTCACAATTAATGTTGCCAATTTAAGGACTTCAGGAATAACTTGGTTCAGCTGGTTTTCATATATGGCAGATAATATTTCATGGATAGGTTTGTTCGAAAAATCAAAGACTTCTGCTGAATATATTACACTTAATTCATTTTCAAACGTACTTGATCAAAGTGACTGTTATAGGACTGAAATAATTTGTTTAGTGCCTCATTCGGGAAGTTTTCTCTATAAGCAGAACATTTTTGAGAATCTAGAAGATGTGTGAACTGAAGCTTTATAATCAGAAAATCTGTCAGTAATTTCCATGTGCATACGATCTATACTAAAAGCCAGGTTATGAACCGACGAAACAGGAACTAGTTGGATGGGCGAGAGGAAAGTGCGGGTTAGAGGGGTAGCTTGTGCAGTGATGACACGTTGAGTGTGGGAGATGGAGGGGAGAACAAGAACGGAGCTTTTCATTGGACCTCGCGTGAGAATGTCGTCTGCTAACGAAAATCTGGCAACGGAATCACGGAGACAGTGTAGCCAGTTTATTTGCAGTACCACGTGCATTACGAGTCGCATTTCGTACGAGCGTCATTAGCTCGTGCTTTCTTAAAAACAGTAATTTTAATTACTAATATTGTGGATAGTGTTATCGAGAACTATATACAGTAGTTATTTTAAACATTCGGTGACAAACGCTGAACACGCTTTGAATCTCGCCCCACTATGTGGCAACAGAGCTCAGAAAGAGACCAACAGAACGTTGCTTCCGGTTTAGTCGGTTCATAACCTGGCTTTTAGTATAGTATGCTGTAGTACAGCTGCCTGTATTTCAATTCATCATCTCCTTTTCTTCGCTTTAATGGTGGTTCCATTGTATTGGCTGAAGAATTTTCATTTTCCATATTACTCCATATGGACGGAAACCCACTACGTCTGAACTCGGATATAGTATGTTTTAACTTTGATACCTCTTGCAAGCAGTATGCTATGTCTAGACTTTTGTCTGAAGAATATTGTAGAGCACATCTGTATGTGCGAACACTCTAGCATAGACTTCAAGAAGAAATATATTCTGAAACTGTGTGAAAAAATACAAATATCCTTGAGCCTGCACAATTACATCATCATCCCAGTTTTCTTCAGAGTCATTACAAATGATATTTTCAAAGAAAGCAGTCAGTTGTTCTCTATATTCCTTTAGCGTATTTACAAGCCGAGATGTAAAATTCCATCTAGTTGGTGCTACTTTTGGGAGTTTCTTTTTCATAAATTCCTTGAGTTTTTCTGATCTTTTAGGAGATGATGAGAAAAATGCAGCTAAACCCGACAGTGTTTTGAAAAAATGCGGCATTCTGGAATGGATAAAGTAGTTTGTTGCAAAACTAAATTGAGAACATGGCTGTAACAATGGACAAATAGTGCTTGAGGATACTTTTCTTGAACATTTGTTTTTAAGCCATTAATATTTCCCGCCATAACTGAAGCACCATCGTATGTCTGTGCAATTAACTTATTGCCGACATTGTATTCTGCTATAACACCTTCCACATGCTGAAACAAAGCAGCAGCAGTTTTGCCCGAACTGACATTTGTGAATCCTATAAACCGTTCTTGAACATTGGCAGTACTGTCGACGTATCTTAAAACAGTGGACAATTGACTCTGATTAGAGCAGTCACTTGTTTCATCAACAAAATGGCCACAAAAGTTGCTTCTTCTATTTCAGATTTTATGTTCTTTATCATAACCCCACTTATAGCAAATATTAAGTCATTCTGAATTGCAGGAGAAGTACCACGGAATACTGTTGAACTCTCAAGATGATTGGCCAGTAAATGGTCAAATTCACTTAAGGAACTTAAATATTCAATATAATTTCCTCTATTGTGTGATTCCACACTCTCATTATGACCCCGAAAAGCCAATTCTTGTTTTCCTAGAAAGCAGGCTGCGTTAATAAGAAGCAGTAAAATCTCCCGATTTTTTCACAAGAGCATTGTGTTGGTTGATGTGTAGAACTTTTTGCTTATCTAGCTGTAAATCAATTCTTGTCTTCCCAAAGTTAGCAAAGTTCATGCTACTATAAATATGTGCTTTTGATTTGTCGTGTTTTAGGACTGCCGTTCGAAGGAGTTCATATTAGAAAACCCCTCTTTTGACCACACATTAGCTTCGCGGCTAAATAACAAACATGGCCAGCAAAATAGTTTAGACAGTTTAGAACTACCACACAACAAATTCCACTTACCATATGATGTTGAAGTGAAATGGCGTGTGTACTCACGCTGTTTTTCTTTTTACGTCCATGGACAAATTTTAACTCAGGAGTTGGTCTTTCCATTTTCACAATTTCAACTTTCTCGTTGTATGTACGACGGTTAAAAGGCACTTTTAATAAACCTTCTATTACACAGTCATTTTCAACACAAACCTCTCCAGAAACTTGTTCTGCCATATTTTTCACAATATCACTTAATTGGGAAATTAAAACTTAATAATTCACAATTAATATAACTCTTAGACACTCGAACAAATCACAAGTTTAAAATACTGCACTGCAAGAACACAATCACATTAATGAGCTAGCGTACTAAGCATATTGTTGCTTCGCGCCTTCCAAGAAACCGATCACGAGAGCGGCAACTCACCCGCCTACACTGCACGATGGAAACAGAAGAGAGCGGGGGACGGGCAGTTGTGCGACGTGAGCGGAACGGTCACAGGCTACCCTTCGTAGCAGCGGTTTCTCCAGTGATGCCGCCTTGACAACTTGTTTCTTTTCGAGAGCAGAGAGCGCATATAAATCTAACAATTATTTTAATTTTAATTACTGTGGTAAAACTAATACGGTAATACAAAATTATTACATTATGTTATATTATAAACTTTTTCTTTTGTAATTTCCTTGGGCTACCGCCGGTAGCCCCGGTAGTCCGCAAAATACGCCCCTGATAGGGCGACGGCGACTCTGATCAAAGGATCCTTTCACTGCATTTGCATACGTCTTAGATCGAGAATTTGCTTGAAATTTTGACGTAGATGGTTGAAACATTGAAGGATATACTTGATGTTGAGAATCTTCTGTGTGTTGAAGTAATGGTTGCGAAGATTCTGGAACATGAGTCCGTTTTTCTTGTCTTAACTGAACACCACGTGAGAGTTTTTCCTTCAATTGTAAATAGTGTTCACAGCCTCTGTAGTTAGCTGGATGTTGTTGTTGACAGTTGACGCACTTAGGCGGTATTGTTTTGGGATTTGGGCATTGAGAGAAATGATGAGCCTCTAGAGATCGTACGCAGCGTGGTTCGAGTTGGCAGTAGTTCTTAGTATGACCAAAATTTTGGCACCTTGTACACTGAGGAATCTCTTTGGATTGGCGTCTGATTTCGACTTTAACTACACTGTAAAATAGGCGACTGAGATTTAGTATTGATTTACCTTGGTCATTGTTGTCTAGTTCTATTGCACAAAGTGGAGTGGGCTGTTTGTTCTTTCCTAGGAGTCTCGTTACTTAATGAACTGGATAGTTAAGTTCTTCAAGGGCGACTTTTATCTCTTGATCACTGAGAGAGTAAGGTACATTTCGAATAACAGCAGAAAATTTCTTTTCAGAGGGATTTTTATAAGTATAGTATTGCTGACGAATTGAGTCAAAGTAAGTAGTAAATGATCGAAAATCATGGGATGTTGATGCGTATACTTTTATGATTGAACCTTTCAACTCTGTATGAAATTCTGATTGTACATAATTCTGTATGCTTTGTAATAAGAGCTGATAGTTCTCAATAATCTTTAAGCAGATAGGTGGAATTTTTCCTTTCGAAGTGTAGAAGCAGCAGAAGGTTCCTCCATGCTGTCTTCTGTAGCTAAAGGCTGAAATCTGTTTTGAGTTGGAATGTTGGTGTAACATGTCATATTCTGTGCTATTTCTGTATTTGAACTTGTGCACGGCCGCTTATTAATTTGCATATTAGAAGGGGTTGAATTCAGATTAGGTACTGAAGAGGCATTCTTGTTCGCAGTATTTAAGATAGTAACATTTTTACTTCCGAGATGAGTCAACTTAACATGCTTAGCAGAAAGAGGTTTCAGTGATTTTTTAGGTAGCTGCATAAATATTGTTTGTTTGATCTTCTTTTGTTTGTAACTAGGCACCAAGGAAATGTTTACAGAACCTGTGTCATTTCCACAATTATGAATATTTATATCACTACTCACAGTTTCCATTTGATCAACCATAGTATGAAAATCATGTTCAAATGTGCTAGGATCTAAACCAGAAGAACCGGATTCATTTCCAGAAGAACTACTAATTTGAACTGTGTCCATGCTTGAAGAAAGTTTTTCACGCACTCGCACCAATGAATAATAATGTTAATTTGAAAACTAATTAAACCATTATTTTAAGTAATTAATCAACACTATAACAAAATAAACAACAATTAACACTAATATTGACTCCTCAGTTTGAAATAATCTCAGATAAATCACTCGAAAAAGCAATACTGTATCAAAACACATGGCAGATACACCCGATCACCTCGACGGTTCGCGTGCGAATCCATACTGCAGTTGGTATTGCCTTTACGAGCATTGTATTATCTCTGGCGTTGTTGACGATTTAAAAAAAAGCAATCACCAACCTACCCCTCTTGATATATTCATATATTTTCTATTTCCTTATATATATATATATATATATATATATATATATATATATATATATAAGTAACAATTCTCTAACACTCGTGCACATTCAATGGACATTTCCTACTTTATTACAATAATATTCACTGGCAACTTCACAACTACTATTAACCGACACACTATTTCATACACGCGCACTCCATTCGACTATATAAGAACGGTCTTGCTTCTGCGCTAATCGTCAATTTTTTCCACCGCCGTCTGGATTGCAATATACTGCCTGCTCAATGAGGTCCATTCTGCGTATATAGTCTGCTGAGAAATCTCCGCTAGATGTCAGATCATACAACACCATACCACAGTCTAATAGATACAGTCACGCAACTCATACGTATAAAATATACCAACATTTGACAACTGTCGCGACAGTAGCCCTCTAGCGGCAGGCAAGTTAAAAGTGTGCACACGACATATGATAACACATCAGAAAACGGGTTTTGCGTAATTTATTTTATATTTTTATGCTATACAATAAGTGTATATGGTTCTTACTAATTCTACTTTAGAATCCTGGAAGAATTTCACACGAAGTTAATCTACAAGTTTCAAAAGCTATGAATAAGCGTAATTCTTTCTGCTTCTTACAACTGAATCATGGCCCTGATCACGTATCATGGTTTGAAATAATATAATTGTTTGTACGTGGACGGTTAATTCAATTCATTCCGAAATATATTTATAAACCATTGGAACTCTATATTTCCTGTGAGAAGAGTCAAAATTGTAGGGCATATCTCGTAGGGTACATCGCGTGGTGAACTCCTCTCCCTATTTCCTGAGAAATTGACTATTTTCCATACCGCAAATTGGGGGAAAACTCGGCCGCTGAGGTAAACTTAAAAATGAAAAAGGGGAAGATTTAAACCTTAATTTGACAGACATTGATTTATGAAGTTCATTATTTTTCAATTTTTTTTAATTAATATTTTGAGTCCCTAATAGTGCTGATATTATGGTTTAAATTTTAATGGAAAGTTTACCGCATTTTACATTACATTTCCAGTTTTCACACATAAGCTTAATTTTAACTTACCCTACCTATATAATACGTAATTTGCATGCACTTACTGTTATTATGACGTAGGTGAGAACAAATGAATGCACAATTAACTTCAATTAACTCAGAAACTGTAGGCCTAATTTTATTTTCAGAGCAGAAGTGGTGTATGTCAAAAATGGGTAATGAGGGTTAAAGAAAACATTCTGTAAAATGCAGCGCAAAGTAGCAGTTAATATTGAATTCATTTAAATTATTAGTAGTCAGTGAATAGCACGAAGGATATATTAATTGCTACTTTGCGCTGTATTTTACAGAATTTTTACTTTAAACCTCATTACCTAATTTTGACTTATACCACTTCTGCTCTGAACGGCTCAAATAAGCACTGGTAATGTAAAATCAACACCAATAACAGTCATGCAAATTATTACAGAAAAGATTGATCTTTATATTAAATTTAAAAAGGCTCTTTTATTTCTTGAGAACTTAATACGTCTGCCACATGAATCTACACCAACACATCAGAAATTTATCGACACAGTCTGGATTTATTCAAGAAATGAATATTGTGCAAAAGGATTATAATACGCCATGAATTCTTGAAAAAATTAGCATCATAATCCCTACTTGAATGCAATATAACATTCAACTTCTGAAAAATATAAAGAAAAAAAACACGAATACAAAAATTATGGAATTACTTGCATTAAAAACTGTAGATAGGCGTACATTATCCAAAATCGGTACACATTTACACACGATCTCTGCAAAACAATAATATATTGTAACAGGTATTTACTTTGTTTTTATTTAAACTATCCTTCCTGACATACAAATAGGTAACTGATAACTAATAAATGTTGTATAAAACACAATACATAGGCTACCTACAGCGTGGATTATAGGTTATGACTGAGTTATGATTTTCTCTTGGTCTTTAGGGAATCTGAAGAACGACATATTCGGAGATTTAAACTTGTTGTTACTGCAATTTTCGTCATTGCACACATTGCCTTTATTCCGACGCATGATTAAAACGTTATTAAAACATCTCGCATACCTTTAAAGCACGTGCTGGCTGTATCAACCCTATGACCAGTGCCTTGCCTGCCGGTTGAGCGCTAGTGTCGTAAATGTTGGCAAAAAAGTGTTCAAGTTGCGCGACTGTATATATTAGACTGTGACCATACGCAACATTAGTTGAAGGGTACACGGGAATAACGAACAAGGTCCATCAAAAGTCGAAATTGAGTTAATAGTGCCATCTGATAGTAGAAGGGGAGTACTTTCATGTGGCTGCATTGCCGTGCGTTTTTTAAAGCGCTTCAGTAAAGCGCTTCATGCCTTTGCTGCAGCAAAAGAGGGTCGAAAAAAAAACGCAAGTAGGTCAAATGACTGCAAAATGGTGGACAATTAATATTGGCTTCTATTTCTGCAGTAATAAATTTAACCCTAAAAGAACCAAATATGTTAAATAATTTCGACTTCCATGATAATGGCATGGAATTATTATTACTAGACGATTTTGACAATAATGAACGTTGCAAAAGATCAAAACACACATTCCGCCATGATGGATCGTGCAGCAAACTCGTAAAGCGAAGTTTTGATTTGCTGCACGCTTGCTACGGCGCTGCTGCAGCGACGGTGAAGCAAATGTAATAAAGAACGGTCTTGCTGCAGCGCTTTACGTCTTGCTTAAAAAAACGAACGGTTGGTATTATGTAAGAACGAAAATTGTCCTCAGTTTTCTGCGTTAAAGTTTCTGTATACTTTGGAAGAATGAACAATGTCACATCCATCCCAAGAAAGAACGAACAATGTCCATTTTAAACACAGAAACTAATGCAGACAGCTGTTACAAAATTGATCTTAGAGTCATAGCATATTGCTGGTTAGTTTATTTTTAGATAATATGTCAATAAAAGTTTCATATTATACAATAATAATATTATTAAATGGCTGTATGATATTTAGCTGTTATTCCATGTCATAATGAATTATATTAATTTTCATTAGAAATTGTGATCATAATACAAACAACTGTACTATTTCAGTGTTCAGATGTCTGTGATAGGGTGTTGATTATTTTCATTATTATACTGTTATAGTACAGTAAATATTGTAGTGTTTGTAGTTAGTGCAATTTATTTTTAAAATGTCTGATGTTAGAGAAGATCAATTATCCGCACCCATACCATGTTCTGTCAATTCAAAGAAGAGAAAAGTTACAGGACGTGTTACAGAAGCATAAAAAATTCGTGCTATGAGTCATATTATGGGAGAAGATTGTAAATGTTCTCGTTTTGAGTGTTTTCAGAAAATAAGCCTAAGTGAAAGAAGCGATCCTATTAAACATTTCAATGAATTATCATCATATGACACTCAAAATGCTCACCTTTCAGGACTGATTTCAGTACTTAATGTGCAAAGAAGAAGATCCAGAAAAACACAAGATGAAACTGATTTTCATAATTTTTCTTACCGATATAAAATGCGAATGAAGAGACATGGGCAAAATATTGATGTTCCCGTTTACTATAAAAACATTTATTGCTCTATATGGAATAACAGGCAGACGTTTATTCACTTTAAAAAGGTCATTGGCTACTACTGGAAAATCCCATACAGAAACAAGAGTTAAACATGGATACAGGTCTCACCAAATGAAAGGAGAGCTTTTATCTAAAATTCAGCAGCACATTCAATCACTTAGAGGTCGGAAAGTCCACTAATATTTTCACTATAGCCGAAGGTTGTATCTTCCAGAGTATTTGAATATTTCTAAGCTGCATAAGTTACACTTAGAAAAATTTCCTATGAACCCTGTGTCTTACGAGCAATTCAGACTAATGTTTGTCACATTTCACATATTAAATCAGAACTTTCCAATGAAAAAAACGCAAGTAAATTAGATAATTTTGAGAAGGAGAAACAACATTTGATTTTGAAGAATGAATTGCACAAGAGAAAAGGACAGAAGTTTTATGAAGTAAAACGGGCTGCACGTCTAAAATCCAGGAAGTCAGAGTATAAAGAGGCTATCTGCATGGGTTTCCAAAGAAAATTGCAAGTTCCAAACATTTCAACTGGTGAGGTCTATTATCGTCGACATTTGCCTTTTACTCTTTTAATATACATACGCTGTCAACAGGAAGATCTATTTTCTAGGTATATGATCAAAGTATTTAAAAGTAAAGGCTCTGATGAATTTTGTTCTTTGTTATGGTACCACTGTATAAATATTGCACCAAGCTGCATTGGTGAACTCGATATCTTCTGCGATTCTTGTTCCGGACAAAATAGGAACTATACTGTATTTAGATTTTGTCATTATTTAGTACATACTAAGAAGAGGTTTGATGCTCTGTGGATCATATTTCCTACTCGAGGCCACTCGTACTTGGAATGTGACAAGAACATGGGACTTGTCAATCAGAGAGCAAGTTGTGAAGTACCCAATGACTGGAGGCAAGAGACTGCGAATTCTCGGAGAAAACCAGAAACATTCATCATTGTAAACTGTAAACAGCTACAAGGCAAAGTACAAGGACTTACAAATTTTGAAAAAACCTTGTTCTCCAAGTATTAGAGAATACTTCAGTCTTCTTCCTGTCAATGACGAGTCACAAGAAGTCAATGACTGTGAATGAGACGAATTTATAGTTCAATCTAATCATTCATAGTGGCAATTTCAGTGTAATTAGATTAGTGTGTAGATTTGATTTCAATAATTGTTTGGAAAAATGAACACTCAAAGATAACAATATTTATAATGGATCAACAATATTTATAACTTTTAACAAGAATACGCTACACGAAAGTAAAAATGTGCTACATTGTTTGAAAATAACATGCCTGATTCTATTTCCAACAAAATTCAATTAAATTGTGACATTGTTCATTCTTCCCATTTATAAAACGTAGCAAACTAGACTTTTTGTAGTTTTTCATTGTTGTAATTCATAAAATCAAAGCAATATTTTGTCACATATTTGCTTTATAACGCTACATTACTGTGTGATAAAAAAATAACAATAAGTTAACAATAAACTAATCGTTTCAAGCCCTCAAACTTTAAATTTCATTTATCTCAAAATTATTCTGAATGGACCTTGTTCGTTATTCCCGTGTACCCTTCAGTTATAATGGGAACGTAAACGCATTCTGTTTAATAAACACGATCATTCTCAAGTTTTCCTTTAATTAAACTAGATATTATGTGTAAATGTATACCAGAGATAAAATCTTACCTGAAAAAATTATGTCCATCACTTGAAGTCATAACTTCAGAATTTTCTTGGACTGAGACTTTGAATAGCACACCGATCGAAATGCACACTGTGTTTCATTCCTTCCAATATTAGCTAGTAGTGGTCGTACAAACTTTGTTATTATAATCTGGATAACCATCTGTTAATGATTTGGCATACTGAAATTTAATAATGCTCAGTCTGAAAGAGGAGAATGCGCAAATGTGCGAATTGTTCTTGTTAGTTGAGAAAACTTCGTACAATATGGTACTGCGGTTTCAACGAACACCTACAAATGTTTTATTAAGGCAACAAAAGTCTATTTTGGATATCTAAGCTCTCCTCTGTCTTGGTCATTTAATGAGTCGAAGTTTTAGGCATAGATATATCCCTAATAGACCAATCACAACTTACTTTCTCATCAATTACGCGTATTAAATATCTGCAAATCAAAGCTTGGGAGATAGTTTCTAAATTAATGTCTATCCTGTAATTTGGTACTCTAAGCTTATCCAAAAGAGTCAAAACATGATCAGGAAGAAGAAGGTCATATCGGTAGCGATATCTGTGATACTATTTCCACCAGTTGGAAAGGTCTTTCCGCAATATACACTATCTCCAGTGACAATGGCTGCTTAGGAAGCTATCATAAGTCCTGACTTCAATATTCTTTTGATAGCTTATGCTGCTGTGTACGTATATTTGTTATATCATTACTACCACCTCCCATTCTAACTGTGCTAAAAGAACCTCTACTGGATCTCCAGAAAATCTTGTGAGAACGTAGAAAAATCCATTTTTCACAGATGTATGATACAATGAACTGAAGAGTTCACAGTGAACAGAAGTGCCTCTGTCGTCTCTTTGGTTAGCTCTTTCAATTTAGCCCGTTTCGATTCAGCCTGAATCCTTCTTATATATCCGACGAAGTATTCTTGTAGCCACTGCAGTCTTTCATCAGCTACAGAATAAAACTGCATGGAACTCGGGTTGCATATGCTATGTTTTGTCACGTCATGCACAGTGAGAAATTTATATATACACTTCATGAAATATACAGATGGGCCAACTTGTGAGAAGTCTGCATTAGATTAGATTAGATTAGATCTAATCTAACCTAATCTGCATTGGTATTGAGACGGGCATTGTTATTCATGAAGTCAACTATGGCAGTTACTGCAGGAGGGAACTCTTGTACAGCCGTTAATACATTCATTTTTTTCGAAGTTAATAGGTTAAATGCTTGGTATAACACCAGGCTTTAATTTTTTTCTTGCAGTTCTCTCTATAGTCTTCTGAAGTAAAATGGATACTACACACAAGTGAGTAATCGGTTGGAACCCACCTGCTACCATTATAGACATCTTGTCTGGATATAGACGCCAGCCACTTTTGTCTAAGTTCTTTTGCTGAGGAAATTTCATGATATTTTATTTCTTTTGAATGTGAACTTCCTTGTTTAGATTTACAAAGGAGAACACAACAATTCACCAATATTAAACATGAACACAGCAGCTATTTTATATCGAAAATTAATTTTATAACTACTGACTTAAACGAGTATTTAGCTTAGTCAGATGTAATAATTAATCATACAATCACTAACAATCGCCTCAACACTTTAACATCTGCAGATTAGAAATGATGCGGTATGGTGCAGTCACAGTCGCGCTCTAGCGGAAAATTCTAGAAACATTGCTATACGGCGTTTCCCATGTTAAATTGTACCGAAGAGCAGGCAGTAATACTATAATCCAGACGGCGGTGATTTTTCTATAACCTGGAATTTCCTCGCGTTGAGAAAATGTTGGGGAAATTTTCGAGTTGTAACTGGCAATATTGGTGACGCCAATGTGGCCATAATTAATTTGCCGCTTTGTCGAAGATCAACGTCATCTTTGGTATGAACGAAGTAAATGTTTAATTTCCAGCTATAAATTTTCGGAGTATAATAAGGCTGGAGCATAAGATCAAGAGTTCATTATTCGTAATTTGTTGGAGCAGACGTGACATTCTGAAGCCGTTGTCTTCTTCGCCTTTATTCTGGGTAGTAAAACTGTAAGTAGGTACAGTTCATGTACTGCAATACTTCAAATTATGAATTGAATTAGGGCTTTCGTCTCCGACATCCCCGCTGTCACCACCAAAATTTCAGTATAAGGATATCTCACTGATAACAATTATCTTAACATACTAAAAGAGCAGATTTTTCTGTGTTTGTCGAATGTGCACTATCATGCTTACAAAAGGCACTTTTGCGAAAGGCTTTTTCATTGCCAATAATTTATTTTGCGTGCACAAGGTTGGAATTTTGGAGTAAGAGGGATAAGAATTATCCTTGTTCTGAAATTTATCCAGTAATTAAACTTACCTTAATGTTGTTCCGTGTTGGTGTAGATTCTGGGCGTTAATGTTGTTTATCCATAGCCCGGGTCGCCCTCGGTACCGTAGTTGGTATAGCGCTGGCCTTCTATGCTCATTGGTTGCGGGTTCGATCCGGGCCGAGGTCGATAACATTTAAGTGTGTTTAAATGCGAAAGGCTCACGTCATTAGTTTCACTGTCATGTAAAAGAACTGCGGGACAAAATTCCGGCACATCGGCGACTCTGATATAACCTCTGCAGTTGCGAGCGTCGTTAAATAAACCATAATTTAATTTTTTCCATAGCCCGGGTATGCTTTTTTAATTTTGTTTATAGTTAAAGTCGAGAAATATTTGATGAAATTGTTCTTCCGGTTGCACTCTCGGAATGGCGGTATAGGAACTCAAATAGGTATAGATAGTCGGTTTTTTTTTTTGGTGTTTTATCTGGTAGCCTAATAATCCTTGTTGATGGATCAATTTACACTACTTTCGCGGAAGTTAAAGTTCTTTCGTGATGCGTCAAGTAGATCCATTAGTCATCGTAAGATTACTAGAATACTAAAGCCTTTACTCTAAAGGGAGTAGTGTAGTGAATCGATTTAATATACGTAAATAAGACAATAGTAGATAAGTAGAGTAACGCCATCTTTTGAAATTTATCATATTGGTTTACTTGTGTAAAACTAACCTATAATCAAGAGTCTTTATTTAAAAATCCGCGCAGTAGTCAAGCTCCGTAATTACCATAATTTTTAAGGGTTTGTTCTTCAACGAATTCGTAGCGTAATGGCTATGATGGTGGTGGTTTGCTGAACGAAAGGTCCTAGGATCGAATCCCGGCGTATCGAAAGATAAGTCATATATTCTAATTTAAGATGAAGTAGTTCGTAGAATAAAGTAGGTAGAAGGTGAAATAGAGGTGTAAGGTGGGAGAAAGAAAAACGGGGTAGGAGGGGTCGGGGGCATGAGCTCCCGATTTCATTCATATTTTCAAGTACTGTCATCGTGCGTGACGTCACATATTGTGTCATCGATCTCCAATTGATCTAGATAAGTTATATTGCCACATTTTTATTAAAACAGTGTTTCGTAATTGCAATGTAGCATGCGGACATATGTGATATCATATAGACTTATTACGTCATCCAACTTACTGCTTGGGAAAACAGCGACTCTTAATTGGATCTTACCCTTCTTTTATAGGCCTATTTTCTTTATGATAAGTGAAATAGGCTACGATATAATGGAAGGTTGAAAATGACCACCAATTACTTGTAAAGACTAAGCTTATTAGAAAGTTGGGTAAATTTAAAGATATCATGAAAAGGTTTGATGACATAAATGACGTCCAAAGTGTGTGTGTGTATACCGCCATGTTGTTTTTTTTTTTTTTTTTTTCAAATTGACGGTTTCATTATACAGGGTGTTTAAAAATACGTGGCATAATTTCAGGTATATATTTCCCACATATAGACAATCAAAATAGTTCATTACAACATGTGTCCGGAAATGCTTCATTTCCGAGTTTTGGCCTTCACAACATTGAAATTCGCCGGAACGTTTTTCTTTCTGCAGGTCGTTGTCATTACAGAAGATGTTCAAAATGTCCACCTCCTGCTTGAATACAGACCTCACATCGATGTCTCATTGACCTGCGAACACGATCCCAAACTCCAGGAGTATTGCGTATGTCCTCAGAACATGCCACAATTCGATTCAAAGGGATTCCAAATCAGGCACCGGAGACAAATAAACCAATGATTTTAAATGGCCCCACAAGTAGAAATCGAGAGGGTTCAGATCAGGTGAGCGTAGAGGCCAAGCAATTGGGCCACCTCTACCTATCCATCGATCAGGAAACCTTCGATCCAAGTACTGGCGAGCCGTATGACTGAAGTGTGCAGGAGCGCCATCATGCAAGAAGTGAATGTGTTGACGATTGATCAGTGAAGTGTCTTCTAAAACATGAGGTATGGTGTTTTCCAGGAAGTTTGTGTATGCCTGCCCGTAAGTCTGTTTACAAGTACATGGGGTCCAACTAATCGATCACCAATGATACCGCCCACATGTTGAGGGAGAACCACACCTGGTGATGAGATGGGAGAGTTGCACATGGATTTTCATACGCCCATACATGCTGATTGTGGAAATTTGTTATGCCATCTCGTGTGAACTGTGCTTCATCTGTAAATAATACTAAGGCAGGAAAAGTTCGGTTTTACACCACACTGCTGCAAGAACCACTGACAGAACCTAACTCGTGCAGGATAATCTGCTGGTGACAGGGCCTGTACATATTGCAAATGATAAGGATACAATTGATACTCTTTCAACAGTCTCCAGACAGTCGTATGAGGAACATTGACTTGCAACGCTACCTTTCGTGTGCTGATAGAAGGAGTCATGTTCACAGCCTCCAGAATCTCCTCCTGTACTTCTAGAGTTGTAGATCTTGGTCGTCCCCTTCCCAAACCAGGAGAGTTAAATTTTCCATACTCGCACAGACGGTAATGGAGACGTACAAATGTCTTCTGATCTGGACATTGTCGCTGTGGGTACCTCTCCTGGTACAAATGACGAGCCAGCGCAGCATTGCCGTCCACTTACCGTACATGAAGTGTATCTCTGCCAGCTCTTAATTTGAATACATGTCGCACAGTCTAACGCCTACACAACATTGAATGTAACCTTTGCCTCGGAATGAACTGTCAGAGTGCCCACTTAATGTCTCCTTTGATGGCAACGACCTGCGGAAAGAAAAACGTTCCGTGAATGCAATGTTGTGAAGGCCATAACTCGAAATAAAGCATTTCGGACACATGTTGTAATGAACTATTTTGATTGTCCTACATGTGGGAAATACATACCTGAAATTATGCCCCGTATTTTTGAAACACTCTGTATATTTATAGAGTTTATAGAGTTAATGCCATTAAATTAGCGTATATAATATTTAGTACTCGCTATTCTGTTTTATTCATCATCCACTTCGCCTATTCCTTCACTAGTATAAGCTTTTGGAGTTAACTTCTACTTTCCATATCTTGGGTAGACTTTACCGATGTCTTTCACGAAATGAGGTACTATTTTGGCAGCAATATTCGAACAGTATGATCGTAAGCTCTAGAGGTAAAGATACTAAGGTAAATATCCAGAACAACTGCTTCTGTCCTTTCTTGAAAAATACATTCTAAAAACCCCCAATTTTTGTCCCAAAAGTGAAAACACTAAGAAAAATGAGCGAGAAACGTTAAAATTTGAAGTTTAGAAATCTCAGAACTCCAATTTTCGCAAGTAAATTCAAAACACTAAAAAATTCGCAAAAACAAAAAAGAAAAAAACTTTAAATATAGACAATTTCAAGTTACATTTCAATTTATAATAACGATCAACTTAACATTCCTAAGCTAATATAGTCCCATAACCTAACCTATGTCAACGACGAAACAGTTCAGTAAATAACTACGATCACTTACCTTATAGTAATTATAGTAATACATTTCTCCCACTTCCATGAAAAAATAATGCATGCGTTCATGATGATCTGAGTATGCCCTTTTGAACATGAACTCTGCTAAATATTCGATATCTGTAAATACGTAAGTACGACTTATACACATCATCACGAGACATAGAACTACATGCTCCTTCCATCACCAGAACTAATGTCAAAGTGACAAAGACAAAATGAAAACAATCGAATTAATGACATCATCAAACATCGACTTATACACGTCGGCTGACAACAGAATTGTCTTGACTGTGCGCATGCGCGAACTTGATCAATAAAAATCAAAACTAACCAAACCTAACTTTCGTATATGGAAGATGTAATTGGAGCATGAAGGGAACTTATTGATTTGATCTGGAATGTACACGCGAAAAATAAATTAAAGTAAGGATCACGCTGGCACTGCATGAGAAGTCCCGCATGCGCCTCAGCCAAATTGTTTCTGTCGGTCGAGCCCCTCCTCTTATTTTACACCATGGCTGAGAACCACTTCCAATCCAACAAATCCGTAAGTACGTAAATATAATAAATCTAAACTAAGATTGTTTTCCGCTCACTTTTTCTAAGTGTCTCCACATTAGAATAATAATCAGAAGGTTTTAAAAATATTAATTTCATAAAAATCCAAAAAAAGCAGTACTTATAGATAATTACTGATACTAAAATATGTACATTTCATCTTTTTTGGCCTGATCACAAACTTTTATACAAAAGCCATAATAACCACAAACCATAACTATCCTCACTCCATCTCGCCAAGAAATTGTGATCTTGTAAATGTTGACTTTTTCCACATCTTTAAGCTTCAATGCTAATATAAGGTCTATGGAATACAATAAATGATATGAAATGAAATATGCTTACATTAGTTTCACTATTAGCTATTATACTGCACACATTAGTAACATTAAATGCAGATGTTTGAGATGGGTAGGGTATATAAAATTGCCGCTACCAGCCGGAGTAACGACCGGCAGATCAAAGAAAAGCTAAACAACATTAACAAACCTGTCGATTGCACAGTGTTCTAAAGCGATGTTGTCACGTCTTTTCAAACTGCAGGGCATACAAACGAGAAACACGACTACTTTATAACTAGTATAATATAATAATAATAATAATAATAATAATAATAATACTTTTATGCTATCTAACTACATTAATTAAATAAATACGTAAATTACAGTTATTAATTACCTGGACATCCTAGCTCTCATCTGAACTGCTTCCTTCACTGTCACTGTCACCTATGCTTATAATGAACGAGTCTCTGTCGTTTTCAGAATCACGATCAATATATTGGCGTTCTATTTCTCTTGTCCTTCTAACACACTTTGTCCACAATTCTGAATTTATAAGTTCAACACATTCTCGTATAGTTCTGCATACACTGTCACTACGTGATGGAGTCACATTTCGTTTTCGAACCTCATGTTTTAAGCGCGCCCAAATAAGTTCAATAGCACTTAAATTACAGTGATATGGGGGCAACCAAAACCTCATGGTTGAAATCTCTTGCAAATTTTGTCAATAACAAACTCTCTTACTGATATTAGCTTCTTTTGTAAGTTCAAGCAATACAGATATAGTGGGGAGTGGATTGAGGACCTACTTCTAGATTGTGTTGCACCATGAAGCTAATATCATCATCCTTTCTTGTGGATCTATTTGGTAGCCTAAACTGTAACCTGTAATGATACAGCGTTTATCCATTACAATTATACATGAAGGGCTTGTTGGAAGATTTTCATTAATTTGTTTGTAAAACAGTCCTGAAAATTGCAGAATTCATTTCATTATGTGAATTGCTTGAGTCGCTACATTTCTAGCTGGAAAGGAACATAAATTTGGAACCCGGCCGTCACTACTATCTGCGTGCAAAACCATAATTCAATTTCGTGAGATGGGGCATTGAAGACACATGAACAACTCCCATCATCCAGACCTTTTTGGGGACATCATGCGGTGTCATACCATGTCTCGTTGAAAAATATCATTTTTTGGCCTGCCGATCTTTTAGAATGAAGTGTGTTAAAATATTTTACTCCACGTTACTGTTCTCGGGTATTACCATTATCATTAATTTTTGTTGTAAGAATTCGAACCTGAATCCTAACTTTTTCAATAATTCTCTCAGGGTTGTTTCTTTGTAGGGAATTCACACATGTTTTGAAGTTCTATTAATATTTCACTAACTGTTGGCAACTGTCCATTTTTTTTTAAATCATACACCGTTCAACGAATCAGATCGTGAGGTGAAGTTATCAGCTTTTTCAAATTTCAAATTTCTGTTTTCTATTTTTACATCTTTTGGGTGTTTTAGGACCTGTTTTGCTAACTCTGCTTACGGCTTGCCTACTTTAATGCAACAGCTTTGCGGTCCACTCTGTAATCGGTCCCTTGCCCAATTTATTAATTTTGATGTAGGCATATACATTACAAATTATTTTCTGGAGACTGTTTATTCAATGTCCCCATATATTTGCTGCCTGTAATTGTCTTACTCTACTAGTTGAAGGAACACACGCATTTACATTACTTTCAACTTCATCATCGCCTCTCCCCACGGCCTCACATATTAAATATTAACACCAACTTAGAACTTCCACTTGCAATGCCTTTACTAAACTTAATGAACATTTGTTAAAAATGCAGTAACCTTGGTTCTTACCCACTTGGACTTGATATGTACACGCTCAAATTCGTCAATTGGATTGCCAAGGCAACAGATTTTTGTAGATTATGATTGGAGTGGTGGGACTAAAAGAACCACAATCAAAGCACGCGACAAACAATGACTTATAAATAACAAAGCCTCGCTGTCATTACTCGGCTGGCTGGCGGTGATTATACCACGATGGGCGAATCCAGAAATGCATATAGTGTTGGTTGGAGGCCAGAGGGAAAAAATACCTTGGGGAGGCTGAGACATAGATGGGATGATAATATTAAAATGGACTTGAGGGAGGTGGATATGATTGGGGGAGAGACTGGATTAACTTTTGCTTAGGATGATAGGCCGATGCTTGCAGCTTATGTGAGGGTGGCAATGAACCTCAGGTTCCTTAAAGCCATAAGTAAGTAGATAAGATTCATTAATATATGTCACATCACCGGACGTGTATACGTCACCAAACATCGTAAGATGGAGATTATTAGCTATTTTAAAGTCATTTCATTAAGTCAACAATATATAAGCACGTATGTTTTGTAGAATTGAAAAATTTACAATCTTCAAACCAACTATTCTTTATGTAATAGCAGCCTTTTTTCTTACACTCATTACAGTGCAATTCGAAAGGAATTTAAAAGCTATTGACCTATTTAATAGTCTGTATACTGCCAACTATTATTGTTTCGTTTATAGACAATTACCATAGAAATAATCGATGTAATTCTACAGATAGATGATTTTGACAGTTTGTCTCCTTGGCTTAATGGTTAAGACGTCGAACAACTGGTGAGATGGGTTCTTGGTTCGAATTCCAGCATTGTGCAGTTGTGAGTAAATAAAATGTAATATAGTTGATCTATATAAAGTAGAATGTAATTGTAGATATGTAAAAACAAAGAAGACAAAAGAGTAAACTTGAGAGAAGAGCTAGGGGAAAAAAGAAACTAGAGAGAAGATGAATAGGAGGAGAGAGGGACGAAATAAGAGAATAATTTTAGTTAAATACTCGTATTTCGGTAGTAGTGACGTCATCTATTACATACCTTTTCCATCGTATCTTTAAAATACTCAAAAGGTGGTCTACTTGAACTGGGTTACTTCTCTTGGTTGTGCAGGATGGCGAACCTAACTAACCTTAGAGCTCCAGCAACGAATCAAGATGCTGGAGGAGCAGGTGCTATTATTGCTTCCACTTCTGAATGAGGTAAGGTTGTACTGTATTGTATTTATTTCAACCTTACATCCTCTGATCTTCTTCATGAAATTTGGATATTTGAATCTTTTTAAAATAAATATTCATACAAAAATTTTTGTTCCATATGTTAAAACTTTAG
>JAJSOF020000029.1:34395070-34407670 GCA_025594305.2 Periplaneta americana
TCCCATATGAGTCGACCCTAAGAAAAAATTACTTAGAATATACAATGAAACTTTAGCTTCCATTCGGGAGGATTCTTACATATGGGTCTCTGTGGATGAAACCTCAGATCCTATGAATAGGTATATAGCAAATATGGTAGTAGGAAAACTTAGTCCTGATGGACCTTCGATTCCACACCTCGTATGTGTTAAGGAACTTTCGAAAGTGAATAGCCAAGCCATTGCTTATTTTGTAAATAAAGGCCTACAGTCTTTATACTCAGGTAATATAGACGATTCTAAAGTTCTGTTGTTTTGTACTGATGCTGCCTCATACATGGTTGCTGCAGCTCCACTTCTTAAAACATTTTATCCTAACCTCACGCATGTAACCTGTCTAGCACATGGCCTTCACAGGGTTTCTGAAACAATCCGGAATGAATTTCCTCTTGTCAATTCGTTTATTTCTAACACAAAAAAATGTTTTTGTAAAGCCCCATCCAGGATTTCAATATTCAGAGAGAACTTTCCAGATATCCCACTCCCACCTCAGCCGGTTGTTACACGATGGGGAACCTGGATTCAGTCAGTGGTGTATTATTCTAAGTATTTTAAAGAAGTGGTCACAGTTATTGATAAATTACCTGAAACTGATAGTGCAGCGTGTGTCAAAGCAGTGGAAGATTGTCTGAATGACTCACGAGTGAAACACGATATTGCCTACATAACATCAAACTTTTCTTTCATACCTGCAAGCATTGAACAATTAAACGTGAAAAACAATCTCTTTGTAGCCAAATAGCAATAGTAAAGGAAGCTCAAGTGAACATACATTCTGCTTTGGCGAAACTGGGAAAAAAGTTAAAAATAAATGGGACAACGTATTAAATAAAAATGTAGGATTTTCATTGTTGGAAAAAGTATCAAGAGTGATATCGGGGGAAAGTGTAAATGTTCCAGTAAGTATTGATGTTTCTATTGTACCTAATTTAAAATTTGCGCCTCTCACATCAGTTTCGGTTGAAAGAAGTTTTTCTGCTTTCAAAATGATTCTCAGTGACAAAAGGCAAAGGTTAACTGTGGAGAATTTAGAAAAATTCTGGTGGTGTACTGTGCAGATAATTATAATAAAGTCTGAGCATTGAACTGAATTTCAATAACTTAAAATGAGTAATCTTGATATCAATAATCATTATTTCATTAGTTTCAATATATTAAATTTGTGCAGCTCTGTTTATAAATATAATATAGTATTATTTTTTAATGTTTAAACATACTTTTTGTGCGTATTTTAGTGTATAACTAAAAATTTCAGTGAAAGAAATAAGTATGATACCTTGATGTGCCTAAAATGCCTATTTTCATTAAAATAGAGCCTAATTTTACAAATTTTGAGCTTATTTTAGGCACCTAAAACTGCAATTTTTAGTGCCTAAAAATCCGATGTCTAGTCATATGCTATAATTGATTACGTTTCCCGCTTGTTGGTTTCCTGTACGTGTCAAAATTATATTTACAGTTATTTTGTATAACCTAGTATAATTTAATATAATTCAATATTTTCTTAGCTCATAATTTAATTTAATTTAATTTACAATAAATAATAACGTAAACCTGTATAATATTGAGCGATTCCCCTTAAGAGATGGGTGGGGAAATCTGCAGTATGCAGAATATAGATAGGCCTACGAGTAAATTGAATGTTCATGAACCTAAACGAGAACTATGAGAACGAGGTGCACGAATAAAAATAATAAGAACTATATCGTAGGTGAATATAGCCCTCTTTAATCATTGGTATTTAAGTGCCGTAGGTACTCTAAAAACAAGTTATGCAGCCACCAATGTGTGTGTGTTTTTATAGGGAAGGGACTATCGAGATTGAATTCCTCGCATTATTTTCTATGTTGCAGTAAGATGAAGTACAATGTTCGACAGGTTGATGTAATATGCTCGCAGTAGTATCAGGATTATTCGTGTATTTTGTAGGTTAAGGACATGCAGTTTTGAATACTATGTAGGATGATTTTGAAAATTTGAAGTTAAAACATGGTTTTCATAATTAGGGTACAGTACATTAAAAACGTTATTCACGAAATGAATTTCACTACGGATCGTCCTGGATAATAAACATCCCAGTTTATCGAGAGTTTACTGCAGGCGTAAACTCCCACAACTACTGCATATAATCTAAGCTGACATAGCTCGCTGTCGAGGTTGCATATGCTTTTATTAATTTTTCTTTATCCTCTTCCAAAATGAAACTGTAGTCAACAATTCCTTACTTGAAGTAATTACTTTTATTTAATAGCTAGCACTTTCCAGGAACAATTTAATTACTTATATTTTTTAAGGTTTAAAGCATATATTTAGAATATTTCGGGACCTGAATGAAGACAAAAAGCTTTCCCTGGTTTCTACATGTAGGAATATAACAAAAATTGGCATTTTGAGTTGTTTTTAAGAGTGATTAATATATTAATACACTACGTATATCCAAGGGCGCACCCACGGGAGTGGGGGTCCATCGGGTCGGGACCCCCAAAGTTGTAACATTTTACTGAATTTTTAAGCGTTGATAGCATATAATTCCGTTTACTCTAATTTCACCGAAATGATTCACGTCCATGTACGTAACACTTCTGGTTTTTCCTGCTAGCCAAGTCTATCTAATGGCATCCTACTATAATCGTTGGTAGCTAGAGCGCTCTGCTGCTGAAAACGTAGCCGAGTGCCATCAGCCAACAAAGAATGCACACCCTGTACTCGCTGTGTTTCAACCATCACGTTGTCATCACTGCTTAGCAGATTGAGTTCAGTGTTGCCAAAGTATCTATCATTGATTATAATAAGTATTGGCGGTATTTGACTGGTCTGTGTTTGTTTTTCCAAGTATTTGTGTCTTGAAGAATTATTAATGTGAAGTTGTGAAAACTGTTGTGTGATATATTAACTTAATAGTATTAGTACAAGTGCTCACAATGCAAAACATAAAATTACCAGTTTTTTCAGCTCGGTTCCATCAAAGGTGGCTAAGTGCAATATTGAGACTGTACCTAACCTACAACATGATGCCAATATAGGTATTTTTGAACCGTCTGCATCGTCATCATCAACCCCAACATCGGTTTTACTGAATGTGGACTCTAGTGGTAAAGATATAAGTTCTTTTGTTAACAGAGTACTTTCATCAAGGGGAGAAATTTGAGACACTAAATTCCATTTGGGTGCCGAATGAGAATTTCAAGTTCCCAGTAAAACCAGTTGGAAAGAAAGAAAAAAACCTCAGTTTCCAAAAGAGATGGCTCCAACGATGGAAGTGGTTAGCTTATTCAGACAAACAAAACGGTGCATTTTGTAAATACTGTGTTTCGTTTGCACCTCAAGAGGTTGGAATGCACAAAGCTACACCAACAGGAAGGTTAGTGAATCAGTCATTTGACAAGTGGAAACATGCATGTGAAACATTTAACAGGCATGAAAAGTTACAGTATCACCTGAATTCTGTGGATACTTACACTAAATTAAAATCTATCGAACAAGGTAACAAATTGCCAGTTTCTTTGCAGATTGATAAAGCACGAAGAGAGCAAGGGAATGTAAATGTTCAAAGGATACTCCCGATAATTAAAACCGTTATATTTTGTGGCCGCCAAGGCATACCATTACATGGGCATAAGGACTTCGGTCCCTTTGATTTGGAAAATCCACCAAATCATAACGAGGGAAATTTTAGAGCTTTGTTAAGGGAGCGTGTTGATGCAGGAGATGATAACTTAAAGAGCCATCTATTAGTCTGTGGAAAAAATGCAAGTTACATAAGCTGGAAAACACAAAATGAAATTATATCAGCCTGTAACTATATTATTCGTAGCCAAATAGTAGTGAGAGTGAATGAGGCAAGATGTTTTGCTATCTTAGCTGATGAAAGTGTAGATGTCAGTGGGACTGAACAGTTTTCTCTGTCAGTACGTTTCCTTGAAAATGATAGCATCAGAGAAGAATTCCTACAGTTTATTCCAGTTTCTGAGACAACTGGAATAAATTTGGCTAGAACAATTCTTGAGAGCCTCACTGATTTAAAGTTGATTTGAAATATATGAGAGGGCAAGGATATGATGGTGCAAGTGCAATGAGTGGACAGTTTCAAGGTGCCCAGGCCTTTATTCTTAAAGAATGCCCTGCCGCTTTATATGTCCATTGTGCTTCTCACAGTTTGAACTCGCCATATCAGATGCATGTTGTGTTCCAGAAATCAGGAATTGCATTGGCATTGTAGGTAAAATGTGTGAATTTTTCAATACTCCCAAAAGGCAAGATGTATTAATAAACAGTATAAAAGAGCTGCCCTGAAAATAAACGAAGCAAACTCGTCCAAATGTGTGCTACTAGATGGATAGGAAGACATGACTCTGTGATTGTATTAATGGAACTGATGAATGCTGTCCTCCCTGCATTGAAAACCATTTCTTTGTGGACTGACAAGGATGTATCTTCCAAAGCCGATATGCTGCATTCTTCAGTGACCAAGCCTGCATTCCTAATTTCCCTTCACGTAATCAACAAGCTCTTCTGTGTAACAAAAACCTTAAGTGAATACCTTCAGAAGACAGGTATGAATTTGGAAAAAGCACTTAAACATGTAGAATATGTTTTAGAAGTGTTACAACAGGTTAGTGATGCAGTAGAAGACCAGTTTAAATCTATATTCTCGACGGTTTCTGCTCAGCTGACGTCACTTGGAGAGGAAATTAGAATCCCTCGATGTGTATCTGGACAACGTTCACAATTCCGCAGCAATGTTCCTGCTGATAATGCTGAGGAATATTACAGGAGGACTGTATTTTTGCCATTCCTATCTAATATGCAGTCTCAGATAAAAACAAGATTTGCTAAACATAACATTTTGACAAACATTTTTGTGTCTGATCAAGGAAGATGGGGTTGCTAATGATTTTATAGTTCTGGCCAAGTTTTATTCTCAAGTAGATACTAATTTTTGTGTCCAAGATGAGGAATTGGTATGTGAATTTGAACTCTGGAACACATTTTGTAAAGGAAAACAGTACAAGTCAGTGTGGCAAATGTATATTGCATGTGAATATGATTTCTATCCTCATGCGAAAGAGCTGTTGAAGATTTTATTAACATTGCCAGTGTCCACAAGTACAAGTGAAAGGTCGTTTTCGACTCTTAAGAGATTAAAGTCATACCTGAGAAACACCATGGGAAATGATCGTCTAAATGGTCTTGCTTTGCTAAACATCCATCGTGATATCACAGTTTCTCCACAAGATGTTGTTACTGCACTAAAGATAAAGCCAAGAAGACTGGATTTTGTTTTGTAAAAAGAAATTGAAAGAGGTATGTTTGTGTATATGTGTGTGCGTGCGTGCATTTATGTAACTTGACGTTCTTTTATTGGATCCCCCCCCAAGAGAAATTCCTGGGTGCGCCCCTGCGTATATCCTCAATGTTTATACACCGAAAAACAAATGCACACGCAAAGCGCTTCCCTCAAAGTACACGTGCGCTATCTGTTGGTGCTAGTTCAGGATATCCCTATTACAGCAAAGATAGTCTTTTTCCAATCCGTGCGATTCGTTCGATGAGTGCGATACGATGTAGTGAACGCTTACCTTTACGATGACTGTGGATCCGTGTGGAATCTCAGTGATGCGGGATCTTATTTATGATCAACAAAGCCGAGATAACTTAAGTTTTCTTGGGGATTTCCCGTTTGCCTCTGCCGTTCCACCGTCAGTCTTCATTTTCATTTCAATATTCATAATTATTTTAATAGTAGACTACGACACAAAACCGCGCGTTGCCGCGTGACGTAGTAGTGTAAATTGTGACGCGCGTACAGGTGACAACAGTTCGAGGAGGCGTAGTACTCTCCCGAGTGGTTAAGGGTCACTCTGGTGGGACCATGAGCCTGCAATACACGACTAAAGAGACAGATGGCACTACATAGCTGAGTCATGATGTCTGGAAAGAAAGCCACGCTTCTGACTTCACAGACAATCAATAAAACCCTTGTATTAAGGTACAAATAAGCCCGTTTTAACCTGTGGTGCTAGCCTTCATCCCCCTCCGTGCAAATATAATGTACCATAATAAAATATTTATCTTAACGTGACTTCATTTTGATGAGAGAGCGGTGATGAAATTACGATAACGGTGACAAGAGAAATATTAAAGGGAAAGAAACTTGAAGATCATCGCGATCTCTCTTACTTTCAAGAGGTGTCGTGACTGGCATAGCCATGTGGATTCTGACCTGACCTGACTACCACAGTAAGCCTACGTTGTCTAGCTGAAGAGCAGTGGTTAATTTTAAGGAGAAGTCGAAAAGAGGGCATATCTTGCTAAAATAAGTATCGGGTACATAAATAATTTAACGATGAGCCTGGATAACAAGGTAAAGCTGGGTCACTTTTAGTTAGAGGTGGGATATGTCGGTGTTTTTCCGTCACAGCTCCGGAAAAATCGCTGTGATGGTAATAGCGATTTTGTCACAGTGTGATTTTTCTGTTCGAATGATTCTTGGCGATTGCGAATATTGTAAAGTTCTGGCATTCACAGAATCGTTCATCAAAAATATGCCGTATTGCAACGGTAATGTCATCATCACCCATAATGTAGAAGTCTCAGCTTGTCTGGGTTCTTCAAGTCTTCAATTCGTGGTCATTTTACAGGATTAAGAAATATAACTTTTCTTTACAAAGGTAATATAAAGGATGATTCATGAGGAAAGGTAAAAATTTAGGCTGTGAATTCTGAAGTCATTCTGAGTCAAAAAGTTCTTATGAACATGGGTCCGTTTTCGAACGGTTACGGAGATATGGCTCTTTGATTTCACAATAACTTCTGAGATTCCATTGTACTAACTCGCATTTAGAGACAGATAACGGACAAATTTTAAGTTTATATTCAGGTATGCATACATACCTAATATTCTAGATGTCGGGGTCGATGTTTTCGCATGTTTTCAAAGGTACCTCCTTCTGCTTCAATGCACTGTTGCGCACGGGCGTGAATCGCGCTCGTTGCTCGGGAGAGTTGCTCGTGCCTGTTCTTTATGCCGCATCCAAAATACGGTCGATTACCGCCTTTCTCGTTTCTCCCTTCCTCTGCTATACCAAGTTTTTCATACAACCCCATAGACAGTAAATACTCTTCGAAATGGTATCCTTCTGTTTGGAAAGCGTCGTTCATGTTCAGCGACGGCACGCAAGGAACTTTCATCGCACAAACCATAAACATACACAATATCGGCGTATTCTGTAGTCGAAAATTTATAAGACATCTTGAAAAACACAACTTAACACTTCCGATAACTGTACCTATATAACTGCTGTACTGTAGGTAGCTGACTGAACTGCTGTCAACTGATAAATGATAGTGTATTTGTGTTATGTGCTGTTATATACTTTATTCCTTTTCATTTATTTCCATATATAGGACTCTGACAAATTATTATTATTATTATTATTATTATTATTATTATTATTATTATTATTATTATTATTGGTGGTGGTGGTAGTGGTAGTGGTAGTACCGACTTCAATAACTGTAGGCCTAAACCAGCTGATGACTTTCTGAAAATAAAGAATAATTGTGTAATGTTAATAAAATTACAATACAAATAGTAAAATGATGTAGGAGTAAGGGCTAGTCAGGGTGAATGTTGGTAGAGATTAGGAAGCAAGAAATAAAGAATGGGAAGACTCAGGGTGACAGGGAAATAACAGAATAAATTAAATATACTGGAAAAGTACAACAGTGAACAGTTAGCAATTATTGTAAAGATAGCAAAAGAATAGAAAAGGGACAAAGAATTGAATGGTGATTGAAATGGATAGGAGATAAAATCGTTGAGGAGAATTAGATAATGCTAGGGAGTAGAATGATAGTATAGTGGTAAGTGATGCATAGGAAATATGAAGGGTTCAGAATCATAGTGGGCCAAGCACCATATACTAAAACCATAGATACAAGGGTTAAAATGAAGTTATCAACAGTAATCTCACTAGACGTTTTGATTTATCTAGAGAAAATCAAAACTCGAGTGGGATTTAATGACTATTACAAGATTAGAAGAAAGTATATAAAGATTAGAAGTAACGAAGTACTCCAATACAATAAAATATTAATTGACTTACGAAAATACAACTGTCTTCAAATGTATTATTGTACCATCTCAACATTACAAATATTACGCTAGATGCATGCTAGATGGCAGTAGTGAGCAATGCCTTCTCATCGAGAAGTTCTCAATCTATTATACACGATGGCAATGTTACTAGTCAAGAAGACTTTGTTGATTCAGTTTCATTTTATTGAAATGCAACATTCCACTTCAATTATCCGAACCCCAGTAATCAACGTCACTTGACAGATGATTTTCAATAAATCTTAATATTAAACAATCTCTGATACGTGACTATCCATAATATCATATAGCAGAAGCTATAACATAACCTAACTAATATACACAAGTGTTAGAAAAGTTTTAATTAACGACGATGACATAAAAATAAACATGAATAATTTTAAAAGGAATAATTATTGAATGTACAATTTTCAAATTTGAATGTCGTTGGTGGTTCAATTGATGTTATATTGGACGTGTGCGTAATAGAAGTGTAACTCGTTGATCTAGGCCTACATGTTGGATTCAACTTATTCAGGTTTTCCGAATGAATCATTTTAAAAGGAATAATTATTGAACGTACAATTTTCAAATTTGAATGTGGTTGGTGGTTCAATTGATGTTATATTGGACGTGTGCGTAATAGAAGTGGAACTCGTTGATTTAGGCCTACATGGTATATTCAACTTATTCAGGATTTCCAAATGGTGCTCTTCATTTATTTGTAAATCGGATTTCAGAAGATGCATAGGTATGATCAGTGATTTTTATTAATTCTTGTTCTTGAATCCCAATGCGAGTCATATTTGAAACTGCTGTGCATCGACTGGAGTGGTCCAGACCAGCGCAGTTTCAAATGTTGGCAAACAAAGGAACAAATGCTAGGGACGCGATAAAATTAAACAGATGCTAGGGACGCGATAAAATTGTGCGATAAGCAGCCATGATTGGTTGAAATACGTCCTTTCGTACCGTTTTATTGGTCAAAAGTAGTAAGACGTAGTAAGAGTGTAATAGTCACCATAATTCAATGGGAACATATAGCAATAATATAAAGTATACACATTCAAACTAAATGATATGTCAATCTTCATTAAAATGTGGTATTCTCTCAACTTTAACCCTTGCTTTCTTCGTTTTTAATAAATGGCGCTTGGCCCACTATGGCTCTGAACCCTTCATATAGAAGGTGACGAGTAGAAGAAATGAAAGGAAATGAGAGGACACATATCATGTAATAAGAGAACAGATGAGCAGTTTTTGGTCACGTAACGTGTAAGTGATTGAAAGTAATGTAATGTCAGTGGCGTATACTGGTTTAAGGGTCTGGGCTACCACTGACTCTATTATTACACAAAATATATTTTTAAAACCCTATAATAAAATTCCTTACCTATTTATATGTGAATTCCAGACGTCTTGATTGGGACGAAAATACTTTGATGACTTCGTCATTGAAATTACAGTTGGGCCGCTTGCGAAGTTTCTGTAGAAATGACTTTTCAATTGACATCAGTGCCAAGCCGGATAAACGTTCTTGTGTATGAGTTGATATACAGTAGGATTTTATTCTCTTCAACGCAGAAAATGTTCTTTCTACCGATGCTGACGTAGCTGGTATTGTCACAATTAATGTTGCCAATTTAAGGACTTCAGGAATAACTTGGTTCAGCTGGTTTTCATATATGGCAGATAATATTTCATGGATAAGTTTGTTCGAAAAATCAAAGACTTCTGCTGAATATATTACACTTAATTCATTTTTCAAACGTACTTGATCAAAGTGACTGTTATAGGACTGAAATAATTTGTTTACTGCCTCATTCGGGAAGTTTTCTCTATAAGCAGAAAATTTTTGAGAATCTAGAAGATGTGTGAACTGAAGCTTTCCATAATCAGAAAATCTGTCAGTAATTTCCATGTGCATACGATCTAGTATGCTGTAGTACAGCTGCCTGTATTTCAATTCATCATCTCCTTTTCTTCGCTTTAATGGTGGTTCCATTGTATTGGCTGAAGAATTTTCATTTTCCATATTACTCCATATGGACGGAAACCCACTACGTCTGAACTCGGATATAGTATGTTTTAACTTTGATACCTCTTGCAAGCAGTACGCTATGTCTAGACTTTTTGTCTGAAGAATATTGTAGAGCACATCTGTATGTGCGAACACTCTAGCATAGACTTCAAGAAGAAATATATTCTGAAACTATGTGAAAAAATACAAATATCCTTGAGCCTGCGCAATTACATCATCAACCCAGTTTTCTTCAGTCATTACAAATGATATTTTCAAAGAAAGCAGTCAGTTGTTCTCTGTACTCCTTTACTGTATTTACAAGCCGAGATGTAAAATTCCATCTAGTTGGTGCTACGGGAGTTTCTTATTCATAAATTCCTTGAGTTTTTCTGATCTTTTAGGAGATGTTGAGAAAATGCAGCTAAACCCGACAGTGTTTTGAAAAAATGCGGCATTCTGAATGGATGAAGTAGTTTGTTGCAAAACTAAATTGAGAACATGGCTGTAACAATGGACAAATAGTGCTTGAGGATACTTTTCTTGAACTTTTGTTTTTAAGCCATTAATATTTCCCGCCATAACTGAAGCACCATCGTATGTCTGTGCGCAATTAACTTATTGTCGACATTGTATTCTGCTATAACACCTTCCACATGCTGAAACAAAGCAGCAGCAGTTTTGCCCGAACTGACATTTGTGAATCCTATAAACCGTTCTTGAACATTGGCAGTACTGTCGACGTATCTTAAAACAGTGGACAATTGACTCTGATTACAGCAGTCACTTGTTTCATCAACAACAATGGCCACAAAAGGTGCTTCTTCTATTTCAGATTTTATGTTCTTTATCATAACCCCACTTATAGCAAATATTAAGTCATTCTGAATTGCGGGAGAAGTACCACGGAATACTGTTGAACTCTCAAGATGATTGGCCAGTAAATGGTCAAATTCACTTAAGGAACTTAAACATTCAATATAATTTCCTCTATTGTCTGATTCCACTCTCATTATGACCCCGAAAAGCCAATTCTTGTTTTCCTAGAAAGCAGACTGCGTTAATAAGACGCAGTAAAATCTCCCGATTTTTTCACAAGAGCATTGTGTTGGTTGATGTGTAGAACTTTTTGCTTATCTAGCTGTAAATCAATACTTGTCTTCCCAAATTTTGCAAAGTTCATGCTACTATAAATATGAGCTTTTGATTTGTCGTGTTTTAGGACTGCCGTTCGAAGGAATTCATATTAGAAAACCCCTCTTTTGACCACACATTAGTTTCGGCTAAATAACAAACATGGCCAGCAAAATAGTTTAGACAGTTTAGAACTACCACACAACCAATTCCACTTACCATATGATGTTGAAGTGAAATGGCGTGTGTACTCACGCTGTTTTTCTTTTACGTCCATGGACAAATTTAACTGAGGAGTTGGTCTTTCCATTTTCACAATTTCAACTTTCTCGTTGTTATGTACGACGGTTAAAAGGCACTTTAATAAACCTTCTATTACACAGTCATTTTCAACACAAACCTCTCCAGAAACTTGTTCTGCCATATTTTTCACAATATCACTTAATTGGGAAATTAAAAACTTAATAATTCACAATTAATATAACTCTTAGGCACTCGAACAAATCACAAATTTAAAATACTGCACTGCAAGAACACAATCACATTAATGAGCTAGCGTACTAAGCATATTGTTGCTTCGCGCCTTCCAAGAAACCGATCACGAGAGTGGCAACTCACCCACCTACAGTGCACGATGGAAACAGGAGGGAGCGGGGGACGGGGAGTTGAGCGACGTGAGCGGAACGGTCACAGGCTACCCTTCGCGGCAGCGGTTTCTCCAGTGATGCCGCCTTGACAACTTGTTTCTTTTCGAGAGCAGAGAGCGCATATAAATCTAACAATTACTTTAATTTTAATTACTGTGGTAAGGGTTGAAGGGCTAACAACCCTAGGTTGTTTGTATCCCCATCCCCGGGAAAAGGGCTGATTCTCTGGACCACAGCAAAGGGAAAAAGGTTTGGTTTTGGGATTGGAACTCTAGTCTTTTAAAAAGGGGGGAAAATTGTAAAAAAAAAGCTAAAATTTGAATAACCGTAGGGACAAGGGTTGGGGTTAATGGGGTGGGAAAAAAATGGGGGTTTCTTTTTTATTTTGGGGAAGGGGAAAAAATTCCTTTGGCGGTTTTTTGTTCATAAAAAAAAAATTCCAAAAAAGGGCGGAAATCGTGAATTATCTATTTAAAAGGGGGAAAGGTGCGACATCATAATTTTAAAATTACGCCCCACAGAAAAAAAGACGACCAAAAAAGAATAGCTTTTATGAGGTGGAACATACTTTTTATCAGTTCCCAGATATCCATAAAAAATTTTATTGGGGATTTCAAAAAGTAGGACAGGGTATTTTTAGACCAACTATTGGAAAAAAAGAG
>JAJSOF020000029.1:34407770-34445765 GCA_025594305.2 Periplaneta americana
ACCACATTTTAATGAAGATTGACATATCATTTAGTTTGAATGTGTATACTTTATATTATTGCTATATGTTCCCATTGAATTATGGTGACTATTACACTCTTACTACGTCTTACTACTTTTGACCAATAAAACGGTACGAAAGGACGTATTTCAACCAATCATGGCTGCTTATCGCACAATTTTATCGCGTCCCTAGCATCTGTTTAATTTTATCGCGTCCTAGCATTTGTTCCTTTGTTTGCCAACATTTGAAACTGCGCTGGTCTGGACCACTCCAGTCGATGCACAGCAGTTTCAAATATGACTCACATTGGGATTCAAGAACAAGAATTAATAAAATCACTGATCATACCTATGCATCTTCTGAAATCCGATTTACAAATAAATGAAGAGCACCATTTGGAAATCCTGAATAAGTTGAATATACCATGTAGGCCTAAATCAACGAGTTCCACTTCTATTACGCACACGTCAATATAACATCAATTGAACCACCAACCACATTCAAATTTGAAAATTGTACGTTCAATAATTATTCCTTTTAAAATGATTCATTCGGAAAACCTGAATAAGTTGAATCCAACATGTAGGCCTGGATCAACGAGTTACACTTCTATTACGCACACGTCCAATATAACATCAATTGAACCACCAACGACATTCAAATTTGAAAATTGTACATTCAATAATTATTCCTTTTAAAATTATTCATGTTTATTTTTATGTCATCGTCGTTAATTAAAACTTTTCTAACACTTGTGTATATTAGTTAGGTTATGTTATAGCTTCTGCTATATGATATTATGGATAGTCACGTATCAGAGATTGTTTAATATTAAGATTTATTGAAAATCATCTGTCAAGTGACGTTGATTACTGGGGTTCGGATAATTGAAGTGGAATGTTGCATTTCAATAAAAATGAAACTGAATCAACAAAGTCTTCTTGACTAGTAACATTGCCATCGTGTATAATAGATCGAGAACTTCTCGATGAGAAGGCATTGCTCACTACTGCCATCTAGCATGCATCTAGCGTAATATTTGTAATGTTGAGATGGTACAATAATACATTTGAAGACAGTTGTATTTTCGTAAGTCAATTAATATTTTATTGTATTGGAGTACTTCGTTACTTCTAATCTTTATATACTTTCTTCTAATCTTGTAATAGTCAATTAAATCCCACTCGAGTTTTTATTTTCTCTAGATAAATCAAAACGTCTAGTGAGATTACTGTTGATAACTTCATTTTAACCCTTGTGTCTATGGTTTTAGTATATGGTGCTTGGCCCACTATGATTCTGAACCCTTCATATTTCCTATGCATCACTTACCACTATACTATCATTCTACTCCCTAGCATTATCTAATTCTCCTCAACGATTTTATCTCCTATCCATTTCAATCACCATTCAATTCTTTGTCCCTTTTCTATTCTTTTGCTATCTTTACAATAATTGCTAACTGTTCACTGTTGTACTTTTCCAGTATATTTAATTTATTCTGTTATTTCCCTGTCACCCTGAGTCTTCCCATTCTTTATTTCTTGCTTCCTAATCTCTACCAACATTCACCCTGACTAGCCCTTACTCCTACATCATTTTACTATTTGTATTGTAATTTTATTAACATTACACAATTATTCTTTATTTTCAGAAAGTCATCAGCTGGTTTAGGCCTACAGTTATTGAAGTCGGTACTACCACTACCACTACCACCACCACCAATAATAATAATAATAATAATAATAATAATAATAATAATAATAATAATAATAATAATAATTTGTCAGAGTCCTATATATTGAAATAAATGAAAAGGAATAAAGTATATAACAGCACATAACACAAATACACTATCATTTATCAGTTGACAGCAGTTCAGTCAGCTACCTACAGTACAGTAGTTATATAGGTACAGTTATCGGAAGTGTTAAGTTGTGTTTTTCAAGATGTCTTATAAATTTTCGACTACAGAATACGCCGATATTGTGTATGTTTATGGTTTGTGCGATGAAAGTTCCTTGCGTGCCGTCGCTGAACATGAACGACGCTTTCAAACAGAAGGATACCATTTCGAAGAGTATTTACTGTCTATGGGGTTGTATGAAAAACTTGGTATAGCAGAGGAAGGGAGAAACGAGAAGGCGGTAATCGACCGTATTTTGGATGCGGCATAAAGAACAGGCACGAGCAACTCTCCCGAGCAACGAGCGCGATTCACGCCCGTGCGCAACAGTGCATTGAAGCAGAAGGAGGTACCTTTGAAAACATGCGAAAACATCGACCCCGACATCTAGAATATTAGGTATGTATGCATACCTGAATATAAACAAAATTTGTCCGTTATCTGTCTCTAAATGCGAGTTAGTACAATGGAATCTCAGAAGTTATTGTGAAATCAAAGAGCCATATCTCCGTAACCGTTCGAAAACGGACCCATGTTCATAAGAACTTTTTGACTCAGAATGACTTCAGAATTCACAGCCTAAATTTTTTACCTTTCCTCATGAATCATCCTTTATATTACCTTTGTAAAGAAAAGTTATATTTCTTAATCCTGTAAAATGACCACGAATTGAAGACTTGAAGAACCCAGACAAGCTGAGACTTCTACATTATGGTGATGATGACATTACCGTTGCAATACGGCATATTTTTATGAACGATTCTGTGAATGCCAGAACTTTACAATATTCGCAATCGCCAAGAATCATTCGAACAGAAAAATCACACTGTGACAAAATCGCTATTACCATCACAGCGATTTTTCCGGAGCTGTGACGGAAAAACACCGACATATCCACCTCTAACTAAAAGTGACCCAGCTTTACCTTGTTATCCAGGCTCATCGTTAAATTATTTATGTACCCGATACTTATTTTAGCAAGATATGCCCTCTTTTCGACTTCTCCTTAAAATTAACCACTGCTCTTCAGCTAGACAACGTAGGCTTACTGTGGTAGTCAGGTCAGGTCCAGAATCCACATGGCTATGCCAGTCACGACACCTCCTGAAAGTAAGAGAGATCGCGATGATCTTCAAGTTTCTTTCCCTTTAATATTTCTCTTGTCACCGTTATCGTAATTTCATCACCGCTCTCTCATCAAAATGAAGTCACGTTAAGATAAATATTTTATTATGGTACATTATATTTGCACGGAGGGGATGAAGGCTAGCACCACAGGTTAAAACAGGCTTATTTGTACCTTAATACAAGGGTTTTATTGATTGTCTGTGAAGTCAGAAGCGTGGCTTTCTTTCCAGACATCATGACTCAGCTATGTAGTGCCATCTGTCTCTTTAGTCGTGTATTGCAGGCTCATGGTCCCACCAGAGTGACCCTTAACCACTCGGGAGAGTACTACGCCTCCTCGAACTGTTGTCACCTGTACGCGCGTCACAATTTACACTACTACGTCACGCGGCAACGCGCGGTTTGTGTCGTAGTCTACTATTAAAATAATTATGAATATTGAAATGAAAATGAAGACTGACGGTGGAATGGCAGAGGCAAACGGGAAATCCCCAAGAAAACTTAAGTTATCTCGGCTTTGTTGATCATAAATAAGATCCCGCATCACTGAGATTCCACGGATCCACAGTCATCGTAAAGGTAAGCGTTCACTCATCGCACTCATCGAACGAATCGCACGGATTGGAAAAAGACTATCTTTGCTGTAATAGGGATATCCTGAACTAGCACCAACAGATAGCGCACGTATACTTTGAGGGAAGCGCTTTGCGTGTGCATTTGTTTTTCGGTATATAAACATTGAGGATATACGCAGGGGCACCCAGGAATTTCTCTTGGGGGATCAATAAAAGAACGTCAAGTTACATAAATGCACGCACGCACACACATATACACAAACATACCTCTTTCAATTTCTTTTTACAAAACAAAATCCAGTCTTCTTGGCTTTATCTTTAGTGCAGTAACAACATCTTGTGGAGAAACTGTGATATCACGATGGATGTTTAGCAAAGCAAGACCATTTAGACGATCATTTCCCATGGTGTTTCTCAGGTATGACTTTAATCTCTTAAGAGTCGAAAACGACCTTTCACTTGTACTTGTGGACACTGGCAATGTTAATAAAATCTTCAACAGCTCTTTCGCATGAGGATAGAAATCATATTCACATGCAATATACATTTCCACACTGACTTGTACTGTTTTCCTTTACAAAATGTGTTCCAGAGTTCAAATTCACATACCAATTCCTCATCTTGGACACAAAAATTAGTATCTACTTGAGAATAAAACTTGGCCAGAACTATAAAATCATTAGCAACCCCATCTTCCTTGATCAGACACAAAAATTTTTGTCAAAATGTTATGTTTAGCAAATCTTGTTTTTATCTGAGACTGCATATTAGATAGGAATGGCAAAAATACAGTCCTCCTGTAATATTCCTCAGCATTATCAGCAGGAACATTGCTGCGGAATTGTGAACGTTGTCCAGATACACATCGAGGGATTCTAATTTCCTCTCCAAGTGACGTCAGCTGAGCAGAAACCGTCGAGAATATAGATTTAAACTGGTCTTCTACTGCATCACTAACCTGTTGTAACACTTCTAAAACATATTCTACATGTTTAAGTGCTTTTTCCAAATTCATACCTGTCTTCTGAAGGTATTCACTTAAGGTTTTTGTTACACAGAAGAGCTTGTTGATTACGTGAAGGGAAATTAGGAATGCAGGCTTGGTCACTGAAGAATGCAGCATATCGGCTTTGGAAGATACATCCTTGTCAGTCCACAAAGAAATGGTTTTCAATGCAGGGAGGACAGCATTCATCAGTTCCATTAATACAATCACAGAGTCATGTCTTCCTATCCATCTAGTAGCACACATTTGGACGAGTTTGCTTCGTTTATTTTCAGGGCAGCTCTTTTATACTGTTTATTAATACATCTTGCCTTTTGGGAGTATTGAAAAATTCACACATTTTACCTACAATGCCAATGCAATTCCTGATTTCTGGAACACAACATGCATCTGATATGGCGAGGTTCAAACTGTGAGAAGCACAATGGACATATAAAGCGGCAGGGCATTCTTTAAGAATAAAGGCCTGGGCACCTTGAAACTGTCCACTCATTGCACTTGCACCATCATATCCTTGCCCTCTCATATATTTCAAATCAACTTTAAATCAGAGTGAGGCTCTCAAGAATTGTTCTAGCCAAATTTATTCCAGTTGTCTCAGAAACTGGAATAAACTGTAGGAATTCTTCTCTGATGCTATCATTTTCAAGGAAACGTACTGACAGAGAAAACTGTTCAGTCCCACTGACATCTACACTTTCATCAGCTAAGATAGCAAAACATCTTGCCTCATTCACTCTCACTACTATTTGGCTACGAATAATATAGTTACAGGCTGATATAATTTCATTTTGTGTTTTCCAGCTTATGTAACTTGCATTTTTTCCACAGACTAATAGATGGCTCTTTAAGTTATCATCTCCTGCATCAACACGCTCCCTTAACAAAGCTCTAAAATTTCCCTCGTTATGATTTGGTGGATTTTCCAAATCAAAGGGACCGAAGTCCTTATGCCCATGTAATGGTATGCCTTGGCAGCCACAAAATATAACGGTTTTAATTATCAGGAGTATCCTTTGAACATTTACATTCCCTTGCTCTCTTCGTGCTTTATCAATCTGCAAAGAAACTGGCAATTTGTTACCTTGTTCGATAGATTTTAATTTAGTGTAAGTATCCACAGAATTCAGGTGATACTGTAACTTTTCATGCCTGTTAAATGTTTCACATGCATGTTTCCACTTGTCAAATGACTGATTCACTAACCTTCCTGTTGGTGTAGCTTTGTGCATTCCAACCTCTTGAGGTGCAAACGAAACACAGTATTTACAAAATGCACCGTTTTGTTTGTCTGAATAAGCTAACCACTTCCATCGTTGGAGCCATCTCTTTTGGAAACTGAGGTTTTTTTCTTTCTTTCCAACTGGTTTTACTGGGAACTTGAAATTCTCATTCGGCACCCAAATGGAATTTAGTGTCTCAAATTTCTCCCTTGATGAAAGTACTCTGTTAACAAAAGAACTTATATCTTTACCACTAGAGTCCACATTCAGTAAAACCGATGTTGGGGTTGATGATGACGATGCAGACGGTTCAAAAATACCTATATTGGCATCATGTTGTAGGTTAGGTACAGTCTCAATATTGCACTTAGCCACCTTTGATGGAACCGAGCTGAAAAAACTGGTAATTTTATGTTTTTGCATTGTGAGCACTTGTACTAATACTATTAAGTTAATATATCACATAACAGTTTTCACAACTTCACATTAATAATTCTTCAAGACACAAATACTTGGAAAAACAAACACAGACCAGTCAAATACCGCCAATACTTATTATAATCAATGATAGATACTTTGGCAACACTGAACTCAATCTGCTAAGCAGTGATGGCAATGTGATGGTTGAAACACAGCGAATACAGAATTGTGCATTCTTTGTTGGCTGATGGCACTCGGCTACGTTTTCAGCAGCAGAGCGCTCTAGCTACCAACGATTATAGTAGGATGCCATTAGATACACTTGGCTAGCAGGAAAAACCAGAAGTGTTACGTACATGGACGTGAATCATTTCGGTGAAATTAGAGTAAACGGAATTATATGCTATCAACGCTTAAAAATTCAGTAAAAATGTTACAACTTTGGGGGGGGGGTCCCGACCCGATGGACCCCCCCCCGTGGGTGCGCCCTTGGATATACGTAGTGTATTAATATATTAATCACTCTTAAAAACAACTCAAAATGCCAATTTTTGTTATATTCCTACATGTAGAAACCAAGGAAAGCTTTTTGTCTTCATTCAGGTCCCGAAATATTCTAAATATATGCTTTAAACCTTAAAAATATAAGTAATTAAATTGTGCCTGGAAAGTGCTAGCTATTAAATAAAAGTAATTACTTCAAGTAAGGAATTGTTGACTACAGTTTCATTTTGGAAGAGGATAAAGAAAAATTAATAAAAGCATATGCAACCTCGACAGCGAGCTATGTCAGCTTAGATTATATGCAGTAGTTGTGGGAGTTTACGCCTGCAGTAAACTCTCGATAAACTGGGATGTTTATTATCCAGGACGATCCGTAGTGAAATTCATTTCGTGAATAACGTTTTTAATGTACTGTACCTAATTATGAAAACCATGTTTTAACTTCAAATTTTCAAAATCATCCTACATAGTATTCAAAACTGCATGTCCTTAACCTACAAAATACACGAATAATCCTGATACTACTGCGAGCATATTACATCAACCTGTCGAACATTGTACTTCATCTTACTGCAACATAGAAAATAATGCGAGGAATTCAATCTCGATAGTCCCTTCCCTATAAAAAAAAACACACACACATTGGTGGCTGCATAACTTGTTTTTAGAGTACCTACGGCACTTAAATACCAATGATTAAAGAGGGCTATATTCACCTACGATATAGTTCTTATTATTTTTATTCGTGCACCTCGTTCTCATAGTTCTCGTTTAGGTTCATGAACATTCAATTTACTCGTAGGCCTATCTATATTCTGCATACTGCAGATTTCCCCACCCATCTCTTAAGGGGAATCGCTCAATATTATACAGGTTTACGTTATTATTTATTGTAAATTAAATTAAATTAAATTATGAGCTAAGAAAATATTGAATTATATTAAATTATACTAGGTTATACAAAATAACTGTAAATATAATTTTGACACGTACAGGAAACCAACAAGCGGGAAACGTAATCAATTATAGCATATGACTAGACATCGGATTTTTAGGCACTAAAAATTGCAGTTTTAGGCGCCTAAAATAAGCTCAAAATTTGTAAAATTAGGCTCTATTTTAATGAAAATAGGCATTTAGGCACATCAAGGTATCATACTTATTTCTTTCACTGAAATTTTTAGTTATACACTAAAATACGCACAAAAAAGTATGTTTAAACATTAAAAAATAATACTATATTATATTTATAAACAGAGCTGCACAAATTTAATATATTGAAACTAATGAAATAATGATTATTGATATCAAGATTACTCATTTTAAGTTATTGAAATTCAGTTCAATGCTCAGACTTTATTATAATTATCTGCACAGTACACCACCAGAATTTTTTCTAAATTCTCCACAGTTAACCTTTGCCTTTTGTCACTGAGAATCATTTTGAAAGCAGAAAAACTTCTTTCAACCGAAACTGATGTGAGAGGCGCAAATTTTAAATTAGGTACAATAGAAACATCAATACTTACTGGAACATTTACACTTTCCCCGATATCACTCTTGATACTTTTTCCAACAATGAAAATCCTACATTTTTATTTAATACGTTGTCCCATTTATTTTTAACTTTTTTCCCAGTTTCGCCCAAAGCAGAATGTATGTTCACTTGAGCTTCCTTTACTATTGCTATTTGGCTACAAAGAGATTGTTTTTCACGTTTAATTGTTCAATGCTTGCAGGTATGAAAGAAAAGTTTGATGTTATGTAGGCAATATCGTGTTTCACTCGTGAGTCATTCAGACAATCTTCCACTGCTTTGACACACGCTGCACTATCAGTTTCAGGTAATTTATCAATAACTGTGACCACTTCTTTAAAATACTTAGAATAATACACCACTGACTGAATCCAGGTTCCCCATCGTGTAACAACCGGCTGAGGTGGGAGTGGGATATCTGGAAAGTTCTCTCTGAATATTGAAATCCTGGATGGGGCTTTACAAAAACATTTTTTTGTGTTAGAAATAAACGAATTGACAAGAGGAAATTCATTCCGGATTGTTTCAGAAACCCTGTGAAGGCCATGTGCTAGACAGGTTACATGCGTGAGGTTAGGATAAAATGTTTTAAGAAGTGGAGCTGCAGCAACCATGTATGAGGCAGCATCAGTACAAAACAACAGAACTTTAGAATCGTCTATATTACCTGAGTATAAAGACTGTAGGCCTTTATTTACAAAATAAGCAATGGCTTGGCTATTCACTTTCGAAAGTTCCTTAACACATACGAGGTGTGGAATCGAAGGTCCATCAGGACTAAGTTTTCCTACTACCATATTTGCTATATACCTATTCATAGGATCTGAGGTTTCATCCACAGAGACCCATATGTAAGAATCCTCCCGAATGGAAGCTAAAGTTTCATTGTATATTCTAAGTAATTTTTTCTTAGGGTCGACTCAGATGGGATATTTTGTTTGCAGTATTTTTGTAAAAACTGTCTTAAAACCGGATTTTCAATTGCATTCCAGGGAATGTTAGCAGCAACAAACGCTCTGGTTAAATCAGCATAGAAATTGCTGCTGAGATTGGATGAAGTAGGCTGTGTTAGTAAAGTTTGTTGCAGTTGATTTTTCTGCTGAGCTTTAGCCTTATGAGCCGCTCCTTGCACATGCTGCTTTAGGTGGCACTTCTTTTCTTGCGAAATCTAAAAATGTAAAGTAAACTGAATTAAAATAAGATCCTAATTGTTGTATTGCCGTATTTCTATCGCAAAGTTAGTGGGTTCGAACAATCAAAATTTTAATGACCTGCAAATACTTTAACTATCGGAATTTAAAAGGTTAAAGTGTAGTGGTCTTAAAAAGAATTATACCTCAGGATTGCTCAGTCAATGTATAAATATTATAGGCCTACTCATTAAAATTAATAGAATTTATATATTTCAACTATTGTTACATACCTGTTTGCTACAAATCTTGCAGAATATTATTTTTCCATCATAAGTGAATTCTGAATATTCTGTTAGCCATTGCCATTGCCATTGCCATTGCACTTATATTTTTCGGCATTATCGCGTTAAACTTCACAGGAAAACGTCCTACCGCTCAAAACTTCTCAACACAAATAAGGTGAGGAAAGAGCAACTGTTAACGAGCATTCAAATGAACCGTTGTTATTGAGATTCAATTGGACAAAAATACAAAGTTCCATTTATTGTTGCATTTCCTGGTAGTGTTAACACTAGGAGGGCCATTCTTTTAAATATTTTGTAACGGTTTACCCTACTAATTCGCAGTTTTACGACTTTTCATAAATATTTCAAAAACACTCTTTCTCCAAAAATTGTGATTTTATGACACTCTGAAGGGCAGTACAGCTAATCGGTTTCAGACCGAAAACAGTCATTTTTATAGTATAGTACATCTCTGAATCGGTAGCAGCACATGTTGTGATTGTTGCCTGCTTCAAAACTAAGGTTGGTTCTTTGTCGGCATTTATGCCTCCAAACATGTTAAATTCGGTGAAATCTATTGCGAGTGTCGTGAGATTCAAAACATTTTGTTTCCTTTATCAATGGTTTCATGGCCGGTGTGAAGCAAACTTTCCACTTTTTAAATGCCTTAAATTTCGCAGTGAATGCATGTATAAATTATAAAAAGTAAGAGTAAAATGCGAAACTTTACAGTGAGTTAGGCATTTTTAGGCGAATATTAACAAATTAGGCTCTAATAACCGTTTTAGGGCATTTTAGGGCACTATAAAACTCTTTGAATACCTTTCAATTTCCATGAAACACAAATATTAATAATTATTTTTACTTTTCTCCTAAAGAAACAAAATAGGCATTTGCCCTAGAATGCGATGTCTGCATATGACATAATATAGCCCTACAACATGTTGTACCGCATGGAACGCTCCTGCCATCTAACGGTAAAACTTCGCATAAGATATCCCTATTGTTATGTAACCGCGTTCACTACATCGTCTCGGCAAATCCGTCCACGTTTCTCGGATGGGCAACTTTTCCGATGCGTGCGATCATGGCCTTCTTTAATAAATCAATTTTAATTGGTCAACTGTTACTATTATGTTGTGCCATGTTCAGTATCGCGCCAAAATGGCAGACTGAAAACTTATTTCGCGTGTAGAAAATTGCGAAGAATTTAATAATTTGAGGCGTTCCCATTACAGTAATCAAGTCATTTCTTGCAAATAAATTATGTAACCAATATTTCTTTCGTTTCTTCCTCTTCAATTAAGACGCATGAAGCAATATTACAAATTCTTATTCGCTAACAGACATAATTAATAGACCTAACCTCAACTCCTCTGCTTTCAGCAATGTCAATATCGTACGACGTCATGTTTTAAACAGCTGATAGGGGAATCCGATGAGGCGATGAGGTGGAGCCGTTACAGTGAAAGCACTGCACTTAAAATATCCGTTGCGTGCGATTCGTACGAGGAGTGCGATACGATGTAGTGAACGCTTACCTTAACACCACAGTCTAGTATATACAGTCACGAAGCTCAATATGTAGTAAATATGCATCCATAGAGAGTTGCTAACCACTAGGATCGCTAATATCGCCTCATTACAGATAACGCGAAATAGTACCTGCGCAGTCCAATGTTCCTAGCACCCTCACAACTCAAGTTTCGCGACTGTGTATACTAGACTGTGGTAACACGGCGCTCTGCTAACTGAGCTACCAAGGCGGTTAACTGTTGTGCTTGATTTACATTTAATTTAATTCATAAAAAAAAAAAAAAAAGAACAGAACAGTATGAAAGATTTTTCAACAAAAACAGCAGGGAACAAATATTTGGAAATCTATGCCTAGGCGGCCATAGTAACGCATCCACGATAGCACATGAAGGTCAACATACATACATACATACTTACATACACACATACATACAAAAAATTGTATGGGACTTAATCCGTCATTGTGACTATGTGGATAGCGCGTGCTCTTCCCAAACAAACGGTCTAAGGTTCGACTCCCAGTGTAGGTAATGTAATCATATTTTCGTCCATGGGACTGCGAGATGATCCGTTGTCTTGTGATTGTTCTGTGATGTTTAAGCGGTAGCCCTGTGTAATGCCGATCCCATGACCAGGGAAGCAAGCATTTTTCAGGTGTGTAGTGTACGTCCAAATTAATCTCCCTCTCCTACATGCAGTAGTGTGTAAGTGGGGTAAAAGGGGGAAGTTAAGCAGAGTGAGAACGAAAAATAGACGAACTTAAAAGACCTAATTGAGGAGTCCGAACGAAAAAAATCCTACTTCAGACTTTTAAACTTACAATATCCTAACAATCCGTTTCGGTGCAATCTTCTATTAATTTACAGGCTGTAACAGAACCTCACCGATAGATTTTGAGGAATGATAAGGTCACAAAACGAGTATAATATTTTCTTAAGGAACACATGCTTGATCAATGACTGACTTTACAACTTCTTTACTGTGTTAAATTTTTAGGAAATTACTTGGCTGACTAGTTTCAAAGTGTTATCCTTCATTGTCCAAAGCCAAATTATCTCGCTGACTAGTTTCGAAGTGTTATCCTTCATTGTCAAAAGCCAAATTACCTCGCTGACTAGATTCGAAGTGTTACCCTTCATTGTCCAATGCCAAATTTCCTCGCTGACTAGTCTCGAAGTGTTATCCTTCATTGTCCAAAGCCATATTACCTCGCTGACTGGTTTCGAAGTGTTATTCTTCATTGTCCAAAGCCAAATTACCTCGCTGACAAGATTAGAAGTGTTATTCTTCATTGTCCAAAGCCAAATTATCTCGCTGGCTAGTTTCGAAGTGTTATCCTTCATTTTCCAAAGCCAAATTACCTCGCTGACTAGTTTCCAAGTGTTATTCTTCATTGTCCAAAGTCAAATTACCTCACTGACTAGTTTCGAAGTGTTATCCTTCATTGTCCAAAGCCAAATTACCTCGCTGACTAGATTCGAAGTGTTATCCTTCATTGTCCAAAGCCAAATTACCTCGCTGACTAGTTTCGAAGTGTTATCCTTCAGTGTCCAAAGCCAAATTACCTCGCTGACAAGATTCGAAGTATTATCCTTCATTGTCCAAAATCAAATTACCTCGCTGACTAGTTTCGAAGTGTTGTCCATTTTCCAAAGCCAAATTACCCCGCTGACTAGTTCCAAAGTGTTATCCTTCATTTTCCAAAGCCAAATTATCTCGCTGACTAGTTCCGAAGTGTTATCCGTCATTGTCCAAAGCCAAATTACCTCGCTGACTAGTTCCGAAGTGTTATCCTTCATTGTCCAAAGCCAAATTACCTCGCTGACTAGATTCGAAGTGTTATCCTTCATTGTCCAGAGCCAAATTACCTCGCTCACTAGTTTCGAAGTGTTATTCTTCAGTGTACAAAGTGAAATTACCTCGCTGACTAGATTCGAAATGTTATCCTTCATTGTCCAAAGTCAAATTATCTCGCTGACTAGTTCCGAAGTGATATCCTTCATTGTCCAAAGACAAATTATCTCGCTGACTAGTTCCGAAGTGTTATCCTTCATTGTGCAAAGCCAAATTAACTCGCTGACTAGTTCCGAAGTGTTTTCCTTCATTGTCCAAAGCCAAATTACCCCGCTGACTAGATTCGAAGTGTTATCCTTCATTGTCCAAAGCCAAATTACCTCGCTGACTAATTCCGAAATGCGCACTGTTCAAAACATACAGAGGTGAGCCTGCCTGGAGAGAAATAAAAAATAGGTTGCAACCGCCAAATTACTCTTCAAGGAACGACCACTCATATAAATTGAGGGAAAGAAGACAGAGGACGGACACTGGAAAGTTTTCTTTTCTCAATCGTACTATCAGGGACTGGAATGCTTTACCTGGAGAGTTACTAAATGCTTTACCAACAACCAAAAACGTATTTAAAAATAGACGGTAATTATACACAGTATGTAAAGGATGTAAATGATATTTTGTTATTGAAGTGTTTTATCAGTGAAGAATTATGTTGTGTCAGTGAAGTGTGTTGTGTCAGTGAAGTGTATTGTGTAAGTGAAACGTGTTCCTGTCAGGGAAGCTTTATAGTTTATAGTGGCAGTGCAAAGTATTTGAACAGTGAAATGTTTTTGAAGTGTTAGTGAAATCAGGATAGAATCAGTGAAATGTGTCGTAGTTCCAGTGCAGTGAGTGAGTTGACAGCGAAATGAGTGTAATGTGGAAAGGTACTTGTGCAGATATGAACATATCATACTCGTGGGTTTTAGTTCGAAATTAGATTTAAGATACAAATTAGATTTATTTTAAATGTTATTTGAAGTGATCGTGCTTCATTTAATTTAGAATATTCCCTATTATTATTATTATTATTATTATTATTATTATTATTATTATTATTATTATTACTATTATTATTATTATTATTATTATTATAAATTATTGTTAGTATTAATTATTTGTATTAATTATTGGTATTATTATTAACTGTACTTTTAATTAATAAGTTTATTATTGTCATTATTGTCATTATTACCACTGCCACCGGGTATATACCCATTGCAGTGTGAATAAATACATACAACATACAAATTACCTCGCTCACTGGTTTCGAAGTGTTATCCTTCAGTGCCCAAAGCCAAATTACCTCGCTGACTAGTTTCGAAGTGTTATCCTTCATTGTCCAAAGTGAAATTACCTCACTGACTAGTTTCGAAGTGTTATCCTTCAGTGTCCAAAGTCAAATTACTTCGCTGACTAGTTTCGAAGTGTTATCCTTCATTGTCCAAAGTCAAATTACCTCACTGACTAGTTTCGAAGCGTTAGCCTTCAGTGTCCAAAGCCAAATTACCTCAATGACTAGTTTCGAAGTGTTATCCTTCATTGTCCAAAGTCAAATTACCTCACTGACTATTTTCGAAGTGTTATCCTTCATTGTCCAAAGTCAAATTACCTCACTGACTAGTTTCGAAGTGTTATCCTTCATTGTCCAAAGTCAAATTACCTCACTGACTAGTTTCGAAGAGTTATCCTTCATTGTCCAAAGTCAAATTACCTCACTGACTAGTTTCGAAGTGTTATCCTTCATTGTCCAAAGCCAAATTACCTCGCTGACTAGATTCGAAGTGTTATCCTTCATTGTCCAAAGCCAAATTACCTCGCTCACTAGTTTCGAAGTGTTATTCTTCAGTGTCCAAAGCCAAATTACCTCGCTAACTAGATTGGAAGTGTTATCCTTCATTGTGCAAAGCCAAATTACCTCGCTGACTAGTTCCGAAGTGTTATCCTTTATTGTCCAAAGCCAAATTACCTCGCTGACTAGATTCGAAATGTTATCCTTCATTGTCCAAAGTCAAATTATCTCGCTGACTAGTTACGAAGTGTTATCATTCATTGTCCAAAGCCAAATTACGTCGCTGGCTAATTTCGGAGTGGGGCTACTTCCGTCATTGACTTCTAGTAGAATGTGGTGCCCACAAGTGGCGAGGTAACACGTTGAAGTATGAAGTGTCCAACATGCCCGACTGTACAACAGATCCTAATTTACCCTATAGTATTAAAATCAGTTTTAAGTATCATTGAATTTTGGATGTATCTAATTAAGAAAGAAGAAAGACAATCGTAGTCTATGATGAACACAAAATATTCAAAACTTGTGTTTGTTGTAAAAATATCGCGAAACGATGTTTGTGTCTTGTTTGTTAATAAAGCAAGGGAAGAAAACGATTTATTTTTTAGACAGTTTTCTTGTAGTTTTATTAAGGAAGTAAAATCAAAATAAATGGAAGCAACTCTACATGTATGCTCAATCAATTAGTCTGTTCCAATGGGAAATATACACGAGCGACAATTTCGCCGAACTTTAGAAAGAGAGCTATGGTATGTATTTACATATTATCTTTCAAATGAATATTATTATTGATTTTGTAAAATTTTTTTAAAATACAGGGTTTTATTGTTATTAATTTTTTTTTTAATTAGGTTATTTTAATTAGGTTATTTTACGACGCTTTATCAACAGCTTAGGTTATTTAGCGTCTGCTGGTGAAATGAGTTCGGGGTCCAACACCGAAAGTTACCCAGCATTTGCTCATATTGGGTTGAGGGAAAACCCCGGAAAAAACCTCAACCAGGCAACTTGCCCCGACCGGGAATCGAACCCGAGCCACCTAGTTTCACGGCTAGACGCTCTAACCGTTACTCCACAAGTGTGGACTTGTTATTAAAATGGCCTACCCTTAAATATAGGTAAAATCGTCTGTTTCAGGACGTAAATAAGACTCTGCAGTAGCAAGAAACGTTTCAAATTTAATTCATGACATGAGAATTTTTTTTTTGAAACTGAACTCTTGCAAATCAATATTCCTGGCCTAAATGTTGTATTTCAACTAATTTATGTATGAATTCTTCTTCACTATCACTGCTTGAAGACGAAGTCATATTTAATTAAGAATGTTATTTTTACACTTTTAAGGATTGGTAGAAAACGTGCTTTTAATTTTGTTTTACAAATGAAAAAATGTTTATGCAACAATTCGTTGGTAAAAAAAATGCAACTGTTAGTAATTACTAGTGTTTGTACTTTGTCGTGACAAATTTTCCAATACAGATTCATGCAACTAAGATGTCTGGTTTTTTACTCATTTACTAATTTGTAGCTAGTAAAGCAGTAATTTTAGCTTTATGCAACAGGTGGCATGCATGTAGTTAGACAGGTAATTCAAGGTGAAGTATTAAGTGCAATTTTCGTTTTTTAAAAATAAATATGAAGTGTTATATTTCTTTGAAATTCTAGCACGTAAACAAAGTACGTCAGCAGTTAGAAGATTAGTTTAAAAAATCTAAACAGTTCTAAACAGTTCCCGAAGAAAGCATATTTGAGTGTTTTAGATCTAGGAGATTTAGGCTTATTCATAATCTTTATTACAACATGATCAAGGAGCATTGCTATCTCGGAATGTGTACTGCTAATAGGTAATCCTTCACAGAATGAGAAAAAAACTGATGAAAGGTTCATTTCCTAAGTAGAGACTTGTACAAAAAATTGATAAAAAAAGTACAAATGTAGCCAACCTAGGTTCGATTTTCAGGCTTATTCATAATCTTTATTGCAACATGATCAAGGAGCATTGCTATCTGGGAATGTGTACTGCTAATAGGTAATCCTTCACAGAATGAGAAAAAAGCGGATGAAAGGTTCATTTCCTGAGTAGAGACTTGTACAAAATATTGATAAAAAAGTACAAATGTAGCCAACCTAGGTTCGATTTTCAGGCTTATTCATAATCTTTATTGCAACATGATCAAGGAGCATTGCTATCTGGGAATGTGTACTGCTAATAGGTAATCCTTTACAGAATGAGAAAAAAGCGGATGAAAGGTTCATTTCCTGAGTAGAGACTTGTAAAAAATTTGATAAAAAAGTACAAATGTAGCCAACCTAGATTCGATTTTCAGGCTTATTCATAATCTTTATTGCAACATGATCAAGGAGCATTGCTATCTGGGAATGTGTACTGCTAATAGGTAATCCTTCACAGAATGAGAAAAAAGCGGATGAAAGGTTCATTTCCTGAGTAGAGACTTGTAAAAAAATTTGATAAAAAAGTACAAATGTAGCCAACCTAGATTCGATTTTCGACAGGAGAAGTGAAGATCTGTCTTCTTTCCTTTCGGAGGAGTGTGTTGTCATACCTTGACCAGGGATTTACGCTTTATTTTTAGTGTCTAAAGGGCCCCATAGACTGCCGTTTTAGTGTCAGTCTTGCCTGCGCAGTTCTAAGATGTAAGGTAAGACGGAACACGGAAGAGGACACTGACGCTCCATTTTGTCGTAAGTCTTCCATTCAGTTTTCGCGAATCGTGCATGGAACAAGATGTCGGAGGAGCGTTTAATTTACACTGCTTTAGTGTTAGCTTTGAGATCAAAAACTAAAGGAAAATGGTTAGATCAAAATGAGAAAAGGCAAGGTTGCTTAAAAGAGATAATCTCTAGGAAATAAATTTACTGAAAAATTTAACTCTAGAACCGGATGACTGGTAAAATTATTTAAGGATGAATACTGAAACTTATTTACACCTTCTTCATTTGGTACAGCCACATATATTACAAGAAAATGTCACAATACCTTGAGACGTGCAATCACATTACACAGAAGACATTTAGCGTCACACTTCGTTTCTTAGGAACCGGAAGGAGTATACGTTTGAAATTTTCCGCTGCAATATCAGCCAAATCTTTAGGAGTAATTATTCCGGAGAGCTGCGTTGCAAAATGTAAGGTGTTGAAGAAAAAAATATCTAAGTAAGTTACATTTATTTATATTTAGCCTATAACTAGCCACACCCGTGCACTTCGGTGCATTTGTTATAAATAAATATCATTGACTTAATATACTACAGCCTATTTTCGAATATAGCTTTGTTATTATTAGAGAGCGGAATTTTAGGCCCTAAAAAGTGGCTTTTAGGCGCATAAAATAGGCTCTTAAACTCCTTTATTTAGGCTCTATATAATAAAAAATAGGCTTTTTGTTAAAGAATGTGACTAATATAAGATTAAACATTTATTTAATGCACAATTCTAGGATTAAAAGAAACTTCCACGCATTTCACATTTTGCAAGGGTACACATGCATACACAAAACGAAGACATTCTGTCTTTAAGTTAGTGTTTTTCATTCACCAATCACATTTCCATAATTTGCTTCACAGTAGATGATTAGCACCTATTGTGGCTATTGTGTCGCTCATTGCTATACTTACAAAAAGGAAGGAGTTGTTATCTGTCTTGGAATGTAAGAGAATGCTTATTCGGGTACGATCCTGCGAGTTTGTGTTAAATTGCTGACAGACAGAGGAAAATATAATAATAATAATAATAATAATAATAATAATAATAATAATAATAATTTGTCCCGCAGGAGTTCTTTTACATTCCAGTAAATGTAGTGACATGAGCCTGATACCTGGGCTGGGATCGAACCCGCAACCTCGAGCACAGAATGCCAGTGCTATACCGACTACTCTACCCAGGCCGACTGAAAGTTGGAATTTTAGCATTGAAATATTGTAAGAATGAGAAGGGGTGGCCCGGAGGTACTTCTCTATTGTGTTGTTCACTGCTAGGAAGGAGTTGTTATCCGTCTTACAGAATGTTAAGAAAACAGTAAGCAGTTACGAAAAATGACGCAAAAACTAAAAAAAAAAAAATAAAAATAGGCACTAACGGCATTATAAAACCCCTTTATTTATACCTGTATTTCCATGAAAAATGTAAATATTAACTCTAAAGCTGTATGTATCAAGGAAAAAAATAGGTTTTTGCCTAAATTCCGCTCTCTAGTTATTATATAGTGAATAATTAATTATTATCAGTTATAAATCGTTTGCTCCTTGATTACTTTCAAAGTTGTATTTAGAACTATAAATGTAACTGTTATTACCATGCAATACTTTCTGGAGTTGTTCAATTAATTCTACTTTTAAGTTTGCTACTATTTAGACCTAACAGCGTCTGAAATAGAATATATTTGTAAGAACTGAAGGTTGTTACTCTCAGCAGGAAGAAGGCTTTGTCACCATTTGAAATAAAGTGTTGTACGACATGTATTATTTAAAACGTGTGTTGATAACGGATGTACTACTATAAGTAAGTTTTTAATTGGTTGGGGGGCTCTTGAATCTCAAAAAAGAAAAAGTTTTCCAGCAGCGCAATGTATCCAAGACTAATTTACAAACATGTTAAACGGATTATTCTCGCACCAAAAAAGTATGCTCCCTAGATCAAATAGTACTATTTTAATTATGTAATTACTCTTATGTATGACTTTATGACCGAGATATCTATTGTTAATTGTTTTCATTTGTAACATTAGGTCATAACTGATCGAGTATATAAGATCTCGCGCTCAGTGGGGTGGAGTCAGAGGTTTGGGATGGTCTACAAGCCACAAGTCATGCTAAAGATGTTGGTTTGTTAATTTTATTATTCAATATGGAGTATTGTGCACTACACAGAACTGTTATTCATTAAGTATACATTCTCGTAGCTCACCCAAATATGTAATTAGGCAATAAAAATATGTACTGTTATCTTATTGAATAATTAATACTTAATATGTGCCGCGTGTATACTTTGTAAAATTATTCCATCTCTTACTTTCATTCGTTCATAAAAACACAAAGCAAATCAGACATCAAATTTTAGTACTTTCTAATAGCACTAAATTTAACTACATATTGCTAATTCATATTTAGTTTCGACAGTATATAAAGTTATCTGTGCGTTAGGATCCGTTTAGTCCTAACTTATGATGCATTTGCACCCAGTCCTCGATTCACTCATGAGCTTCTGTAATGACATAAAGCTATGTCCATGTAAAGGAACTACACTTTCCAGTGATGAAAGAAATAACCAGATCGATGTAGTTTCCTGAGATTGCCTCACACAATCACATCAACACTCTCTCTTTATAATAATATTTAGTATATTATAAACACTTATGAATATTATCCGTATAAAAATGGTTGTAAAATGAATATTAGGCTATCCGTATAAAAATGGTTGTAATAGTAATATGCGTTACAAGAGCGGTATGTTGACGTTTTCATGTTCGAGGAAAAGATTGAAAAAGCGAAACGTAGTTGAGCTTTTTTAATTTCCGAGAACATGAAAACAAACATACCGCTCGTGTATCGTACACTATTTTGTGCGAAGATCGTTTATTACATACCTGAAAGAGGAATTTCTAATTAGTTGCAATGAAATCTCCATCTTGGTTTCTGTTTAATGACGGCAACTTTGGAATACCAAAATACCTATCTTCAACATTGTTGCTATAAAATGTTTTCTGTGTTTACTATACTCCAGCAGGCCTGATATACGTCTGTCTTTTTTTCCCCCAGTCTATAAATGCGAACTTAAAATAAACGGTAAGGTTATGTAATGATTTATTTTTCATTTTAATATTTTAACAATATTATTTATATAACATATTGCAGTAATAACATCGGCATTTGGAATCTTGTTGATTTTTTCACGGCTTCCTTAATGTTACTTGCATCAGGAATGCAATACTTTAGTGGAGTTGCAGAGTTTACTTAATTTTTGCAAATATTTAAAAACAATAATTAACAGTGCAATTTAGGTGAAATTGCAGTGGTAAGTTTCCAATTTATAATTATTACTATGTTAAACGTCTCTAAAAATAATATGTTAAAAGCCTAAAGCAGTAAAATGAATGTGGCGCTTAAGCGGTAAGAAGAGGGAAATTGTTATGTGTGTTACGTTGGGAATACTGAATGTGGTATTTCACACTTACCGCGTATTGGTTTTGTGCGGAAAGCATGCAAATACGCACGATCTCGCACAAAATGAATATTATCCGATTGTTACGCAAGGCCGCCTTAAATAAATGCAGATTCATTTGTTTTATCTTTATTATTCGTATACGGTATTAATCTGAGACGGCAATGGTATAAAAAGCATTGTTGTTTTAAAACTGACATATCTCGTTAAATATCAGGCGTATCAAAATTTTGCATAGAATAAAACTTATCGGAAACATTATTTAAAGCAATTTTTGTCCTGTAACATTCTAATAAAAATCAATAATAAGCGAGATATTTTGATTTATTTAAATTTAGGACCCCTTATAACACCCCTTTTGAAGAAAGTACGAGTATTTTGAACGTCATATAGCCTAAATTCTAAGTAGGACCCAACATAATTTATATACCAACTAGCTGAAAGCACCCGGCGTTGCACGGGTTTTTCTTTCTGCTTCTATTTTTAATTAAACTGGTTATTACATTTTCGGAAATCTCGGAAACCTAACTAAAGACAACCAAAACTAATTGTCTTTACTAAGCTAAGATGAAGCTTTACTTAACGTCACTTACATGAATTGATGAACTTACTTACTTATTTACAAATGGCTTTCAAGGAACCCGAAGGTTCATTGCCGCCCTCACATAAGCCCGCCATCGGTCCCTACCCTGTGCAAGATTAATCCAGTCTCTATCATCATATCCCACCTCTCTCAAATCCATTTTAATATTATCTTCCCATCTACGTCTCGGCCTCCCCAAAGGTCTTTTCCTCCGGTCTCCAACTAACACTCTATATGCATTTCTGGATTAGCCCATACGTGCTACATGCCCTGCCCATCTCAAACGTCTGGATTTAATGTCCCTAATTATGTCAGGTGAAAAATACAATGCGTGCAGTTCTGCATTGTGTAACTTAGCGAAATGCCTGCCAGTGTTAACTCAATTTAAAACAGTTGTAAATTAAGCACCGAAAAGAAAACCTATCATCATGTGCCCGACGTTCACCATTTTTTTTTAAATTTATTTATTCTGGTGTAGTTAAGGCAATTAGGCCTTCTCTTCCACAACGCCAGAAATACAAATAAAATAATAGAAAATCAAACTATGAACGAAGTAAAACCCAACGAAAATACTATTCCTTTTCCTCTTTCTGATCAGTTTCAGCATCGAATCAATAATTATGTACATATATAATTTAATTTATATTGGGAGATTTTTTTATCTCTTGACCGCTGTACACTCACATCATACCCAGTTTTTTTTAATATGACTTGGAAAACTATATCTCAGAAATTCAAACATATTATATTAATTCTTATTTTATACACAGAATACAGATACAATATAAACTTGCAATAAGTAATTTTTTTAACATAAAGACTAATAATCTGGGAAACGTATAGGCTTAACGGTATTTTAGAAATTAAGAGATGATTGTTATTTCCACAATGCATAACGTACTACATTTGCAACTTGATTATATAGATAGAATTTCGCAGTAACATATATTCGGACGAGAACAACAATATTTTGAGAGATGTATATTTTAGAATTGATACAGTGTTATTTTCAGTCGCCTTATGTACATTCACATACTATATTAGTAACATGACAGAAATATCACTGAATAGCTCTTTGAATATGTAAAATCTTTTTTTTTCCACTCCTTTGTATAAAATATAGATCGAGGATGTGCATAAACATGCAGTTTTTAAGTCATTGTCTGCAGCTTACAGCTACTGTCCTTGAGCTTCATTTTAATATGGTCATTACAAAGTTAGTCGCACTGAAATTATAGCAGCTTAAAATTGAATGGGTATCCTAGCAATACGTGAAATAAAAAGATCTCCTTTTATTTTTGCAGTTAATATTGCCAATTCTATTACGTTTCGTATGAGTTTTTCACACCAATTCTTATTCGTGCATAATTTTGGTGGGTCAATATTTCGCAATAGTACTATTGGTTATTCAGTATTAAGTAAATTATGTGGTAGCAATCCTTGTAGTTTCAAAGAATTCTAGAATTCAGTTGTATAAAACAGTCTGTTCACTATCTACAAAACTGCATCGAGGAATTCATAATACTTTCCCGGACTGCGTAAAGATACTTATTGCATGAATTATCTAGTTCTAGCCTTCATGATGTGTAACAACAATGTAATTTAATTTCGTGTTAAAGTTTCCATGGCCTCCTGAAAGTCCATGTTGAATACAACAGAATAATAAAGAACAACTGACTGTAGAAGATTTTGCATTTTAATATTATACATGAATATTTGATCTATTTATTTTTATTTTTTATATTTTTAATTAATTTAACTTCCATTTGCACAATTTTAATGTAGCCTATGTTCTCCTACTGGTTATGAAGGTTAAATGTGCAAACTTTGGCACATATCGGTCAAAGCGTGTAGATTTGTATAGAGAACATACATACTTACATACATACATACATACATACATACATACATACATACATACATACATACATACATACATACATACATACATACATACATACATACATATATACCCACATACCCACATTCAATTTTATATATTAAGATTTCCACAGAAATCGGTTCAGCCATTATGGCGTGAAAAGATAAACATATAGACAGACAGACAGACATACAAACAAAAAATTCAAAAATGCGATTTTTGGTCTCAGGATGGTTAATTATACATGTTAACACCAATTGTTTTTGGAAAAGTGAAAATTACCAGAAACATTTTGGTTACAGATTTATTATTAGTATAGATACTCTCGTTAAACTTTGAAAGTTGGAACAAATAATTGTAATTCAGTATAAAATAATTATAAGTAAAGTAATAGGAATACCAAAGTTAAAATTTGTGTATTGCATGTCCACATTGTAAAAAATATGTGGTAAAAGTTTCAGATTAATTGGTGTAAAAATGTAGAAGTTAGAAATTTCACAGATCCATAGCCTTAATATTAGCTGTTCGTGATCCTGATAAAAGGAACGGGCCAAATACGAAAATACCTACTGAAGTAATGTCCTAAACGAAGGAGAAAGCAATGCTGAATTATTGAGAAGAGTTCAGTTTCGACTTTTTGCATTGCTGCAATGACTACAAAATTTGAATATATTTGAATACGAGATTGGTAAGCAATTTTGAATTTTGAAGAATATCCATATACAAGTAAATTTTACTTGAAGCAAGTAAAGCGACTGGTTTGGAAGTAAATCCCGAAAAGACAAAGTATATCATTATATCTCGTGACCAGAATATTGTACGAAATGGAAACATAAAAATTGGAGATTTATCCTTCAAAGAGGTGGAAAAATTCAAATATCTTGGAGCAACAGTAACAAATACAAATGACACTCGGGAGGAAATTAAACGCAGAGTAAATATGGGAAATACCTATTATTCGGTTGAGAAGCTTTTGTCATCCAGTCTGCTGTCAAAAAATCTGAAAGTTAGAATTTATAGAACAGTTATATTACCGGTTGCTCTGTATGGTTGTGAAAATTGGACTCTCACTTTGAGAGAGGAACAGAGATTAAGGGTGTTTGAGAGTAAGGTTCTTAGGAAAATATTTGGGGCCAAGAGGGATGAAGTTACAGGGGAATGGAGAAAGTTACACAACGCAGAACTGCACGCATTATATTCTTCACCTGACATAATTAGGAGCATTAAATCCAGACGTTTGAGATGGGCACGGCATGTAGGACGTATAGACGAATCCAGAAATGCATATAGAGTGTTAGTTGGGAGGCCGGAATGAAAAAGACCTTTGGGGAGGCCGAGACGTAGATGGGAGGATAATATTAAAATGGATTTGAGGGGGAGTTGATATGATTGCAGGGACTGGATTAATCTTGCACAGGATAGGGACCGATAGCGGGCTTATGTGAGGGTGGTAACAAATCTCCGGGTTCTCTAAAAGCCAGTAAGTAAGTAACAATAATAACAACAATATTATTGCAGGAATTGAGATGCTATCGGCCGGGCAGCTCAGTTGGTAGAGTAACTGGCTACGGATTAGAAGGTCCTGGGATCAATTCCGAATGGGGACGTAATTTTTCTCTTTGTCAAAACTTCCAAAACAGACTCAGAGCATACTAGTCTTCTGTCAAATCGAATATCAGATCTTTTCCGGGGCCGGGGGTAAAAGGCGGTCAGAGCGTGGTACTGACCATACCACCTAATTCCAGTGCTGAGTTCATGAAAGAATGGAACTCCACCTCCATGCGCTTTCAGGGGACCCAGCTTTCGAACATGTATGGTTTTTATTTTTTCCCTGGAAACGTCAAAGATATCTACAAGATATTGCATGTAAATTTTCCATAGCATAGGCCTAATTATGAGTAATACATATCCAAAAGTACACTGAAATTGGTTAATTAGTTTGATCACAATAAAAATCTTAATTCTGGATAAAAAATAAAACAATGTTGTATTAAAGTACCAGTATTTCTGGATGTAGTATAGGCTAGTAGTATAGTATATATATTTATTTAACCTGGTAGAGAGAAGTTTTATATGATATTCTTATTGAATTTGGTATTCCCAAGAAACTAGTTCCATTAATTAAAATGTGTCTCAGTGAAACGTACATCAGAGTTCGTATAGGTCAGTTTCTGTCAGATGCGTTTCAAATTCACTGTGGGCTAAAGCAAGGAGATGCACTATCACCTTTACTTTTTAACTTTGCTGTCTAGAGTATGCCATTAGGAAAGTCCAGGATAACAGAGAGGGTTTGGAATTGAACGGGTTACATCAGCTGCTTGTCTATGAGGATGACGTGAATATGTTAGGAGAAAATCCACAAATGATTAGGGAAAACACGGGAATTTTGCTGGAAGCAAAGTAAAGAATAGGTTTGGAAGTAAATCCCGAAAAGACAAAGTATATGATTATGTCTCGTGACGAGAATATTGTACGAAACGGAAATATAAAAATTGGAAATTTATCTTTTGAAGAGGTGGAGAAGTTCAAATATCTGGGAGCAACAGTAACAAATATAAATGATATTCGGGAGGAAATTAAACACAGAATAAATATAGGAAATGCCTGTTATTATTCGGTTGAGAAACTTTTATCATCCAGTCTGCTGTCCAAAAATTTGAAAGTTAGAATTTATAAATCAGTTATATTACCGGTTGTTCTGTATGGTTGTGAAACTTGGACTCTCACTTTGAGAGGAACAGAGATTAAGGGTGTTTGAGAATAAGGTGCTTAGGAAAATATTTGGGGCTAAGAGGGATGAAGTTACAGGAGAATGGAGAAAGTTACACAACACAGAACTGCATGCATTATATTCTTCATAATTAGGAACATGAAATCGAGACGTTTGAGATGGGCAGGGCATGTAGCACGTATGGGCGAATCCAGAAATGCATATAGAGTGTTAGTTGGGAGGCCAGAGGGAAAAAGACCTTTAGGGAGGCCGAGACGTAGATGGGAAGATAATATTAAAATGGATTTGAGGGAGGTGAGCTATGATGATAGATTTTGCTCAGGATAGGGACCAATGGCGGGCTTATGTGAGGGCGGCAATGAACCTCCGGGTTCCTTAAAAGCCAGCAAGTAAGTAAGTAAGTAAGTAAGTAAGTAAGTAAGTAAGGTAGAGATAAGGCCATCAGGCCTTCTCTTCCCCCTCTACCAGGAGATTAGAATTACATTATTAAGAATACAATTATAATAATTGTAATTACAGAATATTAAATTTACAAATAGAATAAAAATCAAAGTACTAAAAGATTAACTGATTAATAAAGGCTAGACAGTTTATTGTAGGAATTAAGAACAAAGAAAGATTTTGTTATTTAAGTAAAAATTATACCTAGAATAAAATTATGTAGTGATGAAATTACCGGATATTGAAATATTTTGTGCTAGAATAAGAGAACTATTTACAAAAATCCATGTTTGAACGAGTCTCAATTACTGACCAAGTGCCTAGTAAGTGATATGAGTAAGATATATAAGTCACATGAAGAATATTGCTGATTTCCTTGTATTAAGAATGAGGAGAAAATTAATGTATGCCATACAATTGCTATTACAGGAATTATTTCACATGAAAAATTAAGTAATTAAATTTTATAATTATAAATTAATCAATTTATTCAAGAAAATTATTTCTGGAATGCAAGTTCTTGCACTTACCTTATGTAAAACTGTCAAAAATGAAGATACCATCAATTCCAAATGTCAAGCAAAATTTTATAACTTTAGTTCCATGAGTTTTACTGATATTGGTACTTTAACATAACGTTATTTTAATTTTTGCTTATATTTTAAGACTTGTAGTGTGATCAAACTATGTAACCAATTTCATTGTAATTTTGAATATTTATTCATTATGCTATGGTAAATTTACATGAAAATGTCATGCAGATATTTTTTATATTTTCAGAGAGAAAAAAATATATATAGTATGTTGAAGATGTAGAAAATCACGTCTGAGTCCCCTTCATGACGTCTAGAGGAAAAACCTTCACCTAAAATTCAAACACTGTTCTCCATTTATTATCTCCAGTTCAGGAGATTGTTCCTTGGCGAGCATTCCTGCAGAGGTTTATTTATTTATTTGTTTGTTTCTTTGTTTATTTATTTATTTATTTCCATGTATTGTGGGTCATCAGTGTGGTTTTAGGCGTAATAGATCGACTACTGATCAGATTTTTTGTATTCGACAGATATTGGAGAAAAAATGGGAGTATAAGGGTACAGTACATCAGTTATTCATAGATTTAAAAAGGCGTATGATTCGGTTAAGAGAGAAGTTTTATATAATATTCTTATTGAATTTGGTATTCCCAAGAAACTAGTTCGATTAATTAAAATGTGTCTTAGTGAAACCTACAGCAGAGTCCGTATAGGCCAGTTTCTATCTGATGCTTTTCCAATTCACTGCGGGCTAAAGCAGGGAGATGCCCTATCACCTTTACTTTTAACTTCGCTCTAGAATATGCCATTAGGAAAGTTCAGGATAACAGACAGGGTTTGGAATTGAACGTGTTACATCAGCTTCTTGTCTATGCGGATGACGTGAATATGTTAGGAGAAAATCCACAAACGATTAGGGGAAACGCGGAAATTCTAGTTGAAGCAAGTAAAGCAATAGGGTTGGAAGTAAATCCCGAAAAGACTAAGTATATGATTATGTCTCGTGACCAGAATGTAGTACGAAATGGAACTATAAAAATAGGAGATTTATCGTTCGAAGATGTGGAAAAATTCAAATATCTTGGAGCAACAGTAACAAATATAAATGACACTCGGGAGGAAATTAAACGCAGAATAAATATGGGAAATGCCTCTTATTAATTGGTTGAGAAGCTTTTATCATCTAGTCTGCTGTCAAAAAATCTGAAAGTTAGCATTTATAAAACAGTTATATTACCGGTTGTTCTGTATGGTTGTGAAACATGGTCTCTCACTTTGAGAGAGGAACAGAGATTAAGGGTGTTTGAGAATAAGGTTCTTAGGAAAATATTTGGGGCTAAGAGGGATGAAGTTACAGGAGAATGGAGAAAGTTACACAACACAGAGCTGCACGCATTGTATACTTCACCTGACATAATTAGGACCATAAAATCCAGACGTTTGAGATGGGCAGGACATGTAGAACGTATGGGCGAATCCAGAAATGCATACAGAGTGTTAGTTGGGAGGCCGGAGGGAAAAAGACCTTTGGGGAGGCCGAGACGTAGATGGGAAGATAATATTAAAATAGATTTGAGGGAGGTAGGATATGATGGTAGAGACTGAATTAATCTCGCTCAGGATATGGACCAATGGCGGGCTTATGTTAGGGCGGCAATGAACCTCCGGGTTCCTTAGAAGCCAGTAAGTAAGTAAGTAAGTAAGTAAGTAAGTAAGTAAGTAAGTAAGTAAGTAAGTAAGTAAGTAAGTAAGTAAGTAAGTAAGTAAAGTAAGTAAGTAAAATAAGTTAGTAAGTATTTATTTATTTACTTATTTATTTATTTTTTACTTATTTATTTATTTAACTAGCTAGCTAGTGAGTATACATTAAATTTATGAAACAAAAATGTTTCTAGCCACTACCGTAAGCGCCAGGCTCGTGTACGGTGTGATCTTAGCCAATAATATAACATAAAATTTACAAGGACAACTTTATTACCTACAGTAAGTAACCTAATTCAAATTAATAAATAACAGACAAGAGAAAAAAGAAGAAAGAGAAAAAGAGAGAAAAATACACATTTAATAGGCCTATAAATTGACAATCAGACGGAAGCCAGTGATATTCAGTAAAAACATGAATATAGTCGACAAAAATAAAAGGTAAAAAAATAAATTTGTTAACATTATATATCATGAATAATTTTATAAATTTCATTTTTAAAAGCTTTAATTTTAAAATATTTCAAATTTGGAAAATGGTTGTAATTTTATTATAAAGTCTTGGGCCGAAACTAGCACCATGTTTAAGAGCTGCACTTGTCTGACATTTAGGCTCAGTTTATGGGAAAGTAGACTTTTGTGTTCGAGTACGATATTCATGTCGATTAGATTTATGTTTTATTTGGTTTTTGTGGTAGTAAGTTAGTAAACTATATTTATAAATTTCTTCAATAGTTAATACATTAGAATACTGTATGTATAACTTGTATGGAAGGTGTTAGAAGTGGGAAATTACAATAATTATTTGCTAATTCACTACATTAAATATTATGTACTACTAAGTGATAATTATTCATAGGTGTAGGTAAACCTTTCATTGTGAAAGAAAATGGAATATACGTAGTTTTATTAGTATTTATGGACAGGACATTAGAGTCAAGCCAATTTTTCACTACTTTAATTCCTTTGCTAGCATTTAAATAAGTATACATCATGATTACACAACTTTTAACACTGTATCACTTCGGAAAATGTACGATAAGACTTTCTTGTGTTAAATTTTAACGTACCTTGTTTACATGTTTTGACGTATTTATGGGTCATCTTCAGAACTGGTCGTTGTTGGTTGTAATTACAAAACACCTCCACATATGCAGAACACATCACAAATGCGAACCACACCTACAGAGACATCAACACAGACATGGCAATACTGCACATCCAACAAAAAAGCCAGAAACTCAACACACTAGAACAATATGAAATATACAGACACACGAAACACACCCCAACGATATTCTCAACACACAACTCAATTTCAAAACACACACACTCTTTGACTCTACACTACGAACGCACCCTCACAGGAAACAACAAGTGGCGCCAAGACCAACAACGACCAGTTCTGAAGATGACCCATAAATAGGTGGAAACATGTAAACAAGGTACGTTAAAATTTAACACAAGAAAGTCTTATCATACATATTGAGAAATTTAAATAAGTGTTACCCCAATTTTCCCCATTAAATGTTATTAGAGTATCATCTGCAAAAGAAAATATATTACCACCATATTTCTTTAGATCAATTTTCAACAAATTATTAATACTTACTTACTTACATACTTACTGGCGTTTAAGGAACCCGGAGGTTCATTCCCGCCCTCACATAAGCCCACCATTGGTCCCTATCCTGAGCAAAATTAATCCATTCTCTACCATCATATCCCACCTCCCTCAAATCCATTTTAATATTATCTTCCCATTTAAGTCTCGGCCTCCCCAAAGGTCTTTTTCCCTCCGGCCTCCCAACTAACACTCTACATGCATTTCTGGATTCGCCCATACGTGCTACATGCCCTGCCCATCTCAAACGTCTGGATTTAATGTTCCTAATTATGTCAGGTGAAGAATACAATGCGTGCAGCTCTGCGTTGTGTAACTTTGTCCATTCTCCTGTAACTTCATCCCTCTTAGCCCCAAATATTTTCCTAAGAACCTTATTCTCAAACGCCCTTAACCTCTGCTCCTCTCTCTAAGTGAGAGTCCAAGTTTCACAACCATACAGAACAACCGGTAATGTAACTGTTTTATAAATTCCAACTTTCAGATTTTTTGACAGCAGACTGGATGATAAAAGACAAATTATTAATATATATTATAAATAAGATTGGTCCTAATACTGTACTCATCATTACCTGAGACTTTCTGGATGCTACCTCTGTTATAAGACAGTTGGTGGAAAGTGTGGGAGAAAGGATATAAAGGCCAGCAGTCGCGCAGCGCGCACATTCGGTGTTGGGCAGTGAAAGTGTGCGGTATGGCGCGTCTCCTCGTGGTACTGGTCCTGGGGCTGCACGCCGCGGTGGCTGTAGCGATCGACGAACCCCGCCAGAACGTGGTGCCTCGACATATAGCGGGCAGCAACCAGAGGGACATCAAATCGGCGGAGTGGAACAGCGACGGCATGGCGGAGCCCCTGTCCAACGCCACGGGCCACTTCCGGTCGTTGGGGACACTTCTTGACGTCTTCAACCCCCAGCGTCTCGCCCGTCGATGGAGCTACCCCCGCAGTGACATGAGTGACGCATGCGCCGCCGACGTCGATCAGTACCTCGACCATCTGAAGAAAGGGATGCCCTGGGCTCTCAAAAGTGAGTTTGATTGCTTCTTGTCAGTCGTGCGTTGATGTGCATGCTGATACACTCCGTATATTTTGCATATTTCTTTATTTGGGCCTATCACACATCCTTCTGAAGATATTGCTAATGGCAAAGTGCATCAACATCGGTTAAAAACGCAGTAATCATAGATTACGAAACGACGGTTAAACAGTAACTGTGGTTAAAATGTAATTTCTGTGCACCATTCACAATCACCGATTACTTAAACATGGCTAGCTGACACCTCATTTAACCAGAGTAAAGTCTATGATGGTACACTGTTTCTACAAAATGGCTAAAGGAAAGCATCCATACCGCTGCAAAGATAATAGTCAACGTCTAAAAGCGACTGTGCTCACTCTGTTCTACATCGAAATGAACGTGTCCTACATTTTCGCGTTGCATTTGTTTGCCTTTCGGCATTGTTGTATTTACGAGTTGCATTTCTTTGTTTTTCAGTGTTGTTAGGTTAAAATCGTACAAAATGGAAAATTGGATGCAAAAATGATTATATCCCAATGTGAGGTTGAAGTATTGATATACTTACTTACTAGATGTAAATATATTATATAAAAAGAAGTAATATCCATAAAGGAGAAGGATGCAGAGGATGAGCAGGAATGTGTGTACGATCCAGGACCCCATTTACACCAGGGAACTGTTCATTATCCTAAGATCCATCCAGCCAGTGACACAGAGAAAGAGATATTCGAGTATTCCCTCTAAAGTACAGAAAATAATAGTTACATAGAATCGTAACATAAGCAGCCGATATGACTGTTCTTTTGTTATAGAAATTACTGTGGTTAACCTCCTATTTAAGTCGTAAGCGAGGTCGATCCACTGTAAAAATGCAGATATACACGGGTTAGGTGACAATTTTAACCAGTGGTTACACTAACTGACGTTGATGCACGTGGGCATAAGTGTGGTGTTTCATTTTTTTGTACCTGGATCTTACATCACGGAAACTATCCCCAAGCTAGGGTATTCTAACGTACACCATCTGACTGCGCTAATGTCCGCTGCGTATTCGGTTGTGAGCAGATAACCCCACTCGGGTCGGATTCGTGTGCACTTCGCCAGCTGGGGATCGGAGAATGCAATGAAATGGTGATGATATGGTGATCTTGACGGAATGGTGTACGTGCCTAACATAGGGAAACGGGTGAATCTCAACAGTGATCTTGTTCACTACAAGTGCCACTAGTTTATACATATTTCAATGAAAATTCCATGCCTGATCGGGACTAAATTCCGAACCACTATCGCGACCGACTGAAGGTCTGACCACTCTACCACCACAGGAATAAGTGTGGTGTTATTTGAAGTAGACCTACTACTGCTTCTTTGGCTTTCGTCCACTATTTAAAACTTGTTTCATACATTTGACTAGATGCTGGGTAACTTCGGTGCTGGACTCGACTCATTTCACCGGCATTATCACCTTCATTTCCTTCAGACGCTAAATAACCTAAGATGTTGATAAAGCGTCGTAAAATAACCTACGAAAATTAAAAAAATACATAAAAAAATACATTTGACTAGGACTGTATTTCTATTGATTATATGTTTAATATTTTTGAAAGCATCGTAGTATTTGAAACATAAAGTGATACTTTTTTATCTATTTTTATTGGGTTATTTTACGACGCTTTATCAACATATTAGGTTATTTAGCGTCTGAATGAGATGAAGGTGATAATGCCGGTGAAATGAGTCCGGGGTCCAGCACCGAAAGTTACCCAGCATTTGCTCATATTGGGTTGAGGGAAAACCCCGGAAAAAACCTCAACTAGGTAACTTGCCCCAACCGGGAATCGAACCCGGTCCACCTGGTTCCGCGGCTAGACGCGCTAACCGTTACTCCACAGGTGTGGACGGGATAATCTCAACAGCGATCTTGTCCACTACAAGTGCCACTAGTTTATACATTTTTCAATGAAAAATTCCTGGCCTGATCGGGACTAAAATCCGGACCACTTTCGTGACCGAATGAAGGTCTGACCACTCTACCACCACAGGTATAAGTGTGGTGTTATTTGAAGTAGACCTACTACTGCTTCTTTGGCTTTCGCCCACTATTTCAAACTTGTTGCATACTTTTGACTAGGACTGTATTTCTATTGAATTATATGTTTAATTTTTTTGAAAGCATCGTAGCATTTGAAACATAAAGTGATATTATTTTTTTTTATTTTTATTGGGTTATTTTACGACGCTGTATCAACATCTAGGTTATTTAGCGTCTGAATGAGATGAAGGTGATAATGCCGGTGAAATGAGTCCGGGGTTCAACACCGAAAGTTACCCAGCATTTGCTCGTATTGGCTTGAGGGAAAACCCGGGAAAAACCTCAACCAGATAACTTGCCCCGACCGGGATTCGAACCCGGGTCACCTGGTTTCGCGGTCAGACGCGCTGACCGTTACTCCACAGGTGTGGACCATAAAGTGATATATCGACGGGCCAGTTCAAAAGGGAAACGACTCAAAATTTCAAGTTTTCTGAAACCTGCAATTTAAAGCTGTATGTTGGTGTGAAAAATCAAAGGATCGTTGAAATTACTTAAAAATACAGTTAATGATGTTTTATATATACCGAGTTATAAGTTTAAGTTTCAAACTAGAGTTGTTAATCGGATTCTTCACATCAACATAACGCTTTAAAATTCAGATTTCTCAAAACTTTAAATTTTGAATTATTTCCTTTGAACGGGGCCGTCGATATGTAATAAATGCTACAGTTCGAGAATCGCACACTTTACAGAGTCGTTCACACCTGTTGGGTAACGGTTAGCGCGTCTGGCCATGAAATCAGGTGGCCCGGTTTCGATTCCCAGTCGGAGCAAGTTACCTGGTTGAGGTTTTTTCCGGGGTTTTCCTCAATCCAATATGAGCAAATGCTGGGTAACTTTCGGTGCTGGACCACGGACTCATTTCACCGGCATTATCACCTTCATCTCATTCAGACGCTAAATAACCTGAGATGTTGATAAAGCGTCGTAAAAATAACATACTAAGGCCCAATTGTATAAAACTCCTGACTAAAGATCAACTTTGATCGAAGATCGAAAAGTGAACCGAGTTCAGACACTTCTTCTATTGTATAAAACTTTTCTGCGATCAAATTACCTTGGTTCAAATGCAATCTAAGTTCACGTGAAAATGATTTGGCAACATCGCATAAAACAGGTGAAATACGTGATGCGCGGACCATGTTATACAGGTTTGTTCAGTGTTGCCAATCTAGCGACTTTAACTCTTTTCAACAACAATTTCTTTTAACTTTTATATTGCTTAAATAGGGATTTAGTGACCTTTTTAGCACCCCATAGTGACAAAATGTAAGCTTTCTTTGTTGATAATGAGAAATCTAGCGACTTTACAACTACTTTTGGCGACTTTCCGTACACTCTGTTGCAGACACTGTTTTTTTTTTTTTTTTGTGTAATGTAAATAATGGCGGACAATAAGAAGAAGGCTGACTGTTCTCCAAGTTGTTATCATGTTATGGCGTTTGATACTGCTAAACATAATAAAGCTTTATAAAACGACAATTTTCGTTTAGTAATACAGTTAATTGAACATTTATTAATGTACCTATCATATCCATTAATAATTAATGATTGTTATAAACATAATATAATTATAGGTTATGTTATTTGATAATGCTGAACACGATAGAGCCTTATAAAATATAAGAATGTTTGTGTATTAAGGCAAGAAATTGAAAGAAATATATATAAATGTACCCAACATATCTATTAATATTAATAATAATGGATATTTTATTTGCACAATCTGTCACTCGTATATTTCAAACAGAAAAGAAATAAATGAACTTGGATCATCTAACTTAATCGGAGAAATTTCTTCAGTCAAAGTTGACTTTAGTTTGAGACAAATTAATCTCAGATTAGACTTTATACAACACAAAATTCCAAGTTCAGCTGAAACAAGGATCAATTTAACCTCTGAGCTAAGATTAAATGGTTTATACAATCGGGCCTAAGAGTCTCGTTCAGTTAAGATTCTCAGTAATGGTAATATTATCCTTATATTAGGTCATGGAGGCTCATACGATAGCGGAAAGTTAAAGCTCCCACCTTTTGTAGACAATGGCACTTGTAACAGTAGGGTTGTCGGTCCTACGTGCTTGCCGCTTCCCCCTCCCAGGGAAATTCCCCTGATACCCATAGCTATTTCTTACTAACTAGGAAAACTCCAGGACTAGCCTATAGGACGGCCGGAAGGATAAGGTCAATGGAGAAAATCCATGATTCTAGCGGGAATCGAACCCGCGATCTTCTGTGTTTACAGCGCGACTCCTCAACTGCGACGCTACCTCTAAACCACGCACCACGTACCGAAAGAAAAAGTGAGCTAGGATATCAACGTGATAGCGTAGATGCGATTGGTGTTCTACGGTTAGGATGTTATACTTGTCTGGTCTTTTTTGTTAACAATTGAAAACATGGTCGATCCATTCTTCCGAAATAATTGTTAAATGTGGAACTATGGCCATAATGTTATAATCGGTCTTGTAGCTGCAACAAAAATCATTATAGTGAAGTATGGAGAGAAGGCTATAGCGAGAAAAATGCGACCCAGACACATTTCTAATACAGAAATGTCTCGGTGCGATCGAACGTGGGTTCGATTCCCGCTTGGACTGTTGGTTGGTTTTTTCCGAGATTTTCCCCAACCGTAAGGCTAATGTCAGGTAATCTATGGCAATTCCTCGGCCTCTTCTCGCTAAAAACCACTTCGCTATCACCAATTCCATCGACGCTAAATAAGCTAGTAGTTGATACAGCGTCGTTAAATAACCAGCTAAAAAAAACAGCAGGAACTTTTCCTTCCCCCCTTCTACGCAAAACACGTATTTCTATGAAAATAAAAGAAGAACAGCCGCTTGGGTTGGCAATATATTACAAGCTGTCGTCTCCCGTAGCTTAGTGGTTAAAAAGACTCACCCTACTGTTTTTCAGAATTTCGTGGATTCGAACCGGACTGAGCACTGACTTTTACTGGACAATGAAACTTCTGTGCACGGTTTTCTTCGGATGAAAAATGAAATTAGATGTATCGTATTACAGATTTCGGAGAACCAAAATAATTATCCATGAATGGGAGAGATTTGAACAAAGTTTTTCGGCCATTACTCTCTCACGTCATAATTAATTTCTGCTAGTTAGTAACCCTATTATCAAGGGTAGTGAATTTCAGCTTTATAGATGTCCGGACATCAGAAATAGATATTTCATACTTACAGACTAGCGGTCTCCATCGATCAGATCTGGAAGTATTAGCAACGAACCATAAAATATAAATAAATAAATAAATAAATAAATAAATAAATAAATAAATAAATAAATAAATAAATAAAAGAATAAATAAATCAACAATCAATAAATGAATAAATAAATAAATAAATAAATAAATAAAATAAATGAAAAAATAAGTAAATAAGTCAGTAAATAAGTAAGTAATACATAAGTAAATAAATAAATAAATAAATAAATAAATAAATAAGTAAAAGAATAAATAAATCAACAATGAATAAATGAATAAATAAATAAATAAAATAAATAAATTAAAAAATAAGTAAATAAGTAAGTAATACATAAGTAAATAAATAAATAAGTAAATAAGAAAATAAGTAAATAAATAAGTGAATGAATAAGTAAATGAATAAGTAAATAAATAAGTGAATGAATAAGTAAATAAGTAAGTAAATAAATAAATAAATAAAATAATAAATAAATCAACAATGAATAAAATGAATAAATAAATAAATAAAATAAATAAATTAAAAGAAAGTAAATAAGTAAGTCAGTAAATAAGTAATACATAAGTAAATAAATAAATAAATAAGGAAATAAGTAAATAAATAAGTGAATGAATAAGTAAATGAATAAGGAATGAATAAGTAAATGAATAAGTGAATGAATAAGTAAATGAATAAGTAAATAAGTAAGTAAATAAATAAATAAATAAATAAATAAAAGAATAAATAAATCAACAATGAATAAATGAATAAATAAATAAATAAAATAAATAAATTAAAATATAAGTAAATAAGTAAGTCATTAAATAAGTAAGTAATACATAAGTAAATAAATAAATAAATAAGTAAATAAGGAAATAAGTAAATAAATAAGTGAATGAATAAGTGAATGAATAAGGAATGAATAAGTAAATAAGTAAGTAAATAAATAAATAAATAAAAGAATAAATAAATCAACAATGAATAAATGAATAAATAAATAAATAAAATAAATAAATTAAAATATAAGTAAATAAGTAAGTCATTAAATAAGTAATACATAAGTAAATAAATAAATAAGTAAATAAGGAAATAAGTAAATAAATAAGTGAATGAATAAGTGAATGAATAAGTAAA
>JAJSOF020000029.1:34445865-34538365 GCA_025594305.2 Periplaneta americana
AATGCAATGAAATGGTGATGATATGGTGATCTTGACGGAATGGTGTACGTGTCTAACATAGGGAAACGGGTGAATCTCAACAGTGATCTTGTTCACTACAAGTGCCACTAGTTTATACATATTTCAATGAAAAATTCCATGCCTGATCGGGACTAAATTCCGGACCACTATCGCGACCGACTGAAGGTCTGACCACTCTACCACCACAGGAATAAGTGTGGTGTTATTTGAAGTAGACCTACTACTGCTTCTTTGGCTTTCGTCCACTATTTCAAACTTGTTTCATACATTTGACTAGATGCTGGGTAACTTTCGGTGCTGGACTCCTTACTCATTTCACCGGCATTATCACCTTCATTTCCTTCAGACGCTAAATAACCTAAGATGTTGATAAAGCGTCGTAAAATAACCTACGAAAATTAAAAAAAAATACATTAAAAATACATTTGACTAGGACTGTATTTCTATTGAATTATATGTTTAATATTTTTGAAAGCATCGTAGTATTTGAAACATAAAGTGATACTTTCTTATTTATTTTTTATTGGGTTATTTTACGACGCTTTATCAACATCTCAGGTTATTTAGCGTCTGAATGAGATGAAGGTGATAATGCCGGTGAAATGAGTCCGGGGTCCAGCACCGAAAGTTACCCAGCATTTGCTCATATTGGGTTGAGGGAAAACCCCGGAAAAAAACCTCAACTAGGTAACTTGCCCCAACCGGGAATCGAACCCGGTCCACCTGGTTCCGCGGCTAGACGCGCTAACCGTTACTCCACAGGTGTGGACGGGATAATCTCAACAGCGATCTTGTCCACTACAAGTGCCACTAGTTTATACATTTTTCAATGTAAAAATTCCTGGCCTGATCGGGACTAAAATCCGGACCACTTTCGTGACCGAATGAAGGTCTGACCACTCTACCACCACAGGAATAAGTGTGGTGTTATTTGAAGTAGACCTACTACTGCTTCTTTGGCTTTCGCCCACTATTTCAAACTTGTTGCATACTTTTGACTAGGACTGTATTTCTATTGAATTATATGTTTAATTTTTTTGAAAGCATCGTAGTATTTGAAACATAAAGTGATATATTTTTATTTTATTTATTTTTATTGGGTTATTTTATGACGCTGTATCAACATCTAGGTTATTTAGCGTCTGAATGATATGAAGGTGATAATGCCGGTGAAATGAGTCCGGGGTTCAACACCGAAAGTTACCCAGCATTTGCTCGTATTGGCTTGAGGGAAAACCCCGGGAAAAACCTCAACCAGATAACTTGCCCCGACCGGGATTCGAACCCGGGTCACCTGGTTTCGCGGTCAGATGCGCTGACCGTTACTCCACAGGTGTGGACCATAAAGTGATATATCGACGGGCCAGATCGAAAGGGAAACGACTCAAAATTTCAAGTTTTCTGAAACCTACAATTTAAAGTTGTATGTTGGTGTGAAAAATCAAAGGATCGTTGAAATTACTTAAAAATCCAGTTAATGATGTTTTATATATACCGAGTTATAAGTTTCAGTTTCAAACTAGAGTTGTTAATCGGATTCTTCACATCAACATAACGCTTTAAAAATTCAGATTTCTCAAAACTTTAAATTTTGAATTATTTCCCTTTTGAACGGGGCCGTCGATATGTAATAAATACTATAGTTCGAGAATCGCACACTTTTACAGAGTCGTTCACACCTGTTGAGTAACGGTTAGCGCGTCTGGCCGTGAAATCAGGTGGCCCAGGTTCGATTCCCAGTCGGAGCAAGTTACCTGGTTGAGGTTTTTTCCAGGGTTTTCCCTCAATCCAATATGAGCAAATGCTGGGTAACTTTCGGTGCTGGACCCCGGACTTATTTCACCGGCATTATCACCTTCATCTCATTCAGACGCTAAATAACCTGAGATGTTGATAAAGCGTCGTAAAATAACATACTAAGAGTCTCGTTTAGTTAAGATTCTCAGTAATGGTAATATTATCCTTATATTAGGTCATGGAGGCTCATACGATAGCGGAAAGTTAAAGTTCCTACCTTTTGTAGACAATGGCATTTGTAACAGTAGGGTTGTCGGTCCTACGTGCTTGCCGCTTCCCCCCCCCCCCTCCCAGGGAAATTCGCCTGATACCCATAGCTATTTCTTACTAACTAGGAAAACTCCAGGACTATAGAACGGCCGGAAGGATAAGGTCAATGGAGAAAATCCATGATTCTAGCGGGAATCGAACTCGCGATCTTCTGTGTTTACAGCGCGACTCCTTAACTGCGACGGTACCTCTAAACCACGCGCACGTACCGAAAGAAAAAGCGAGCTATAGTAGGGAGCAAAGATATTGGCGGGTCGTACATAGCACATTTTTGCACGTACCACCCCCTCTCTTCTGACCTGTCCATTGGGATGACTGACTGGCAGTGTGTCGATGCGTTCAAGTGTAGTTGCTTGCAAGCCAATCGTTGGGTATTGAGAGAGTAAAGTCTGTGTGATGTATCTTGTCTCACTGTGAAAAGAGAGAGAAAAGAGATATGTCTTACTTCGTCTGTATTGTTATGGCAATGGGAGAGTGAAGCGATGCCGTCCATCCATCCAGTGGCGGAAGGGACTAGTTGATACATTCTGTAGCGCAAAATAAAATGACAAAATATCTCTCTTCGTACTGTGTAGTTCCGTCACTGAGCTTGTCTTCCAAGAAATTGAATTCCGGTAGCCTGTACCAATAATTAGGTTTTGAAAGGAATTCTGAAAATTTACAACCCTCCTATAATCTCCATCCTCATTTGAAGGGGCTTGGTTTTATTGCTACTGAGACAAGATAAACCTTACCAGGTATAGTCATCGTAGCTGTTGTCTGTTCACTGTGCACATATTCAAACAGTAATTTTCAATACTAACAGTGGAATTGCTTCTGTGCCTAGTCGAGCGACATGTCTAGAAAGGGAGCGGATACGCGGAGCCAAGAGAAAGGAATTATTTTTGGTGTTTACGAATACTTAAAAAAAAAACTTTAATTAATACAACAAATTAACATTTTCGTAATATGATTGAAATTCTGGTTATTAAGAGAATGAAGAAAACAGGAATTAAGCCACTATAAGTTTAAGTGAAATGTTAAGATCTGATGGGTATATTGGCAATATACTCATTGCAGTGAAGTAAATCGTTAAAAACCATTGTGTTATTATTATTTTATTATTATTATTATTATTATTATTATTATTATTATTATTATTATTATTATTATTAAATTTGCACTGATGGATTTCATTTAATATAGCATTACTAGCCATTGTTAAGTCAATTATATTATATAAAATAAAACCTGGGTACCGACACAATACTATTTACAAATTATTTACATCGTCAACACCAGTGATTTTACTCACGGGACTGGCTTCATCTTTTCTTGCAACCCTTGTCTTGTTCAAAGGTCTCTGGTCACTGCTGTCAGTTGGTCACCTGCTGTGATTCTTCCTCCCGGAAGGTCCCTGTTGACTTTCTTTGTCGCAATCCCAGGACCGCTGCCATCATTTTTGGCCTCATTTCCGAACAGCTGGAGCCATTCATCACGACTTCTACTCTTTGTGAAGCGGATGACAATAGGACGCGTCTTCCCTGGCCTGGATGGCATCCGATGTGCTACGCTCACATCATGTTGCACCAATTCACTACCGCCTATGACTTCCGATATTTGGTCAATCGATCATCGATCTCCGGAACTCCAAATAGCATTATACTGTAATCCGGCAATCCTCGGCCTCATCTGCGTGTGTACTGCTGCAGATCACTCACTTCCTGTTTGAGATGGTCATTTTCTTGCACTAGCCTCTTCATCTCCCCCTGCGTGGAGTTGAGTTCATGTCTCGTGTGCGCCAATTCCTCTCTAAGACTGTCGAACTTGGAAGATATGAATTCAACTGATTTTCTTAGTTCATTCACCTCAAAATACAAATGCTATTCGATATCAGTATAGTAGTTATAAAATCATGTCGCATAGGCCTTGTATTATAACAAATGAAGTGTTCACACATGCTGTTATTTAATAAAATAATTATAATGCTGCGCACAGAAATTACACTAAATACTGACACACAGACAGTGTTTATATGTAAACACTATTTCGATGTTACAGACTTTAGGTTACGTAGCGAGGAGTGAAAGATGTTTCGGAAGCGACCCTTCGAAGAAAGTATACAGCTAAAGTAGGGGTGGAACGTGGGTTGGGTTAGTATGAAGGGGTATACCTCCATCCGCCAATATTCCTGCTCCCTACTATAGTATATCAACGTGATAGCGTAGATACGATTGGTGTTCTACGGTTAAGATGTTAATTGTCCGGTCTTTTTTGTTAACAAATGAAAACATGGTCGATCCATTCTTCCGAAATTGTTAAATATGGAACTATGGCCATAATGTTATAATCGGTCTTGTAGCTGCAACAAAAATCATTATAGTGAAGTATGGAGGGAAGGCTATAGCGAGAAAAATGCGACCCAGACACATTTCTAATACAGAAATGTCTCGGTCGATCGGGTGTGGGTTCGATTTCCACTTGGACTGTTGGTTGGTTGGTTGGTTTTTTCCGAGGTTTTCCCCAACCGTAAGGCTAATATCAGGTAATCTATGGCAATTCCTCGGCCTCATCTTGCCAAAAACCACTTCGCTATCACCATTCCACCGACACTAAATAACCTAGTAGTTGATACAGCGTCGTTAAATAACCAGCTAAAAAAACAGCAGGAACTTTTCCTTCCCCCCTTCTATGCAAAACACGTATTTCTATGAAGATCAAAGAAGAACAGCCGCTTGGGTTCGCAATATATTACAAGCTGTCGTCTACGGTAGCTTAGTGGTTAAAAAGACTCACCCTACTGTGTTCCCGAATTTCGTGGATACGAACCCGACTGAGCACTAACTTTATTGGGCAATGTAACTTCTATGCACGGTTTTCTTCGGATGAAAAATGAAATTAGATGTATCGTATTACAGATTTCGGAGAACCAAAATAATTATCCATGAATGGGAGAGATTTGAACAAAGTTTTTCGACCATTACTCTCTCACGTCATAATTAATTTCTGCTAGTTAGTAACCCTATCATCAAGGGTAGTGAATTTCAGCTTTATAGATGTCCGGACATCAGAAATAGATATTTCATACTAACAGACTAGCGGTCTCCATCGATCAGATCTGGAAGTATTAGCAACCAACCATCAAATATAAATAAATAAGTAAATAAATAAATAAATAAAGTTAGTAAATAAGTAAATAAATAAGTAAGTAAATAAATAAGTAAATAAGGAAAGAAGTAAATAAAATAAATGAGCGAACAAATAAATAAATAAATAAATAAATAAATAAATAAATAAATAAATAAATAAATAAATAAATAAATAAATAAATAAATAAATAAATAAATAAATAAATAAATAAATAAATAAATAAATAAATAAATAAATAAATAAATCAACAATAAATAAATAAATAAATAAAGGAGTAAGTGAATGAATGAACATAAAAAATAAAATAAATAAATTAAGAAAATAACGAATAAATAAATAAATAAATAAATGAATAAATAAATAAATAAATAAATAAATAAAAATATGTATATAAACATATACCTATAAATAACTAAATAAATAGACTTACATAAAGAGATAAATAAAGAAACAAATACAAAATAAACATGTTAGAAATTGCTTAATACCTTGCCGCCATAAAAGCTAAATCAATAGTATAATATTTAGCCTACTTAAGCGTACTGTATTAAAAAATTATATTGAAAGCAAATCATTTCAAGTGACAACTTGTTAAAATGTCAGCTTCTTGACAACTGTAACGTAACGATGAAATGGTAAGCAACTCTTTACTAACGGGCTTATTCAAAAGCTGGTGTCAGTGACATAATGAAACTGTAATGGCAATATCAAAGTAGGCCTAATTTTGTTGTACAATTAAAAAGGCAAAATAATCCCATCGTTTTACTCCTAGACATTAAGATATGTAGCAGCAATTTTATTTCCTTCATATTTTTGACACACCGCAAATACCCAGAAATCTCAGACTATGTTGAACACGTGAATGTTTTAAATCGTAAATATTTAGTAGGCTAAATATTTCAGTAAATTTTATATAAAATATTTGACTTCACATTTTAGTAATATATCTTTCTATAGCTATAACATATTCAGACTCTATTTATAACTTATTTTTTATAATTGTTTTACCTCCTATCAATTTAGTAAATCTACGTGTTTGAAGAATATAATTACGTATTAACAAATTTCGTCATTGATACACTAAAACAGAGAGCGTGGGTTTCAATTATGTTTAAGATTTTTGCTCCATTTTCGTCATGGCTATACAGACTGTATTTTATTCATAAACATTAAAGTCGCAATAGTCTTTGATACTGATATACCGTTCGAGATGTATATATGGACAAAATACAAGAACTTCTGTTTCTTAAACTTGTAACAATAGTAAGACCCCCAGCATTGTTTCATTGTCGTTCCTGTCAACGAAGACGCTAAAATAGTTACTCAATAAAGCCGTTAAACGGGGTGATAAACAGGCCCCAACCGACTTTTAATACTTGACACGCCTGTAAAGTCTGCAGACAGTGTTACAGTTCTGCATTTCGTTTCGAAAGTCCAAATGCTCGCTTGAATCTTTATGCAATATGCGTTACATTTTCCTACACGACATGGTGAAGTGTATTGCGTGTCTATTTAATTGGGACAACTTCGTAGCACGACGTAAAGAAGAGCTGTATAGAAATCATGTTCACATACTTCTCTATATTTTATTATAAGCTAAATAGTAGCAATAATAATAATAATAATAATAATAATAATAATAATAATAATAATCATCATCATCATCATCATCGAGGACGTTGGTTCAGGTTGTAACGCTTGACACTAGCATTCGAGAGGTCCCTGGTTCAAACCCTGTGGCTGACCAATCTGACTAGGGTTTTTCATTGTTTCCCTCAGTCACAAAGGCAAATCCCGAATTGGAAATGTACATACCATGATTCATTACCGCCTCGATAATCAATATCATAAACATCAATCAAATCTAAAATCAATTATATGAACACAAGCCGCTGTAACACACGACAATAGAAACATTAACTCAACAATAGTAAAGACGGCTTATTGATATAGGGTACCCAAATATCCTAAAAACACGCGGTATGATCACAGATGTTAAAGCACGTATAAATAATAATAATAATAATAATAATAATAATAATAATAATAATAATAATTTATTTATTTATTTTATTTATTTAGAATATTAACGTGCAAAAACAACAGCACAAGGCCAATTACAGTTTTGCACGATACAAAACAGAACAAAACAACAAATGATGATGAGAATGAATGATAGAAAATGGCAATGAGATGAAATACAAACAATATAATGGTCTAATCAATCATTGATCAAATAATAATTATAAAATTATAAAATTTGTACAATGAGAATTGAAATAATGGAATGGTCTACATGAATCAATAGACCAAATGCAAGAAATATATAATAATAATAATAATAATAATAATAATAATAATAATAATAATAATAATAATAATAACCATCGAGGGAGTTGGTTCAGGTGGTAACGTAGCATTCGAGAGGTCGCTGGTTCAAACCCCATGGCTGACCAATCTGACTGGGGTTTTTCATGGTTTCCCCTCAGTCACAAAGCCAAATGCCTGATTGGAAATGTACAGTAATGGCAAAAAAACCGGACCGACCCTTGTAGCTGATTTCAGAGCCTTGTTCACTCCAGAGCGTGATAGGTAACTAAGACTTTCGTGGTTCGAATCCTGCCTGGGAAGGAAAGTTTTTTTATTCCTTATTCAAATTTATTCCCAATACTTTTCGATTGCAGCGATATTTTACCAGAACATACATTTTACCAGCTTATTTTCTAATGGCTTTCGAAATGGGCTATGTCAGCAGTTGAAACTACAACAATTGCAATAGATTACTCGCTATTTTGTGAAAGCGGGCGTGGCATGCGCAGTGGCTCATTTCGGGGACTTTGATTATTCCGTCGGTCCGGTTTTTTTGCCACTACTGTACATACTATGATTTATCACCGCCTCAATAATCAATATCATAAACATTAATCAAATCTAAAATCAGTTATATGAACCCATACGCTTGCCAACTTTCGTAAGTAAAAATTAAGGACACAAACATTACTGACAATTTTATTGCTCTAATTATTTCCATCTATCAATTCACATATTCAACAGTAGTACAGTAGCAGTGTGTGTGTGTGTGTGTGTGTGTGTGTGTGTGTACACACACATACACACATTATTGCATAAAATATTATAAGAACTTACCAAGTTGTTAGATAGTATACATTTGTGATAAAAGAAATGTTAACTCGTTGGAAACTAGGAACCCATCATTTTGATGTAACCAGAACTAACCTAACCTACCTACACAAAAGAGTCCAGCCACTCTTTAGAGACGTTTACGTGACTTATCACCAGAGCTATCAGATCTTATCACACATGAGGGGCTAAGGTATTTTATAAGTCTTTGTTGTTGTCCTCGTTGATATCTATATCTATCGTAGATGTGGTCGTATAATTTTTTTTTTTTTCATTTTTCCGCCGGAACCAATGAATGACGCATCAGGTGAAACAAAGTGGTCATAATACTAAATGGTGCAAACTAAAGTCAAAGTGCATAAGATGAGCTCAGAGGACAGATGACTCAGCAAGTATCCTATGATCAAACCTGCCCTAACTTGTGTATTATGATCATTGTACCTGTCACTCTGTTGACATATCAACGAGAATTAAATTTCTGCCTTGAACATGGGTACTAGAGTCATTTCTCCATTTCGTCACATATTGGAAGCATGTCTGTATGAGACTGTGAGATCCAGACTAAATCCAACAATACGATAGGAAATAAAATCAGCTGTAAATGCCTGATATGCCATGAAATCGGGACGTGTGTGCAAATTATTTCGGGACGTGGGACGCAATGGTAGAAATCGGGACAGTCCCGGGGAATACGGGACGGTTGGCAAGCCTTTAACACACGACAATAGAAACAGAAACTCAACAATAGTAAAAACGGCTTATTGATTACCCAAATATCCTAAAAACACGCGATATGATTACAGGGCCGCCGAGAAGGGGGGGCAAAGGGGGCCCGTGAGCAATAAGGGCCCTCAGATTAAGTGAGTCTGATTACTTTTTATTATCATATTATTCGTTGATACATATCGGTACTATAAAATTTTGTAAGAACATTTTTGTTACATAAATTTTACATATTAACTCAACTATAGCAGAATTAATACAAATTACCACTTCAAATGTAAATATTTGACTTTTATATAATAGATATCGGTTTCCCGCATTAACGTTCACCGACACGACAATTGAGGGCCCCGGCATTTTTCTGAACTATGTTCCAGTTGCTTGTACTGAACACGTTCAATTATTTATTGACTTGTCCTTTTTAACTACCAAATCCCCGCTGGCCCACCATAATATGCTAGTGGACTCTCCCAAACCGAAGTCGCAGGATACGTTTCTTTTGCAGTACATTGTACAGGGACATCATTTTATTTTTACTTGCATTTTTATTGTACCTGCATTTCTGAATGTACTTCACTCTCACCCCTTCACTAATGTCCTTGCTCCCGTCAGACACACAAACTTACGGCCGCTGTTGCATTCAAAATCTTCAAGCAGTGAAGTAAAAACACTGCAGTGTATAGTGTGTTTCAGAAATATGGTTGCGTTTTCTATAGAAGAAAGAACCTATATTAATAATATCGTACTAAAAATTATATTGAAGAAATGATAAATTAAATTTCAGAGAATATGCTTCAAAATGTTTTTAATAATATGCGTAAAGAATTGAAGCCTGCATTGTAATGAACGGCAACCATTTTCAGCAACTTGTTTAAAAATTCAGATTAGCTTATTTTGAATTGAGGTGGCTAGAAGCAAAGGAATGCTAGTGACATTTGTAATAACATGAGTTAAGTGCATCCAGTGTAAGCTAAAGTATCTAAAATTTTAGTGGCAAAGGGATATTTTAATCGCATCACACATTAAAATTTAAATAAAAATTTCACCGGTTTTACGAAAGCTTAAATATGTAAACCCCGTTTTCTCAAAAGTAACTTAAGTGCACTTACAGCCCTTTACTTATGAGCTCCTCAATTTAAATGCACTCTCTATATTGTATGTTAACATCAATAATTAATATGCTAAATAAAGTAGACATTACATAACGAACATAGCCGCCTAAAAAGTTGAGTTTTTGAAAAAAAATGTTACTACTCTACTGTATTTTGATAAATTCCGTAAAAGTGATGATCAAACTGAAAATCGTAATATCGTATTTCCCTACAACATAAATGAAGGGTACACGGGAATAACGATCAAGGTCCATTTTAGAAAGTTTCGAGAAAAACGAATTTTAAAGTTTAAGCACTTAATACTTTGTTATGTGTGTATTTAATAGAAATTGACGTAGTGGAATGTCAAGAACGATGATTTCTTATTACTAGCTAGACCACAAAATAGTACATCCTTTCTACTATAAGATGGCATTATTAACTCAATTTCGATTTTTGATGGACCTTGATCGTTTTTCCCGTGTACCCTTCAAATGGATACACTACTTTTCTCTCCTCCTATACCTAGTAAAATGATTTGTTTACATATTGCACTAGTAACATCAAAGTCCTGTAATGGAAGGGGGCAACAGTGTTTCCGAGTATAGCCAGGTTATTGTTAAAAATGTTGGTAAAAATAAAGTGATGTTCCTGTATATTTCGTGTTGAAATTTTCGTCTTTCGTTGTCGTTTGTCTAGTAAATTCTGTTCATTAGTGTTACCGGTTATAGTTTAACTGCACAATGGACAATACATGCGTAAGTCGGGAGCTGAGAAGCACAAGGAGAGAGAGAAAAAACTGGAAGATATTAATATGGGTGCTAGACTGCGCGAAAAATATTAAGAAGATATTAACAAAGAGACCAGTGATGAGCCGAAATATTTAAAATCAATTCATGCCTCTAATTTTGGGCCAACCCCACTGAAACCTACAAATCTCCTAAATAGTCTGAGGGAATTAAAACTATTTCCAAATATTTGTACAGCCATTAGAATATTCTATACAATTCCTGTGCCAGTTGCTGATGCTGAAAGATCCTTCAGTAAAATGAAGGAAATAAAAAATGTATTCAGATAAACAATGTGTCAAGAACGACTGAGTAACCTTGACTCCTTAGTCTGAAGAGCGATCTTGTTGGTCTTTAAATTTTGATGATATAATTGATGATTTTGCATCAGTGAAGTAATGGAGAGTTGTTTGTTGATGTTGGACTGCAAGTTGGAAATTACAGGTGTTTAAGAATAATGTTTTATGGATATAATATATTGTGCTAATGTGAAGTTTTGCTAAAAGTTTTCAATGTAATAAAAGTGTATATTTTTTTAACTTTGTATCTGTGTATGGGGTTACCTTTTATTTATTTTGCAAATAATTATTATGGTTAGAATAACTGGTAACTTGTAATTGTTACTTTTTACAACGGGGGTCCGAGTACAGTATTGCATAGGGGCCCATAAATTCTGTCGGCGACCCTGACTACAGATGTTAAAGCATGTATAAATAAACTTTACAGTAGTAGTAGTAGTAGTAATAATAATAATAATAATAATAATAATAATAATAATAATAATAATAATAATAATAATAATAATAATAATAATATTAATAATTCATCGCGTCTATTGATTTTAGAAAGTAGGCCTACTAGTAGCTTTATAAAGCACACAAACGTGAAAGTGTCTTGCGCAGTATGTTATTGCATTGCACAATACGCAAATGCAACATAACTAGCATGTGCAATCAGTGACGAAAGCTGGATAATGGGTGCGTAGCGTTAATAATAATCCGCCCTGCGTATAATTTTATTAAATAAGTAATATCAGAATAAAATTCATTCGATGTGCGTTACAGACAATGCGTTTCACAAAGGCAAAAAAAAAGTTTTACTGCAAATGCAATTTTATCGTCTTCCCATATTTTATCTACGACAATATTACATTTCAGTGTACTTAAGAATTCGCTTTTTGTGTTTCTTCTTCTGGGCTATGTTAGAATAGAACTTACTTAAAACTCGCGTTCTAGTATCGATGACTGGCAAATGATCAATGCACGGCAGAGCCATCTTCAGTTACAAGCCGGAGCATGGGCAGGTTTGGCAACGCTGAGTGGAGGCGGGCGGAGGCGAAATAAAGGCATGACGTTTGGCGTTTTAGTGCTTTGACTTCGTTGTCACATGTACATTTTCGACATTAATTGATACAAAGCTAAGTACATATGATCAAGATTCAGTGTATTCATGTACGTAATTTATTCCGGAATCTGAAATAGTATTTTATTTGAGTTTGAGAATACCCCGTAAGTACTTGCATACAGCCACTTATAACTTAAAAAAATTAAAAGCATACGTGTTTTTTATTGATGGTACAAGGGAAAATAAATAAATACTTAAAGAAATGTTACTTGTACCAAAAATAAATCAAATAACAATGTACTTTCGCAATACCTTATTCCAATCAATTAACCATTATGTGGGTAGTAAATTGACAACGTTTTGCCACTTTATGTTGTTTCACCTCTGACGTGAAAGGTCTAGGATATCATACACATTTTAATTTCATGTGATTATCTGTCGTTCTTTTCTAAAAGCATTTCAGATGCCCAGGAAGCCACTTTTAGTTTGAACCTCGCCAGTCACCATAACAACTAAATTATTTGTTACAAATTTTCTAAAATATAATTTTTAATAGGCCAAGGCCAAGTATAAAGATCTAAGAAAAAATTAAGAAACATACCTTCAACATAATACGTAACAAGACACATCATTATCTATTAAGTATGTGCCAATTAGCGTAAACTCAGTATTTAAATCCTATAAATACGAAGTGAAAAGAAACATGTTTATAACTAATTTATTACAAAAGAAATAATATTAATAAACAAATCTTGAAAACCAACAAAGTGAGTGTATGCATCTACAAATATAGACAGTTCTGACGTATAGCAGGCATTCCGAATCTTCAACAAAACTGCAACATTTATGGGATCACAAAACAGGTGTTTACAATGAACTTGAAAATCAATGGCGTAACTTTATTGATATAGCAGGCGAGACCCAACAATTTGGCTAGAATTCTGATACACCACAAACCACAAGTAAGACTATAAAAATGTAGTTTATACAATATTTAATATTTAGAAGAATTGTCAATCATTTTGTCATTAATAGACATCGGATTTTTAGGCACTAAAAATTGCGGTTTTAGGCGCCTAAAATAAGCTCAAAATTTGTAAAATTAGGCTCTATTTTAATGAAAATAGGCATTTTAGGCACATCAAGGTATCATACTTATTTCTTTCACTGAAATTTTTAGTTATAGGCCTACACTAAAATACGCACAAAAAAGTATGTTTAAACATTAAAAAAGAATACTATATTATATTTATAAACAAGCTGCACAAATTTAATATATTGAAACTAATGAAATAATGATTATTGATATCAAGATTACTCATTTTAAGTTATTGAAATTCAGTTCCATCCTCAGACTTTATTATAATTATCTGCACAGTACACCACCAGAATTTTTCTAAATTCTCCACAGTTAACCTTTGCCTTTTGTCACTGAGAATCATTTTGAAAGCAGAAAAACTTCTTTCAACCGAAACTGATGTGAGAGGCGCAAATTTTAAATTAGGTACAATAGAAACATCAATACTTACTGGAACATTTACACTTTCCCCCGATATCACTCTTGATACTTTTTCCAACAATGAAAATCCTACATTCTTATTTAATACTTTGTCCCACTTATTTTTAACTTTTTTCCCAGAATGTATGTTCACTTGAGCTTCCTTTACTATTGCTATTTGGCTACAAAGAGATTGTTTTTCACGTTCTAATTGTTCAATGCTTGCAGGTATGAAAGAAAAGTTTGATGTTATGTAGGCAATATCGTTTTTCACTCGTGAGTCATTCAGACAATCTTTCACTGCTTTCACACACACTGCACTATCAGTTTCAGGTAATTTATCAATAACTGTGACCACTTCTTTAAAATACTTAGAATAATGCACCACTGACTGAATCCAGGTTCCCCATCGAAAAAATCCGATGTCTAGTTATTACATTGGTTTCTTATGATGTATAATGTCATTAAAGAAGCACTATGGTGCACGCGGGCACCAAGTTGAGAACGCCTGTGCTAAACAAAGGTTACCCGTACTGGTTGAATGATCGTTCACCTCTTTCGCAGTGAATGCATGTATAAATTATAAAAAGTAAGAGTAAAAAGGCGAAACTTTACAGTGAGTTAGGCATTTTTAGGCGAATATTAACAAATTAGGCTCTAATAACCGTTTTAGGGCATTTTAGGGCACTATAAAACTCTTTGAATACCTTTCAATTTCCATGAAACACAAATATTAATAATTATTTTTACTTTTCTCCTAAAGAAACAAAATAGGCATTTGCCCTAGAATCCGATGTCTGGTCATTAACAATAACCGTAAAAATTGCCAAGGACTGCAGCCATATTTTCATTTATTGTCTTGTTTTTATCGCCAACACGCACCTAGTTTATAATACATCAACAACTAACGTTTGGTACGACCGCGAACGTAATTCCATCGACACACACTTACATTGTAACATTAATTTACACTGAAAATCGACATTAGCACAAACACGTGTTCTGGAAAGTAGGCCTCCGGGTGACAGTTAATTACAGTGTTGCCGACGTATGGCTCCGGCTTGTAACTGAAGAAGGCTCTGATGCACGGCCCTTTGCTGTGCTGACTATATGTTTTTTTTTTTTTTTTTTTTTTTTAAGATGGGACTGACAGTTAAGCGGCCGGGCTGTGTTGCCAATATGGACTACCACGCTGTCAGCTGATGGGATTAACTTTAGATGGCTGACGTTAAAACATTAATTGACAATTTAAGCGAAGGTAAAAAAACAATACAAAATAAACAAAGAATGAAAGACGAAACGTACCAACGCTAACAATGTGTGCACTCCAGCTCGTTGCAACAGGCGTACCACGCTATGAGAATTAAGTTCTTTTCCCTATTCCAGCACGAATATTGTCATGTCTCATCTCAAGAAAAAAAAACAGGTATAGGACTCAGTGATTCAAAGATTCCCTCCCTCTAGTGCAGACGTCTCTAAAAGCGAACTCGCGAGTAAGCCCCTGAACGGAACCGAAGCCAGTACGTAATGAGCGCGCTCCGCCTCACCCATCTCCACCTGTACTGTACTCAATGTTTATGCGCAAATTTTTTTGTGTTAGTGGGGAGAATGTGAAATGCTTATTTTGTTCGAAAATTCTTAAGGGTGTGTTAAAATTCAAGATGCGACGACAATACTCGACTCTTCAGAAAGAATATCATACAATTACAGGCATGCTGGACATGTGAAAATAATTTATTTTGTGGCTATCTGTATAACTGTTGGTTATACATAATAATCAGTATATTACAATACGTTTACACTCAGTTCCGCATGACAAACATATAATTTTTCGTTTAATTTTAGGTGAAATGCGTAGGCCTACAAATATTTTGATAAATATAAAACAAGAAAATACAAACACAAATCAGATACGGTCCTCAGTCTTAAACAAAAAAAGCTTCTTGCTAGCTATGTTCTAGCTTGGAATATTGGAAAATCAAAGATGCCCTTTACAGAAGCATCATTTATAAAATCGTACATACAGGACGTTACTAAAATACTGTATCCAGAACAAAGTCAAAGTTTTATTTTTATTTTAGTGGGTTATTTTACGACGCTTTATCAACAGCTTTTATTTAAATGAGATGAAGGTGATAATGCCGATGAAATGAGTCCGAACACCGAAAGTTACTAAAATCAAACAGGTAACTGTCCAGAATCAAACCTGGTTTCAAGTTTTAAGAAAAAAGTCAAAGTTTAAATTGTTTCCAATTACAGTTCAGAGAAGGAATTTCAAGATTGTAAATGTAATTGAATCTGAAGTTGAAACCACAATTAACTAGTTTGTAGCTTACTCACTTGCATTGGACGAAAGCACAGATAGAAATGACAAAGCTCACCTAGCCATTTTCATCCGAGGAGTTAATGAACATTTTACTGTGTCTGAATGTCTTCTAGATGTAATTACAAAATACAAATGAAGAAGACTTTTCCAGCACTGAAAGGCACCATAGAACAGAAGATGTTGAATTTGCAATGGCTTGTGTCAATAGCAACAGACGGGGCTCCAGCTTCATATATGTCAAAATAATATACAAACGTATGATATTTCTTATTATTTTCATGTTATTATTTGTAAACATAAGCAGACCGTTGCCGCGATCCCCCACTGATCACTTCCATCTGTTGACGTACGAGTCTCTCCCCCTTCTCTAGCCTTACAGCACCCTATGTTCGGCGGGCAGTATCGAGAGCACGAATGACGATACGCTTTTTGGAGACCTCTGCTCTAGTGTTATGGTAGGTTACGTCCTATTTTCTTTTCTTTTAAAAATTATCTACGTTCCGATAGTAGAACAGCTTGCCAACAACGGTTTGATACCGAGAGACCTTGCAAAACGTCTAGACATTTCCTCCCCTCAATTTCCTCTCTGCCATTGTCAAAGAGACTGTGGTCATATAATCGATCATCTACGATCTAAGAGGCTAGCCGTTGTTTAGTATGTATGCTTTGTACCCTAGATCATATATACCCAAATTGCTCGGCGTTATAGGCTTTGACGGCAAACTTTTGTCAGGTTTACTATGCTGCCATCTAGTTGTCACATAAGGAGTCACGTCATAACTCCCATTTGTTTTTTTTTATTATTAACAGGAACATGTATGGTACATAAGTGTCAGCCTTAAAAGGCTTTTACTTTAACAGAGATGGTTAACAAGCAGGATCATTTTATTTTTAATTGAGGTGACCGATCTTGATGGTAGTTGTTACTTTATACTCTTGTTGCCAGGGCTCTTATCAGAGGATTGGGGTGGTACAGCAAGTCCTTATAAATTTCTGTATAATGTCGTAGAATGATTCTATTTCAAGCATGTCTTGTAGTTGTTTATTGGTGGTTCTATAGTCTGCACCAGTGATAGTTAGGGATACTTTTCTCTGTATAGCATGAAGACGTCTGATAATTTGGAGTTTTGCATTGCTCCAGTTTTCGCAGCCGTAGGTCATTTGAGATCTTATAACAGAAGTGTAAAGGATTTTTTTCAAGGGAAGTCTGATGTAAGGTGACTTCAACAGTGGATATAGATGAATGAATCTGGCTAATGCTTTGTTACAGCTGCTTCAACATGGTGATGAAATCGCATTTGATTGTTTATAGTGATATCTTCGTAGAAGAGATTGAGGTGACCTGATATTTTTGGCTTTCTTCTGGTAAATGTGATGGCTTGAGTTTTACCTTTTATTCTTCAGTTTCTTAGTTTCCAATATTTTGAGTTGTTTTTGCGTTTCACGACTGTACTGTCATCTCGAGTTCGTTTACGGCGGACGAGTGGCGATCCTGGCGGTTGTTCTCTTCAAAGTGCAACCGATTTTAACATAGGAATGATCAATCTATAATGTGATCTGGGTTTGTCCTCAAGAGATTATTCTACGGTTTCTCGTGGCTTTAACAGTGCGCGAATTCAGTGATATCATATTTGGCGCCACTTTCTGTTTCTAATTCGCTTTGTATTTGAGGCATTTCATTATCACGCCATAATTATACTGATGGTGAACAATTATTTCACTCATTAAAATAATAAAAATGATTACTAGAATACTCACTTATCTCTGGATTTCTCGATCAGGATATAGCAAGAAGGGGACAGAAGCATGACGTGTTTGAGATTGGCACTTTTGGTTGCTACGTCTCTGAGAAAGACAGAAAATATAGAGAACTCCAGCAATGAAAATGTTGTGAGTTTTCAAGTGAAGAAATGTGAATCTATACTAATAATAAATCTGTAGCCAAAATTTTTCTGGTAATTTTCGATTTTCCAAAAATAATTGGTCCTAACATATATAATTAACCGCCTTGAAACCGAAAATAGCTTTTTTGAAATTTTTGTTTGTATGTCTGTCTGTCTGGATGTTTGTTACCTTTTCACGTGACAATGGCTGAACCGATTTATATGAAAATTGGAATATAAATTAAGTTCGTTGTAACTTAGAATTTAGGTTATATGACATTCAAAATATTTTATTTAAAAGGAGGGTTATAAGGGGGCTTGAATTAAATAAATCAAAATATCTCCCTTATTATTAATTTTCATGAAAAACATTACATAACAAACGTTTCTTTAAAAATAATTTCCGATAAGTTTCATTCCATGCAAAATTTTGATAGGACTGATATTTAATGAGATAAATGAGTTTCAAAATTACAATAACAACGCCATCTAAGGCGGTTTAATGAAATAAAAAACAAATGACTTCATCTATAAGGGGCCTTGGACAACAACAATCGAAAGCTATGAAACATAGCCTACAGAGAATTTTTCTGTGTTTGTATGAAGTAATATCGGAAGCTAAATTAACCGATTTGTATAATTAATTATTGATTCACCATTGGAAAGTGTAGTTTCTCTAGATGGACATAATGCTATAATGTTATTACAGTAACTTCTGAGCGAATCGAGGACAAGTAAGATTAAAATAGCTTCTTATGCACAGAAAACTTGATAGGCATTCGTTTCCTGTATTTCCTAAAATAATGTTTATGACTGGATCAAAATGATCGCACTTAAATTTTTTAAATACAATTTAAATTAAGTAACATAATAAACTATTTATCCTTCTATCAAACACGAATGTTCCCTGGATCAAATGTCCTATTTTAATTATGTAATTACTTTATATTTATTTCTAATGGGTGCAGCGGAACGCAAAGGTACGGTTAGTAAATTAATGAATCTTTACTTAAAATAATGATTATATCAATTTATGTGCGATTTTCATAACTAGTGGGTGTCATTTAATAACACTCATTTCCTATTATTTTTTTAAAGTAACTTTTATTTGTCGAGATTTGTTTCATGATATTTAATATATATACATTTAATTTTCATTATTTCTTAACTAACGAGCTATATAAATTAAGATTGAGCGAAGGCAATAACTAAGGCTGTATTTTTATATGCCGGTTAAGACATTGATCACGATACAAACGCACTGAATTACTCGAACATGTATAGTTTTCCATCCTTCGTGATGGTCGGTTCAATAATATGTCATTACGTTCAAAGTTTATCAAGCCCAGGCTAATGGATTTTTAACGACAGTAAAATTATTAGAGTTGCTTTCTGAGATGTTAAAGCAAAACCGACAAGACACACATCGTAGAGGGAAAATGTATTGCTAACTTCTTAGGGTACGTACACGTTGGAGCAACGATAAACGATAAAAGAAACGACCTAGCGACGCTTTGGTATTATCAAAGAATCAAGTGTTCATATCGGAGCAACGAGGACGAGGGGAGCGAACATTTTGATTTATCAGTAGAAGATATTCTATACACCCACTTAATGAGAGAAGATATATAGAAAATATCAGCTGCTAGGTTCAGGGTTAATAGGCCTGTAAGTTAAATACGTACAAAATTTAACCCGTTTTTCATCCCAAAGCTAGTATAAATTCATTGTGTTGTGATTGGTTCTTGTGATCACATAACGTATCACGAATAAATACAAAACTGATCAATTTGTCAATATCTATGATAATTAATTTAATATGCCGAAATAATAAGTCGATAAATATTCGGATATATTGAATACCACCGGTCATTATACAGATTAATATTATCTTCAGAGTGTAAAGGGACTCCCGTCCACTCTGTAGTAGTAGTAGTAGTAGTAGTAGTAGTAGTAGCAGTAGCAGTAGCAGTAGTAGTAGTAGTAGCAGCAGTAGAAGCAGCAGTAGTAGTAGTAGCAGCAGCAGTAGGAGTAGCAGCAGCAGTAGTAGTAGCAGCAGTAGTAGTAGTAACAGTAGCAGTAGTAGTAGGTGCAGCAGTAGCAGTAGTAGTAGTAGTAGCAGCAGCAGCAGTAGTAGTAGCAGTAGCAGCAGCAGCAGTAGTAGCAGCAGTAGTAGTAGTAGCAGCAGTAGTAGTAGTAGTAGTACCAGCAGCAGCAGTAGTAGTAGTAGTAGCAACAGCAGCAGCAGTAGTAGTAACAGTAGCAGTAGCAGTAGTAGTAGCAGCCAGTAGTAGTAGCAGCAGTAGTAGCAGCAATGCAGCAGCAGTAGTAGTAGTAGTAGTAGCAGCAGCAGCAGTAGTAGTAGTAGTAGCAGCAGTAGCAATAGTAGTAGTAGCAGTGGCAGCAGCAGTAGTAGTAGCAGCAGCAGTAGTAGTAGAAGTAGCAGCAGTAGTAGTAACAGGCAGTAGTAGTAGTAGTAGTAGCAGTAGTAGTAGCAGCAGTAGTAGTAGCAGTAGTAGTAGCAATAGTAGTAGTAGCAGTAGTAGCAGCAGTGTAGTGGTAGTAGTAGCAATAGTAGTAGTAGCAGTAGTAGCAGCAGTAGTAGCAATAGTAGTAGCAGCAGTAGTAGCAGCAGTAGTAGCAGTAGCAGTAGTAGCAGTAGTAGTAGTAGCAGTAGTAGCAGTAGTAGCAGTAGTAGTAGTAGCAGTAGTAGTAGTAGTAGCAGCAGTAGTAGTAGTAGTAGTAGCAGTAGGAGTAGCAGCAGTAGTAGTAGTAGCAGTAGCGGTAGCAATAGTAGTAGTAGCAGCAGTAGCAGCAGCAGTAGCAGTAGTAGTAGTAGCAGTAGTAGCAGTAGTAGTAGTAGTGTAGCAGTGGTAGTAGCAGCAGTAGTAGTAGTAGTGTAGCAGCAGTAGCAATAGTAGTAGTAGCAGTAGCAGCAGCAGTAGTAGCAGCAGTAGTAGCAGCAGTAGTAGCAGTAGTAGTAGTAGTAGTAGTAGTAGTAGTAGTAGTAGTAGTAGTAGTAGAAACTAGGTTTTACTTTCATAAGCAAAGTCAACCACATTAAGGGCCAAATCGGCCCAGAGGGCAGCTGGAGATTAAGGCTCCTACCTTTACAATCAGCATTAATAACAGTAGGGATGTCAGTTTACTTCCATAAACCAAGATGGAAATCACGACCCAGTTAAGCCGCCATTGTAACATAGCAGGCATTGGATTTTTTGACACAACGACTACGACCAGAGCGTGAACCCGTCATAGCTTCGAACGAATTAAAGGGAAAATTTCACCCTCTCCTGTACCCGTAATCTGGACACCCAATTGTTCAACTTCGGTTCACATCCTTGACGTGATACGTCGTTTGGCTCCATACATATGTCCTTCACACCTGCATGCCGTCGCTATCGTGAAATGTATCTTTCGTTCCACGAGACATCACGCCCGTCACTTTCCTCTCTCCACGCATTGGGAAGAAAGAAATCGCATCGCACTCCACATGGAACGCGCTGGAGTCAAGCTTGGACTGTTGACACAGTGCGGAGCTTTCTTGTCGGGCTATATTGTTCACGCAATGCAAGCTGATGTTGCAACTCATTTAAACGGAAAATAGATATAATTTAATTACATACAGTATACGATTGGTGTCTATGGAGTGAATGAAGAGGTGACTTTTTAAGGAGAGGGGTTTTCTCTAAAAATTAGTGAATTTCACTCCAAGCTGGAATCTGTTATGAAATTATTGAACATGCTCTAATATCACCGCTGATAATAATAATAATAATAATATTGATAACAATAATAATAATAATATTGATAATAATAATGATAATAATAATATTAATAAGAATGATGATAATAATAATAAGAATGATAATAATAATATTAATAATAATAATAATGATAATAATAATAATGATAATAATAATAATGATAATAATAAGAATGATAACAATAATAATGATAATAATAATAAGAATGATAACAATAATAATAATAATATTGATAATAATAATAATATTAATAATAGGCCTAATAATATTAATAATACTAATATTAATAGTAATATTAATAATAATAATGATAATAATAATATTGATAATGATAATAATATTAATAATAATAATATTAATAATACTAATATTAATAGTAATATTAATAATATATGTGGGACCATTACAAGAATACTCCGTAATAAAACTAGGAAAGATACACAGATTAAACTATATAAAGTTATGGCAATACCAACGGGCTTATATGCGAGTGAAACTTGGACGTTAAAAGAGAAAGATAGAAGTCGACTACAGGCAGCTGAAATGCGATTTCTTCGAAGTGTAGTAGGAGTAACTCGACTGGATCACATCAGGAATGAGGAAATAAGATACAATCTAAAAGTTAACAGTCTGTTAGAAACTGTAGATGAGTATAAACAGAAATGGTGGGAACACGTAAATGAGCCAAGATAGAACCCCGAAAATAATCGCTGACTATGTACCCATTGGAAAAAGAAGTATCGGCAAAAAGATGGATACAAGAAATAAAGGAGCCGCAACCTTAAAGCCTACAGCTTGAAGTAGAAGAAGAATATTAATAATAATATAATATTAATAATAATAATAATAATAATAATAATAATAGTAAGTCCACCGCTGTATCAGCACGTCTGACCGTGCAACTAGCGGTCCTGGATTCGAATCCTGGTTGGGACAATTAATCGAGGTTTTTCCGCGGGTTTCACTCTTATTCATTAAGAGCAAATGCTGGGTAACTTTCGGTGCTGGACCCTGGACTCATCTCGCTAGCATTATCACCATGTCACTCAGACGCTAATAATAACAGTTGATAAAATGTCGTAAATAATAATAATAATAATAATAATAATAATAATAATAATAATAATAATAATGATAATAATAACAATAATACAACCACATTAATTCATTGCAATTAAAATTAGAACTCACCTCATTATTACTAAATTACATACATTTTTTGTTCTTTATTTCATCTAAAGTATTTACGATGTCTTCGTATAAGAGATGAGTTTTCATTAGGAACGTAGTAACAGGGAGGTATAATAAACTTTTGGTTGTGGGGTTACCTTAAAGAACGAGTTTTCCCGACACATCCAACAACCCTACTGCAACTGAAAGATGCCATCTCGCAAGAAATTGCCAATATTCCAAGACATCATCTGCAAAATGCTGTGCATGGTGTCGCAGACAGAATGCTGTACGTTGAACAAAAGAACGGCGGTCGTCTTCCCAATGTTTTGTAAACCCCGTTGTATGTCCAACACTGTGATGTTTTTGTTTTTTCCCTATCTCAAATATTATAATATTTATAGCGGTTTAATGTTTGAACTGACTTTTGAAATACCCTACATATCGAGAAAATACAATTATATAATAATAAATGAATGAATATTTATTATAAAAATTTAAAAAAGTAAAAAAGGAAAAAAGGAAAAAGTAAAAGAATAAAAAAGTAAAAGAGTAAAAAAGTAAAAAAGTAAAAAAAAGGAAGAAATAAAAAAGTAAACAAGTAAAAAGTAAGTAAATAAATAAATAAAATAAATAAAAAATAAATAAATAAATAAATAAAATAAATAAATAAATAAGTGAAGAAAGAAAGAAAGAAAGAAAAAAAAAGAAACAAACAAAGGGAGGAGTGAGTGAGTGAGTGAAGTTACGAAGGAAGGAAAGAATGAAGTGATTGAATGAATGACTGAATGAATGAATGAATGAATGAATGAATGAATGAATGAATGAATGAATGAATGAACGAATGAACGAATGAACAAACGAATGAAGGGATAAATAAATCAATAAATAAAGGATTAAAAAAATAAAGAAAAAATTAAAGTAAATAAGTATTATCTTACTCTCTCCAGTAATATCCTTAACATAAGTATGTGCTGTTTTCAAGGCGTTGAATAATATTTACTTTGTCAGAAATACTCAGACTTGAAAGTGTTTGTGACATGATGCCTTACCGGTATGCGGGGGCTTGAATTCTCGTCACGACAGACCACGCTGTACTGATTTCTGCTTTCTTTAGACTCAAATTTTCAATGAAAAATCCCAGGGATGACGGGGATTCAAACTCGGACTATCTGAGCGGCAGGCCGAAGGCCTAACCACTCAGCCACCGCAGGGACACAAGATGAGGAAAGCGTTACTATTATTTTAATACCTGAGGTAAATGACATTACGGTATGTCACAAATATTGAATTTTACAGGAGAACTAAATCAAGTTCTCTTTACCATGATACCATGGTGGTGCATAGTGTATAATTAGCTCATTATTCCACGTAGGAGATAGTGCTTTGCACCCGTGAAAAGAAAATTAAAATATGCCAACTCCTCAATTTCGTAAAAAATAGATATGGTGCCCTATACCTCCGGTATTCAGCATTTTACCATTACAATATACCTTAGGCTACGTGAGATAATATTGCAACACATTGCACATTTTGGTTTACACATTTCCAGAGGGTCAATACTCAGAACGCATACATATATTTGCTGCTACTGTTGCTTTAGTATTTCCATTTACATAACACGAAACGTAGGAACGTTATACGGCTAACAAACTAAGGAGTGCCATATGCGAGGGAAGTACAGAAGACTCGCAGAGATGTAGAATTACAGTAAAAATACCACAACGGTAGGCCCCAAACTCAGAGTTAATACTGCTACAGTTGCATCATCACTATTGGTTAAACACAAACAGTGACTCAGTAATGTTTCTGTGATTGTCTACAAGAAAGTGCGAGATATGTATTTGCACAACTTGTTCATAAGTTACAATTCTCATGGCAAAACAGTTATTTTTGAGGAATCGCTTCCGAGGACAAGGATACTTTATCAAATATTGAAAGAAGGAACAAATATCACGTGTGGAATGTAAATCCAGAGACAGGAAAACCTTATGTGACAGAACGTTCTCTGGATGGAGTAATTACCACACTTGCCTTCAGTGAGCATAGGTCAGTCATACTCTCTCTCACCTTAATATTTGGCTCTATGTACCAGAGGTGTAATCGTAAATAAAACAGTACCAGGGCGCATTATGTAAAGTTTATTATTATTATTATTATTATTATTATTATTATTATTATTATTATTATTATTATTATTATTATTATTACAGCAGAGTTCGTGTAGGTCAGTTTCTGTCGGATGCGTTTCCAATTCACTGTGGGCTAAAGCAAGGAGATGCACTATCACCTTCACCTTTGCACTAGAGTAGGCTATGCCATTAGGAAAGTCCAGGATAACAGAGAGGGTTTGGAATTGAACGGGTTACATCAGCTGCTTGTCTATGCGGACGACGTGAATATGTCAGGAGAAAATCCACAAACGATTAGAGAAAACACGGGAATTTTACTGGAAGGAAGTAAAGAGATAGGTTTGGAAGTAAATTCGGAAAAGACAAAGTATATGATTATGTCTCGTGATGAGAATATTGTACGAAAAAGAAATATAAAAATTGGAAATTTATCTTTTGAAGTAGTGGAGAAGTTCAAATATCTTGGAGCAACAGTAACAAATATAAATGGTACTCGGGAGGAAATTAAACACAGAATAAATATGGGAAATGCCTGTTATTATTCGGTTGAGAAGCTTTTATCATCCAGTCTGCTGTCAAAAAATCTGAAAGTTAGAATTTATAAAACAGTTATATTACTGGTTGTTCTGTATGGTTGTGAAACTTGGACTCTCACTTTGAGAGCGGAACATAGGTTAAGGATGTTTGAGAATAAGGTGCTTAGGAAAATATTTGGGGCTAAGAGGAATGAAGGTACAGGAGAATGGAGAAAGTTACACAACACAGAACTGCACGCATTTTATTCTTCACCTGACATAATTAGGAACATTAAATCCAGACGTTTTAGATGGGCAGGGGATGTAGCACGTATAGGCAAATCCAGAAATACATATAGAATGTTAGTTGGGAGGCCGGAGGGAGAAAGACCTTTAGGGAGGCAGAGACGTAGATGGGAAGATAATATTAAAATGGATTTGAGGGAGGTGGGACATGATATAGAATGGATTAATCTTGCTCAGGATAGGGACCAATGGCGGGCTTTTGTGAGGGCGGCAATGAACCTCCGGGTTCCTTAAAAGCCAGCAAGTATTATTATTATTATTATTATTATTATTATTATTATTATTATATTATTATTATTATTAGTAGTAGTAGTAGTAGTAGTAGTAGTAGTAGTAGTAGCAGTAGTAGTATTAGTAATTCGCTGCTATTTACTACTAATCCATACCTATAAAATACAAAATTGAATAAGAAGCAAGTAAGACAATTATTATTAATTAAAACGTATAAATAAAGAAGCAGGGCGATCACAAGTTGCAGAAAAAAGTAACGTGGCGGCGCCCTGGCCCGCCCTGGCACGACTATACCCCTGCTATGTACACTTATTAAAAGTATTATGAATGTGCTTTATCATAACTTCAAAACACTGGATGACAAAGGAATGGATTACTTTGTCTGAAATAAAGCTATTATAGGCCAATTAAAAGAGGAAAAGCGAAAGTAAATTAAGATTTCAGTGACAAGTATAGAGTAAGGGAGGGTATTGTCGGATACCATTTTGATGTTTCAAAATAAAGGTAATTGAAAAAAGTTAGAACTGGAATTACTTAGTATTATAATAAGCTCTTGGGGATCCTGCAGATTGTACATAAGTATTAGGTAATTTACATAATATGTATTTGCTGTATAACTTGCAAAGACAAAACAAAAATAATATCATCACTCACAGAATGGGAAGCTAATGTCGGATACAGTAGACATTATTATGTAAGAGGTATGATAATGCATTTAAAATAACATATTGCATATCAGAAACTATTACAATAGTGTTCTGTTTAGCCAACTGATATGCAAGCCTTTTAACATCATTTCTGGTTCATCCAAAATATTCTCTCTCCATCATTAACATTAGTCAACTAGCTTCTCTTCAAATGAAGCTGGGAATATATTTTCGTCCAAGTTTCGATTTAACGGTTTTGGTGGGCTCAGACAATTTTGACCGTAATAATCAAATAATGTTGATCGATGTCAAAGAATCTTTCGAAGCAGCAAGATAGCAGTGATTCTTTTCTCCCGTACTGCGACAATGGCATTTACCATATCTTCAGATTTCTTTTTTTAGACTGAATTTTTTTTATTTTATTTTAGGCATCTAAAAATATCACAAGAGGAAACAATTCGTTACTTCATAATATTCGATTAATTAGAAAAGAATTACTTACATTAATTAAGAATACCCATGAGTAAAAATGTGGTTTGTTATAGAAAACATATAAATGGGTTTAAGGCAGCTTTTATGTAGCGAGCAGCATTGAAAGACAGCCGAATGTCGGATACTATCCGACAATGCCCTCGGCTAGTATCCGACATTGCCCTCGGCTAGTATCCGACATGGCCGACTCTTCACAAACAGTAAAACAAGCCAGCTGCATGAAACATGTTGTCGATAGCATTTCTGCAAAGAGAATTAAAGACAAATCTATGTGTATATCAAACAGTGTTACCATATTGTGTAAATATAAGAATAACTTTTAACGAATAAATCGTGATTACATACCCCCGGATGTTGCAAGTTTTTTTTTTTTTATTTTTTTTTTTTGCAGTCACGTTGAAACACGATTCAGAACTTGAAGCACTCAACAAAATGGCTATTAATCAGATGTTCGTCTATTGTAGAGAACGTAATGCATTTTTTCACATCAGATTGAACCATTCGATGGAAAAGAAATATGTTATCCGAGATTATCCGACATTACAGACCTATCCGACAATCCCCTTTATCGTTTATTTAGTTTGTTCTGTTCTTTGATTATTAAATTTCCACTAAAATCTTTGAAATGAATAAGGAGACAATGGGAATTCCTCTGAAGACGAATTAATCAAGTTAATGAATTTTATTAAAACTATGTTTATAATCTTACGCGTATTTCTCATTTTATTTTATACAGTCTACTCTGGATATAGTGAACATTCGGCTATAGTGAACCTAAATCGTTGGTCCCGACCCGCATATATTATAAAGTTTATCTTGTCTCATATTTCAAATGAGGGTTTATGCGAGGGTTGTAAACCCAGATTTATTTCAAAACCTTGTTTATAGTGAACCTAAAGACAAGCTCAGTAACGGAACTACACAGTACGAAAAGAGATATTTTGTTATTTTATTTTGTGCTACAGAATGTATCAACTAGTCCCTTCCGTCACTGGATGGATGGACGGCACCGTTCCCCCATCGCCAAACAACACAGACGAAGTAAGACATATCTCCTTTCTCTGTTTTTTTTACATAAAATAAATTCATCACACAGGCTTTAAAAAGACATTAATATTTCCGTTTTAGTGAACCCTCACTTGATAGTGAACCTTAAAAATTGAAGTTACAAGAGTTGTATCCTGACAAATTCTTATTTGAAGTTAGATCTTTTTATATAAAATTGAAAGAATGTGTTGAGAACAACATTCTCAGTTTCTTACTCCTTTAGTCAAAGGACAAAAGTATGATTAGTGATTCCTAGACAATGAGCTGTACTGTAAATCCAGGCAACGCGTGATGACGACCTTGCCTCACTCCACCACCAAAGGGTTGACATTCTGTTCTCAGGCACACTACTCTACTGTTATTTCTAATCCTCCGCCGTCAAAGGGTTGCCTTTTGTTCTCAGAAACATTTCCATTATGACGATAGCATCGAAATAACGGAAAATGAAATTGCCTTCTTTTATTAAAAGAGGACGGACATTATTTCAGAGCATAAATGAACGTAAGATTCCGATGGCTTTCAAACTCTATGAATTCCCTCCCAGTTTCCATTAAGTGACCCGGGAAATTCCAAAGCTAAGTACGCAGTAACACCATAACAGCGTTTGTCATTTCTACCTGAACAGTCCGTTTCTAGTGTTTCAACAGTGAATGTACTGTATAAAAATGTCGAAGCGTAAAGTGTTTTCTTTGGAAGATAAGGTGAATATTATAAGTGACATTGAACGTGGTCTTTCGCAAGCGGACGTTTCGACAGCATAGTTTAAGTTAATCAACTGTGAGTAACAGTATACAGTGTAATCCATTGCTCAAAAATAAAATATTATAATTATTGTACAGTATTTTATTTTCTTGTTCACAATTTCATTCATTTCTGTCATTTAAGGTTAGGGGAGAGACACTTCGGATTTAGTGAACCTCGGATATAGTCAACGAAATATGCAAATCCGTAGGTTCACTGTAACCAGAGTTGACTGTACTTATTTTGTCGATTGCTGCCTAGCAGATTATTTTAAAGTAAAGACTAGTTTAAGTCGTATTTTGATTTACATAATCCGTGACTCGATTCTCACTCCAGGTTCTCGAGTAACTTGCCGAGCTTTTTAACTTCTCAGGTAATATTTGTGTTGTGAGAAATCTGAAGAAGAGGTAAATACGAGAGGAACATGTTCCGGTTACACTGCTGATAAATACAACTAGGAAAATTTCGCGCAATTTCGAATTCGCCACGACCACGTAGTTCGGCCCCCCAGAAGCCAGGTCCCTAGGCCATCTCCTAGATTGGCCTAGTGATTAATCCGCCATTGCTTGACTTTAGATGCAGGATTTACTATAAAACTCACAGAATTTCTTTTGAAAGGAGAGAAAAACATATGCACAGAATTGCAAATTTACGGAACGTAAGAGAATGAAAAACCGTGACGCGTCATGGTCAAAGCTAGGGCATCTTGCTTTGAACTCGCGTTACGGAATGCGGACCGATTCGAGACCTCATGGGGGAACAAAATTTTTCTCATGAAATTCCGCTCATTGTATGGGACAGGTGCCCATCCAGCATCATGATGAACTTGGAGAGCTACGATAGGTAGCGAAATCCGGTTACGAAAACCAGCTGTAACGGCTGGGGGAATCATCGTACTAACCAAACGATGCCTCCATTCTGGTTGGATGATCGTTCACCTCTGCTTCGGTATATAGACATGAGGCCAGCATCCTGCTGGTCGATCTAGGCCTTAGAAAAGCGCTGTAGCGCTACGGTTTATTATTATTATTATTATTATTATTATTATTATTATTATTATTATTATTATTATTATTATTATTATTATTAGAGAATAAGAAAATTTCAGACATAGTAATTATATTTGTAGGCCGTTTCCCACTCAAGTCAAAATTCAGCTCTGCTAGTCTTCATCTTTGCTTATAATTTAGGGTTCCCATTCGTTCAGTTTTTCGAGGGACAGTCCTGTTTTCTGATCATATGTCCCGGTGTCCCGACTTTTTTTTCAAATGTTCCGCTTTTGAATACCCTTCCTAAAATTATGGATTACGAAAGTTGTTCTCTTTTCAATAAGTAGCGCTCCTGGTGACTAATTCATAGAACATTATTTCTATTGCAATGTTGGTGATACTTTTCTTCTCTTTCCATGCTTATGTTGGCAGTATTAGTTATAATTTCCGTTTCCGATTACATTTAGCTACATAGCACAATCTACTATATACAGTCACGAAGCTTGAGATGATTTTTTACCAACGAGTTGCATTTCTCGCGATAGTTGCTAGCCGCTTGGAGCGCTGTGAGTACTAGGAACAATAGGCTGTGTCGCTGCCATCGTGATCTAATACAGGCCGTAAGGCAGACCATGTGACTCGCTTAACCCGATCACGAAGGGCGGGGTTTCAACCATATAAATTAATTGGAATGCATAAAGAGTAACATATATTTATTTAAAATGTAGTGTAATTGCATTAATAAAATTTAAAACAATGATTAGAGGACACTTCAGACATAATTCCTTGCGAGTTAAGGTGTAATATTACTTCTGGTGTGAAAATTACGTTGTTCGTATGTGTAATACCTGCCTTTATTTCAATTAAATATTGCGAAATTCTTGTACATTCATTTATGCACGATTCAATAATTTTCAGTTGCACCGCTCGAATATTTAGATATGTTGAAATTATAGGTTATGTTTACTGTACCAGTTGCCCCTTTCTGTCTAATTTTAGTGGTCTCCAATGCCCTGTCACTACATATGTATGTTATGTCATATGGATATTATAGGTTATGCTTACTATATTTTAACTTATATTCCTATATTCGCAATTATACATTATAATTAAACATAATGTCATGTATAACACCCGTCACATTCTATTTGTCTGTATTTTAATACTACAATTGAGTACTGAATTATTGTATTTATCTACTATCCAAGGGACGAAGTAACACAATCGTACTTACACTAATTTCATAGGAGTGATATGATAAATTTTCTGTCTACAATTAAGGAAGGTAGGTGTGCTAAATTAAAATCACAATATAAATTCGTTTTTATTGAACCTCAAAATAGCTTCTATTCTAAACTTGAAACGTTGACGCGAACAGATTATGTTAACATGTAAAATTCTCTTCACATTAAAATAACACAGTTTTGTAATTATTTCTGCAACATATTATGTAACAAGAAGTAAACGGAACTTATGGACACATTACACTAAATAAAGCTTAGCAATGATATGCAATAAAGTTATAATACAATATTTCACTGAGCTCCATACACTGAAATAGAAAACCCGAACAAACATTACGGCCTGGTCTAGATCTAAAAAGCATTGACTGTGCCGTATTTCACATTTTTGTGAAAAGTCATGTAAACTGTGAAATGTTCGTTATCGGTTGTAATAACTGTAAATGGCTACAATACAATAATTTGCATAATAATATGGGACAAGGAGACGTTTGTAGTACTATAAATTGTAAGAAAAATAGGTTAGAGTTATCCTTCTTCCGAAAGATCCAGGAAGGTGAGTTTATAGAATATAATATATATTTTATGAAAATAATATATGTATTTCATATTTCAATAGTGGAAGGAAGGTGTTAATTTTTTCAAAAGAACACGATATCGAAAGCACAATACATTTTATCGTCTGCTAGGGAAAGAGTCTGTGAGGAGGCGATAGTAGCGATTCTAGTGGTGAGCAACTATCTATGGATGCATATTTCAACTATCTATGTTTGCATATTTAGTAAGTATTAAGCTTCGTGACTGTATATACTAGACTGTGATCATAGCATCATACCGAAACGATAGCGTCAGAGGAGAATTCCTATTCATCAAAGGTGCAGATGGAAATGTGAAATGTACATTGTGCAATTCTAGATTTTGCATTTCACATGGTGATCGGTCAGACATAGTCAACCACACTCATAAATCTGAGAAATACTTCAATGCATCTTAAAATATTATCTTCATTCTTGTTTGCAGTACCTATCATCAAGTTGTATTTTAGTAATAATAATAATAATAATAATAATAATAATAATAATAATAATAATAATAATAATAATAATTTGAAGAGTTGCCGAATGAGCATTAGGATGTATTTTTATAATTTGATTAAAATGTGATTGTGACGTATGTAGTGGATTTATTAAAAAAATTGCAGTTTTTATTGTGTCCCGTGTTTTTACAAAATGTCCCAGGTTTTTAAGTAAAAAAATTGGAAAGTCCCAGCTTTTTTAAATTACATATGGGAATCCTACTATAATTTCATCATCATAAATATGTATATTAATAATGTATTAAAATGAGAACATTGAGAAAAAATAGTCAAAACAAAACAGAGCTATTACAGTACAGATAGGCCCTTACGATGACGGGATATTAAGGCTCGAACCTCACAAGGTAATCGGTACTGAGTAACAGAACGGATATCAGTTATATGTGATGGTCGCCTTTGCTCCCGAGAAGATACATCTAGTACTGATTTCCGTTAGAGCTGAGTGAACCCGGAGCCATAGTGCGCCTGAAAGGATCTGATCAATGAATAGAAAAAGAACTGAAGAGTAGGCAGGAAGCAGCCAAGAAGAATGGGATGACTGTTCTTTTCGTATGACATGTAATAAAATGACATGATGTAACAGTCAACATGTCAAAAGTCCAGGTAGACCGAGAAAAAAATTTGAGTCAGCCATTTAAATATAACAACAGACTAACAATCTTACGAAAGAGAAGACACATATATTGCTTTTCCTCGTTTTGCTTACAAACACAATAGGCCTAAGCAAAAACGACGTGAGAAATAAACTGTAACGAGATATCAAACTCCATTTCCGACACACAATTATTATATTAAGCAGTAGCATCAATGAAAACAAGTATCTTATAGCAGGAAGTAAGTTTCTTAAGAGACTGGAATGCTTGGAATAGTCTTGCAGATTCACGATGATTACATCTCGACCCATCTCAAAGGCCTCGAGCAAAGTAATAATCCCCCATATGGTTATGCAGTCCCGCATGACTTTCTCTTAAGTCATTGTGACTCAGCTTTAGGTCCAAGAGCCATTTCTGATAACTCTTACAATCTGCTGGATTGCATCATTTTAGGAAACTAACTCTCCATTTACGTGAAATAACTACATTTCTTTTGCATAACAGATAAAAAATTGTGTACTTTCTTTTTCAAAATATAGGCTAGCATATTGTATTCATTTACATTCCATTGTATTCGTACATCGCTTCACAGCTAGAATGTGGAACATGTCAAAAAATCTTAATAGTAACACACGTCACAGTCTAGTTGAAATAGAGTAATGATTATATATAGAAGAGTTTTACAATATACCTACTAGTACAACACAAGGGGTTACTATCGATACTTAATACTTACTTACTGGCTTTTAAAGAACCCGGAGGTTCATTGCCGCCCTCACATAAGCCCGCAATAAGTGCCTATCCTGAGCAAGATAAATCCAGTCTCTATCATCAGATCCCACCTCCTTCAAATCCATTTTAATATTATCTTCCCATCTACGTCTCGGCCTCCCTAAAGGTCTTATTCCCTCCGGCTCCCAAATAACACTCTATATGCATTTCTGGATTCGCCCATACGTGGTACATGCCCTGCCCATTTCAAACATCTGGATTTAATGTTCCTAATTATGTCAGGTGAAGAATACAATGCGTGTAGTTCTGTGTTATGTAACTTTCTCCATTCTCCTGTAACTTCATCCCTCTTAGCCCCAAATATTTTCCTAATCACTGCGCACTCCAAATTTAACATCAGGATTTCAAGCAAGTTAATATTGTTTATTACTGTAGCAAAAATTGTTATAATTTATGTAGGTACCGCTACTCACCTTAACGATTGAATTGACTGAGAAGTATTGAGTATGAACATCTGTCCAGTATTTTAGGAGAAAAAAAAACAGAAGAAAAGATGAGGAACAGAGGAATGACGAAATTTTCTTCAGTATCGGATATTCTCATTTTTTTTTCCATAAAAATTTTTAAATCGTATTTTTCATCATCACAGCACCGGTACTTCTGTACACCAAGAAATAAAAACAAACATAATTAATTAATTTTCTATTATGGCATTATTAGGCCCTACACGTGACTTGCTGATCTAGATAGATAGATAGATAGGTAGGTAGGTAGATAGGTAGATAGATAGATAGATAGATCTAGATAGATAGATAGATAGACAGATAGACAGATAGATAGATAGACAGACAGGTACAGAGGCAGGCAGGCAGGCAGGCAGGCAGGCAGGCAGGCAGGCAGGCAGGCAGGCAGGCAGGCAGGCAGGCAGACAGACAGACAGACAGACAGACAGACAGACAGACAGACAGACAGACAGACAGACAGACAGACAGACAGACAGACAGACAGACAGACAGACAGACAGACAGACAGACAGACAGACAGACAGACAGATAGATAGATAGATAGATAGATAGATAGATAGATAGATAGATAGATAGATAGATAGATAGATAGATTTATTCGTTCCATAATATTCTTACATTTGCTTTATAGCATAGAATAAAGAACATGTCCAATTCTTACGTTTAACAATAAAATGCAATACATATAAAATGCAAATATGAAATATGTACAGAATTAATATCTTAATAACAATATTTTATACAATGTAATATGTTTACCATTTAATAGTATTATAATATCTACACAGTACTGTGAAATGTTAAGAATTCATCTACAGAATAGAAAGTGTGAGATATTAAGTAATTTTTTAGTTTTGTCTTAAATAATGCAGGGTTTTGGCTATGATTCTTAATGTCTTCAGGAAGACTATTGAATATTTTTATCGCCATGTAACGTACTCCCCTTTGAAAGCATGATAAATTTGATGATGGCGTATGAAAATCATTCCTTCTGCGGGTATTTATACTGTGTATGGCTGAGTTAGTTGGAAAATTTTCTTTACTACATAAGAGGAAATTTATTGTAGAGTATATGTATTGATTTGTTAAGGTTAGAATCTCTAATTTTTTTTTTTTAAATAATCTACATGATTCTCTAGCCTTTGCTCCAACTATTATTCTAATGGCTCTTTTTTGTAATAAGCATATATTTTTACTATCTGCAGAATTTCCCCAAAATATTATTCCGTAGGACAGAATGGAATGAAAATAGGCAAAAATGTTGTCTTTAAGATACTGCTGTTTAGAAATTGTTGTAACGACCTAATTGCGAAGCATGCTGAGCTAAGTTTGAGGGTTATTTCTAGGTATGGAAGCAGGTTCGCAGTCAAGACCGGTTCATTACTGTTTCTGTAAGCAGCGTTACTCTGATTGTGAAAAAAGTTTAACCTGATCGAAGGTCATAGCATTACATTCCACTGCATATTTTGAAAACATGTTCGTATACGTGTTCAGTCAGTTCTTACGGTTAAAATGACACGTAGCGATCATAACAAAAGAAATGAAGAACAATGCCAAACGATAACATCATTACCTTTCCGGTGGCGTAATAGCAGGGAAATGGTCGCGGATTGTATCCGCGTTACATAACCTAACTTTCTCCAAGTCGCCGCCTCGGACGAACACGTAACCTAATGACGGTGAAAAAACTGCTATAGCATGCGATCTGCATGCGCGCCCGATGCATGTGGACTCTTCTCGGGGCTTCCTGAATAATGCGGAAGCAGTGCCGTGACGTCACGAGAAAGAGTGCGACTCAATGGCTGGAGAACTGGAGGGAGGGATGACAGTGGGTCACGACCTACTTGCATTCATTCATACTAATAACAAGAATAGGCCTAAACGAGTCTGAATTCTCGATCGCGACGGCAAGAAAGAAGATCTTCACACTTTCGCCGTCCTTACCTCCAAACACTGGTGTATTTCTAAAAGAAAAAGTGCCCTTGCTCTGGGATTTCGAAGCATAAGCTATTGGGCCATTCTGTATTAACAGAAATAGTACGTTGCATATTGTTGTTTAGTTGGGGACCAGACGTCCTCTTTTGTCCGGACATGTCCTCCTTTTTACGCCTTTGTCCGGGGTCCGGCCGGATTTAAAAAAATCAAGAAATGTCCTTCTTTTCTTAACTTGTATTCCTTTGAAATTATCTGATTTAACGCCTTTCTCAAGTAATTTGCCTGTAGTTGGCAACAGCAACGACGAAATATACTCTTTGCCAACAATCATAAGTCTCTTTGCTCCTTTCTTATTGTTGTTGCTTTCATACATGTATCTAACTGTAAAATCATTTTATATTATTAAGTTTTCCATGTATTGTGGGTCCTATCACCACGGCATGGCGCGTCCTCAGGTTGCGGATAGAGGAGACGGCCTCCAGATATGGAGGGTAGCTGGGAATATATTGAATAAGCAGTCGTGGACAGCCGATAAGGGGTGGTCCTCCAGCTTGGGGTTGGGCGAAGGGCTAACAACCCATCACCGTAAAAATACAGCTTGTTACGAATCCCTACAATAAGCCTCGGAATAGGACTGATTCTCTGGCACGACCACAGCAAAGGAATAAGGTTTTGAGATTTGGCACTTGGAACGTAACTAGTCTTTATAGAACAGGAGGGGTAACATTAGTAGCAAAAGAACTAGCTAGATATAGAATAGACTTCGTGGGAGTACAATAGGTTAGGTTAGATGGGAATGAACTTCGCTTTAGAATATGCCATTAGGAAAGTTCAGGATAACAGGCAGGGTTTGGAATTGAACGGGTTACATCAGCTTCTTGTCTATGCGGATGACGTGAATATGTTAGGAGAAAATACACAAACGATTAGGGAAAACACGGAAATTTTACTTGAAGCAAGTAAAGCGATCGGTTTGGAAGTAAATCCCGAAAAGACAAAGTATATGATTATGTCTCGTGACCAGAATATTGTACGAAATGGAAATATAAAAATTGGAGATTTATCCTTCGAAGAGGTGGAAAAATTAAAATATCTTGGAGCAACAGTAACAAATATAAATGACACTCGGGAGGAAATTAAACGCAGAATAAATATGGGAAATGCCTGTTATTATTCGGTTGAGAAGCTCTTATCATCCAGTCTGCTGTCCAAAAATCTGAAAGTTAGAATTTATAAAACAGTTATATTACCGGTTCTTCTGTATGGTTGTGAAACTTGGACTCTCACTCTGAGAGAGGAACATAGGTTAAGGGTGTTTGAGAATAAGGTGCTTAGGAAAATATTTGGGGCTAAGAGGAATGAAGTTACAGGAGAATGGAGAAAGTTACACAACGCAGAACTACACGCATTGTATTCTTCACCTGACATAATTAGGAACATTAAATCCAGACGTTTGAGATGGGCAGGGCATGTGGCACGTATGGGCGAATCCAGAAATGCATATAGAGTGTTAGTTGGGAGACCGGAGGGAAAAAGACTTTAGGGAGGCCGAGACGTAGATGGGAAGATAATATTAAAATGGATTTGAGGGAGGTGGGATATGATGATAGAGACTGGATTAATCTTGCACAGGATAGGGACCGCTGGCGGGCTTATGTGAGGGCGGCAATGAACCTTCGGGTTCCTTAAAAGCCATTTGTAAGTAAGTAAGTATTATTAAGTTTTGTCATAAGTAGACCTACGCTCTATAGTCCCGTCGCTCTAATTTCCGGCAGCCAATCACGTTGCAGGTGGGCTACATTTAAACGTGTGCGTCTTGTGATTCGCTGATGAAGATAAAGAAGGCTCGATAAATACTTAATATAATCGCCCGCCATTTTGGCTCTTTCGTTGGCATTCGCAGAAAAATTATTTGCCGCTCAGTTATTTGCTGAATTACAGTGCGTTTGATTTATTATCATAGGAGCTACGACATGATAATGTTTAACGGTGTGGCAAATAGATCCCTCGTCCGGTAGCTCGGCAACGAAAGAACAAAAATGGCGAACGATACTACCTACCTAGACTTTATAGAGCCTTCACTTTCTATGACGTAAGCAAAGAGGAGGAGTCACGCCGGGAATAACAGCGTTGCGACTATAACTGTAAAATCATTTTATATTATTCAGTTTTGTCATATGTAGACCTACGCTCTAATAAAATATATATTGACATAATTTTGAGTATAATATAGGCCTAAGTCTAAGTCTAAATAAATATTATCTGTCCTCTTTAATAATTGAATTGGTTATTTCGAAAACGTAACCTGTACTGTTCTGCGCAAACTACTTCAGTAGCATTTATTACATTAACCAAACTAAAAGTCCATTTCTTATCCGTTTCTATAGATGAAATACTATGTGACTTATTTTTATGATTTTTAACAACAATATGTTATAGGAAAGAGTAAAGAGCACTCTGGTTAAAAAAAAAAGTAACATGCGCGAAAATGTCACATATGTTAAGTTTTCGAAATAATAGATTCAATTATAGTTCCCTTGACTTTGATATGTAGCTAACTGTAAAAATTATTATTAAGTTTTTCATAATTATTTTGTAATAAAATAGTTATTAATATGCTTATGTGCGAGATCGTGCGTATTTGCTTGTTTTCCGCACAGAACCAATACGCGGTAAGTGTGAAATACCACATTCAGTATTCCCAACCTAACACACATAACAATTTCCCTCTTCTTACCGCTTAAGCGCCACATTCATTTTACTGCTTTAGGCTTTTAACATATTATTTTAGAGACGTTCAACATACTAATAATTATAAATTGAAACTTACCACTGCAATTTCACCTAAATTGCAATGTTAATTATTGTTTTTAAATATTTGCAAAAATTAAGTGAAGTCTACTACTCCACGAAACTTATTGCATTCCTGATACAAGTAACATTAAGGAAGCCGTAAAAAAATCAACAAGATTCCAGATGCCGATGTCATTATTGCAATATGTTATATAAATAATATTGTTAAAATATTAAAATAAAAAATAAATCATTACATAACCTTACCGTTTGTTTTAAGTTCGCATTTATAGACTGGTGGGGGGGGGGAAGACAGACGTATATCACGGCCTGCTGGAGTATAGTAAACACAGAAAACATTTTATAGCAACAATGTTGAAGAAAGATATTTTGGCTTTCCGAAGTTGCCGTCATTAAACAGAAACCAACATGGAGATTTCATTGCAACTAATTAGAAATTCGTCTTTCAGGTATGTAAGAAACGATCTTCGCACAAAATAATGCACGATACACGAGCGGATTTGTTTTCATGTTCTCGGAAATTAAAAAAGCTCAACTACGTTTCGCTTTTTCAATCTTTTCCTCGAACATGAAAACGTCAACATACCGCTCTTGTAACGTATATTACTATTAAGTAGTATGATATAAGCCTAAATCTATACTGTAAATATCTGTAATAAAATAGATATTGATGGAATTTAAACTACATGTATAATAAACCTAAATCTAAATACATATTTTCTGTCCTCTTTTTTCGAACAATGTTCTCCTTTTTGAAGCTTTGTGTCCTTGTTTTTTATCGATGTGAATGTGATCACCCTATTATTTAGTCAACTGTTTGAAGACAGGTCTGAGGTGCACAAGTGACACCAACAAGGCATCACTCAGGAGGCAACTAGGCCAGGAAATAATGGAGTAGGGTTATAAAAACAAAATTGGAGTAACTTACTGATAGCAAAGATAAAGAGGTTGTTCGGCCACTATGAAATTGTTTAAATATGAATAAGATATTACTTTTTTTTTATAAATATACAATTTGACGATAATGTGGCAGAAGAAGATACCATTTGATAGACGACATTAAGATATGTGGATCATATGCGGAGACTGTCAAAAAATCTGAAAGTTAGAATTCATAAAACAGTTACATTATCGGTTGTTCTGTATTGTTGTGAAACTTGAACTCTGCTTGAAATCTAAGTCATCTACATAGTGCATTCAAGATGGCCAATTGTGTGGCAGGCCTATTTATGCAATGCTTTGATGATTATGTACTAGTTGATGAACCGAATCTCATCTTAAAACTTGATTATCCATTTTACTACTATCTGAAATCACGGACGTGATTAAATGTAAATAAATTGGTTACATATTCGATGCTACTAAGGGGACACTCCGTTAAAAATGGCAACTTTTTTTCCTAATATTTTTTCAATCAAATTTTTATAGAATGTTTACTATGTAAAGGACTAACAAAATCCAAATTTTGAACTTCCAAATATTTTTGGCTTTTGATTTTTATATTTTTTATATTTTTTATATTTTTAGGAATATTTTAAAACCCAAGTTTTTAGTAAAAGACAGAGAAACATTTCTATGTATTCTTTTTATGAAATATCTCATTTATTCACTTTCAAGAACTTTTTTGTGGTTTCAAAAATGTTATTTTTTTCTACAATTCGTGTAAAAATAATAAAATAAACTAGCAGTATTTCATGCAGTTACATCATAAATACTTGCAGTAAAAATTTAATCCAGATTGATTAATATTTGACATAAGAAGTTGGTGTTGAATCAAGAAAAATAAGCTTAGGGGAAAACGGATTTGAAAGTAAAATGAATATTTGTGTAACACATATCTATTAAAATTCTCCTCCGCTACATTCATCTAGTAACTTCAGGAAGCCAACTTTAGAACAAAAAGTTACTAGATTTGTAATCAGAAATTTGTAAAATAAAAAAAAAATAAAAAAAGAATTCTTTGATGAACAAGTAGCCTAATTTTGACAGCTCTTTAAATGTCACGCCTTCTTACAGCCTTAAATAAGAATTAAACATATGTGACTCGTTGCGCGAAAAGGGACTTAAAGTCGTGAAAGGAAATTTTACAGGAGAGCAAAATAACTAATTCGTGGTGTAAAAACTGCATTTCTATGTTTTGACATCTTGCGCTATCTGTAGGCTTTTTTTTACATAGCTTTAGGACGTAGCTTTACACAGTGCTTCTTCTTTCAGTTGCTAAGAAAACAAATGAAAACTTTAATTTGCATTTTTCTCCAAAAGTACATAATGTAATATCAACATTCAATAAGTAATATACTAAAAACTATAGCACCTAGGATCATGAATTTTTTTTTAAATGCTCAGTATTTCATCCTCTTTTTGAAACCACAAATAACCATTTCCTGCAACTAGTCACATATTTGGTATTGTAGTTGTAATCCCCTGGTAGAGGGGGAGAGAAGGCCTGATGGCCTTATCTCTACCAGGTTAAATAAATAGATAAATAGATAGATAGATAGATAGATAGATAGATAGATAGATAGATAGATAGATAGATAGATAGATAGATAGATAGATAGATAATAGATAGATAGAAGATAGATAGATAGATAGATAGATAGATAGATAGATAGATAGAATAAATAAATAGAATAAATAAATAAATAAATAAAGATAGATAGATAGATAGATATAGATAGATAGATAGATAGATAGAAGATAAATAAAGATAAATAAATAAATAAATAAATAAATAAATAGATAGAATAGATTAGATAATAGATAGATAGATCAACAATGAATAAATGAATAAATAAATAAATGAATGAATGAATGAATGAATGCATGAATGAATGAATAAATGAATGAATGAATGAATGAATGAATAATGAATGAATGAATGAATGAATGAATGAATGAAATAATGAATGAATGAATGAATGAATGAATGAATAAATAAATAAATAAATTTGTGATCAGAATTGAACTAAATCATTTTGGGGTATGAAAATATACGTTCTAAAGAAGTGAAATTGCAAATAAAAATGTTTGCGAAAAATTTTCATGGTTTTTCAGTGGAGTCTTCCGTTAACATGTCTTGATCGTTGTAAGAGGAACCTTCCGATTGATTCACATGTATACTGTAGTCTGGCAGATACAAACCAGAGCACAGATCGTCTTTCTACACCGGGAATGCTGTTTGTTTGCATGTAGATTGCTATGAGAAAGTATGCGTTTCTAGCGTCTACTTCTGCAGGCCGGGGTTCGATGATGATGCGGTACTGTTACATCACAAATGTTTATTTACAGAGAAAGTCGGAAGTTTTTTCGTTGCAGCGGAAGCGAATCGTACTCTTCCCTTCATTAGTGTGCATTTTCTCGCGTTATGCTTCCCTGGTTCATGGGATGCGGAATTTCCTATTTATTGCACAATAGTAAGCCAATTATAGATATTAGTCGAAACTGCATCTGAACAACAAGACACTGCTCGTCTGCGGAAACATTCAACATGTCTCCATTGACCAGTGGTCAGTGCGAAATTACAGTAAGGAGAACCTAACTTATGTTTTATTCTTTACCTGCCCTAAGCGAGCCTTAAAATCTTTAGAGTTCTAGGTCTTTGCACCCCACGTACAAGAAACGAATATAAAATCTAAATACAATATAAATCTGACAAATTCATTAGTTCGATCCCCTTAAATATTCAGTAATCAGAAAAAGTTGCTAATACAGGGTTGTTTCCGATCTCTGATAACGAATTTGAATTATATCATGTGCGTCAGGAGTCACACGACAGCTGAACTGTGGCGCGAGGTGACAGACCAGTAGTGAGTGATCTCATAGTCAGAAATTCCCAAGAAAATCGAGCCTTTTTGGGAGGGGTACGTAACAACCCTTTTCGATCCCAAGTACAGTTAAGTGAAAATAAAATAAGCCTGCAATAAACGAAGTTTCGTTATTTCCAAGAAAGGCATCTTGTGAAGGGGGGTGGATTTGCTTGCTTTTTCCACTCTGTAATTAATCCCATCCGAGCTTTGCCAGTCTTATTAGGTACACACAAGATGCCTTTTTGGAAATAGCGAAATCACGTTTTTTGCAGGCTCCTATGATTTTCACGTAACTGTACTTGGCATCGGAAAGGGTTGTTACGTACCCCTCCCAAAAAGGCTCGATTTTCTTGGGCATTGCTACTGTGATACTCCGTGCACTCTGATTATGAACTCACTCACTACTGGTCTGTCACCTCTCGCCGCAATTCAGCTGTCGGTGTGATTCCTGACGCACATGACGTCATTCAAATTCGTTATCAGAGATCGGAAACAACCCTGTATATTAATACATAAATCAGAAGCAGGATGTGTGAGGAAGTTCCCTCTTCCTCCTCACGTCCTGAAACTCCATTGATACCCATGATTTCTGATATTTTTTTTTTTCAGGCGACAATGGCATGTCAATATAACTCAAGTACAATCATTAATACAGTACGTATAATAAATTGGGGTGTAATTTTATTACACAGAAAATTAATAAACATTTGTCTGACTAAAAATAAGGATTGCCCAACAAATTTAATTTATACAGATTTTAAAGTATTAACTATTGAAGAAATTTATAAATATTGTTTACTAACTTACTACCACAGAAATCAAATTAAACATAAATCTAATCCACATGAATATCATATTCGAAAATAAAAGTTTGTTTTCCCATTGATTGAGCTAAAATGTTATACAAGTGCAGCTCTTAAACATGGTACTAGTTTCGGCCCAAGACTTTATAATAAAAATTACAAATAATTTTCCAAATTTTAAATATTTTAAAACTGAATCTTTTAAAAAATAAATTTGTAAAATTATTCATGGTATATAATATTAAAAAAGTATGTGTTCTTTATCTTTTTATTTCTGTCGACTACATTGATGTTTTTATAGAATGTCTTCGGCTTCTGTCTGATTGTCAATTTATACGAAATGTGTTTTTTCTTTTGCGTTAGTTGTCGGTCTGAATCAAGTTAGTGTATTTAGTAAACTGCCTTTGTATATTTTATGTTATAGTATTGACTAAGACCACACCGTACACGACCTATATTACACTATCAAATTTGTGTGTCACAGAAATTTGATAAAATATATATGATAAAATCTTTTATAGTGTAATATAACATCTTTGATCACATCTGGATGTGACATAGTTCTGTGATAAACGTTATGGTCATCATCATACCTTTGATAAAATCTGTGACTAAGAAGAAAGAAAATGGCGGACATTAATTACACATGGTCAGTGAAAACCACGAAACTTTTAATATCAAATTATGAGTCACATGAAATGTTTCATCATCCATTATTAAATACCTAGTATATATAGGGTTTCACATCTTCATACTGAAGTTCTCTCAGTAGAGTTTGATGGATTCCTTTTGTATCTTTTCTCTCTACCCAAATCTCTAACCAAATCGTCAGCTTAGAATGTAAACCTGCTAACTAAAAAAAAGGAAATTTGACAAGGAAAACAAAAAAACTGTCCACACCTGTAGAGTAACGGTTAACGCGTCTGGCCGCGAAACCAAGTGGTCAGGGTTCGATTCCGGGTCTAGGGAAGTTACCTGGTTGAGGTTTTGTCCGGGGTTTTCCTTCAACCCAATATGAGCATATGCTGGTTAAGTATCAGTACTGGACCTCGGACTCATTTCACCGGCATTATCACCTTCATCTCATTCAAACGCTAAATAACCTAAGATGTTGATAAAGCGTCGAAAATAACCTACTAAAAAAAACAAACAAAAAACTGAGTATAAATTAACTCTGAAACCTCACCATCTCTCAAGGAAATGGATTTAATCCTAAAGTTTCAAAGTACTCAGCTTTTTGTTTTCCCTGTAAAATCTCCTTTCTGTTAGTTAACAGGTTTACACTCTAAGCCGACGAAATACGTTTTTTCTTTGATTTCTTCTCTAGTATTAATGCAATAACCATTACTGCATTTACAATTGCTACAAGCATAGAACTGTTGTGAATCCATTATTAGAACTGTGATGAAAGATATGATAAAAGCTTTGATGTAGTGTAATATACTCAAAATCTTACATTTGATCATATATATTTGATAAAAAATTGTATCAAATTCTGTGACACAGAAATTTGGTAGTGTAATACAGGCCTTACAGTAGTATCAGTAACATTTTTTGTCGTATACTTTTGAATTGTACTCACTTAGCTTACTAGCTAAATAAATAAACAATAATAATAATAATAATAATAATAATAATAATAATACTTACTTACTTACTGGCTTTTAAGGAACCCGGAGGTTCATTGCCGCCCTCACATAAGCCCGCCATTGGTCCCTATCCTGAGCAAGATTAATCCATTCTCTATCATCATATCCCACTTCCCTCAAATCCATTTTAATATTACCTTCCCATCTACGTCTCGGTCTCCCTAAAGGTCTTTTTCCCTAAAGGTCCCAACTAACCTCTATATGCATTTCTGGATTCGCCCATACGTGCTACATGCCCTGCCCATCTCATACGTCTGGATTTAATGTTGTTCTTTATGGTTGTGAAACTTGGACTCTCACTTTGAGAGAGGAACATAGGTTAAGGGTGTTTGAGAATAAGGTGCTTAGGAAAATATTTGGGGCTAAGAGGGATGAAGTTACAGGAGAATGGACAAAGTTACACAACACAGAACTGCACATTGCATTCTTCACCTAACATAATTAGGAACATTAAATAATAGTAATAATAATAATAATAATAATAATAATAATAATAATAATAATAAAAAAAGTTACAGGACGCGGTGAAATATCCAGAAGTTCTACTTATAAACAATATATTTTGAAAGCCTAGAACGCAAAATGTTATTTTCTCTATCACTATTACATTCCTTTATTTTTTTATATTTATATGTATAGGCCTATGACTTATTTATTTCCATCAAAATTATGTACAATTTGTATATCATTCGTTAATGGTGGTCCTGAAATTTCTTTCATTTAGTAACAAAAATGATTAACTACATCAGATCGCAGCTACGAAGAAAACCTGCTCATTTTCACCTTAGGCCTATATATTATTCAATCTATTGAAGATGGAATTCTGGTCTCTTTGATGGGAAGTCGTCAACTGAACATTGCTATTGTGAAGCAGTGACAGTGCGTATGGTTGATATAGATCCTAGAATTGTAGAGATTTGTCCCTTTCTCAGGAAAAGAAAGTTTCAGTCTGTCTCTCTGTCTCTCTCTGTCGGGTAATCCCGTGTTGTTTCATGTGGAATTTCAACGTCATTCATCTGTTAATGATTCTGTATTTGTTCAGTAAGTGTCTGTCTAATTTTGACATATATTTCTCTCTGAAATGAAAACAACATTCCAGATTCCTCACAGAACAAGACTCTGAACAAACAGCCCGCCCGTGGAATGAAAATAAATCTCCACCTACGCCGGGAATCGAACCACAGACCGCTTATTGTGAAACGCGTTCGCTAACGACTGAGTCATAGCGGGAGAATATCCACTCATCAATTGTTATACAGATGTGTTCCTCGGAGGTCTGGTGGTCATCATGCTAGCCGTTGTGTCCGATGTTCGTGGGTTCAAAGCAAGCCGACGCCAATGATTAAAATTGCAAGTTTCTTGTTTATGTTAGTTAATTAGTTAGGATACAATTAATTATGATACTTAATCACTCATTTAAAGTTTGTGTGACTGCAACCTGTGTATATTTTTGTGTGGCTTTACTTTGTTTATAGTATTTTTTTTTCTTTTTCTCTTTATTTCTTGTGTAGCTTTACTTTGTATATAGTGTATTTTTTTCTGTTTATTTCTATTATTGTATTTGTATTCCTGGTGTTGTGGAAGAGAAGGCCTGATGACCTTAACTACACCAGAATAAATAAATAAATAAATAAATAAATAAATAAATAAATAAATAAATAAATAAATAAATAAATAAATAAATAAATAAATAAATAAATAAAATTTAAAACAGAAGTAAATCCTTTTGATGGCTTCCTCCGGGAATGAAATAAAAATGTGGGTTTCGTGTTGTAGATTTACGGCATAGTAAATAGCTCTGTATCTGATAGAGGACTTCTGGTAAGATATGTAGATAATTACTCACCCATTTTGAATTTCAAAGTTGAATAACCTTTCCCCGCAAATATCTCGTCGCCACGAATGTCACGAGTGACGGCTAAAGCAAGGCCTCCATGGTAATAATTACAGGCAATGGATCTGCGAGTGTCACAATAACAGAACGAGAAGACAAATGAACCGATCTTCACCCATTCATACATCTCTGGATGTCACAACAACAAGATAAGTGAAGATGCGGTATATAATTCACCCATTCATAGATCTGTGAATGTCATAATAGCAAAACAAGGAGATAAATGAAGACATTAGTCAATTGATATACAGGATGTTTCCGAGGTGATGTTACAAATTTTCAGGGATGATGGCGAAGAGCATATGTATCAATTTGAGATAAGGAACCCTGGTCCGAAAATAATCTAGTCGAAAGTTACAAGCAAAAATAGTTCTGTGGAAATGAAATAATTTTATTCCTCTGTACACCTTATTTATGTGTATTTATCTGCACATCTTACACATACTGTATTCATCTGACGTTGTTTACGTTGTCTACTTACAGTAAGTTATTCCATTCAGTGCGCTGTCTTAGGGATGGGGTCAGGAAACTAGACTAAAGCAATGCAGATAGCGTAATGTGTAACGGACATGGTCGGTCCTGATATGCACGTCTGTAGACAGCAGTGTATGTGTACAAGTTGCGGTGTCCAGTCGATCAGTCCTAGTGAAATGGAGAAGTACACGAGAGCGGAATAAGCAGACCTGATTTTCGAATACGGATGAGCCAATGGGAACAGTAGACAAGCTCACAGATTGCATCAGGACAAGTACCCACGTAGGAGATATCCGGCCCATACCATCTTCTCACGACTGCTCCAAAGGTTAAGGGAAGGAGGGCACGTGGTGCCAAATTACAATTCCATTTCCACATGGTTCCTTACCTCAAATTGATACATGTGCCCTTCGCCATCATCCCTGAAAGTTTGTAACACCACCTCGGAAATACCCTGTATATAGCTAGGGATGGTAGATTTTAGCAAGTTAAAAATAAAAAATTTACACTTTAGAAATCAGATTTAGCATTTTATAGTACTTTTAATGTTCGAATATAGCATTTTGTAGCGTTTTTGGATGGAACATTTTTATGGCGATATTCAATTCCAAGTGGTAAGGGTGATTTGCTTCCAGTTTGCAAAACCACTTTAATGGAAGTATTTGCCTAAATTAAATGGATCATAGTACCTACGAAATGTTTATGGGACATATAAATTATGAAGTTTGTTTGTCTCTCAGTGTGTTAATTTTAGTAGTATCATCAAACTATTGATAAAGATTGATGGAAAGTTGTCGTAAGTACTATAATTTCAATTCCAAAAAATATATTCTTAAAAATGTTCAAAATTAAAAGTTATTTATTAATAAAAAACCGATCATAAATTTGGCACTTTGCACTTTTCTACTGTTAAGTATCCAACTCGTGCCAAACATCAGATAGGATATTTAATTATTTTTTTTTAATTTATTGAGTAAGCCTCAACGAGTATAAGTCATATGTAGGGGCTATACAAGAACACATATATATGTTGTACAACGTAATTTTAAAAGTCATGAAACTACAGTCCGTGGAAGCAAACTATATCTCAAGAATTTATTAAAGAAAGAAAGCAAAATAAGAACAAGTAAGGTAACATAAAATTTTGGCAGAAAGAAGAAAAAATTTGAAATCATGAAATAAATAAATGAACTGAGAATTAAAATAAATAATCTTCCCAAAAACGTATTTTTAAACAATTCTTAAAACACAGGTAATTTGGTAAAATTCTATATTCTAAAGGAAGTTGGTTAAAAGTTGTTGTTAAAAATGGTTAAGTCCTTTCGTTCCATAAGTTACTAAGGCTGGTATTCATAGTCGACACTTTATATCACACTTTGCAAAGTGACACTTTTGACGAAAGTGGCTCTTTCATATTAGTGGTATTCATAGACGATTGAAGAAGTGCACTTCACAAAGTGTCACTTTACGCCAGCAAAGTGTAGAGTTACAATTTGGTTGGTAACAGAAGTCCCACAATGCCTTTCAAAACAAGTGAACAAACAATAACAAATTAATGACGTATAACCTACAAATTACAATGCTTGTGATTTGAATTGGGAGCCTAATTGATCGCGCGAGAAAGAAAATATATATTTAAAGTTGTTTTATTTCAGTTTCTAGTTTTTGTTGACGATAGTTTAGATTATTTCAGTCAGTTCAGATATATAACATTTTATTAAATAGTTAGTGATACTGCTGGTGAAATTAGGTTAGGTTTTGTACAGTACATATCTGATCCATTAATTTATATAGTTAGATTAGGTTCTGTACATATCTTTTTCATTGATTTATGTCGCTAAGTTTAATTTTGTATGTATCCGTTCCACTGATTTATATAGTTCGGTTAGATTTTGTACATATCTTCTGTTAGTTTATATAGTTAGGTTATATATATATATATATATATATATATATATATATATATATATATATATATCGTTAAGTTAGGTTTTATACGTATCTCCTTTATTGATATATCGTGTTATTTCCTTTATTTTCATTTTTGTCTTTTTCGTGAATAGTGAATAGAAGTAAAAAAAGAATGAAATAAACATATTACTACTGCTATTATTATTATTATTATTATTATTATTATTATTATTACTATTACTATTTTCTCTCTCTCGTTTCCATTATTGCCTGCTCTTCAGGAATATTCTGAATGCCAAATGTTTCTACAATGCATAACAAAATAGGCCTAATAGTATGAGATCTCTTTTCATGGTGAGGTTATGACTGCACATGAACTAGAGACAGTAGATGTATTTGCTTACCGGCGTGAAAATATATATTACCGGTATCAAAACAGTAATGATTATATCAACATCAAGATAAATCTTATCTCAAAATACAGGTAGTCAACAAAAATCAAAATCATTTTAAACTCAATATAATTATAGAATCTGCTTAGAAGGCAGGCACGTGAGGTCTCTCAATGCTTATTTAAGATAATTATGCCTCCATTAGATTGAAGTTAGTTTAATATTATTTAAGTTAAAAAATTCGTTTCAGTAATAAAAAATAGTCATCGAAGTGAGGTTATAAATATACGAATATTACTACAGAAATATCTGAACTATAATATGATATATATTAATGTATAGTACATATCTGTGGCATAAAATTTTAATGCAGTCAATAACTGTATTATTGGAGGCACTGGCAAACCTCTATTATTCGTTTTTGTCAACCAGTCATCGAAAATATAAGCAATCTCAATAAGTTTCTTTATCAGATTGGAGCCGTTTTTTTACATTCTATATCATTATAAAATTCCACGGGATTGTCTTTAGGCCTATCTCTAATGTAGCGCTTTTGTACATTGTCCACATTGTGCCATCTCTTCCGCACGTTCTAATAATCGACAACTTCCAAGACGTCCGCCATTTTTCTACAAAGTGTCACTTTCGGCTCAAAGTGTGGTCGGAACTACACTTTCATCCAAAGTGTTCCTTTGCACCAAAGTGTCGTCTGTGCAACGGAAAAGTGATACTTTGCGCCTTCCAAAGGACACTTCAATCGAAAGTGTCGACTATGAATACCAGCCTAAGCTATGCTGAGAAAAAAATTTTCTTTTTGTCTTGTTAAATAAGTATGTATATCTTTATTAAACTAAAATATAATATTATTATATATTAAATTGTTAATAACTTTGTACATGAAAATAGCAGCACCTAATTTGATAATTGATTCAATTGGTAAAACGAAAGAAAATTGATATAGATATTTAACTGGAGTCAAATAATGAAAACCCAATAAATTTCTTAAAGCTCTATTTTGAATAATTTGTAAAGGTCTGAAAGCAGTTTTCTTATTATGTCCCCAAATAAATGACATATACATTAAATGAGACTGGATAAAAGCATAAGAGAAAGATATAGGCAAAAATCTTTTAAGCTTTATGAAAATACCAGACATTGGAGCAATTTTCTCACAGACAGCCAAAATATGCTTATCCAATGTTAAATGTTCATGAACAATCAAACCTAAAAATTTAACTGATGCAATTTTTTATATTACACAATCATTAAACTTGATTTCAACACTGTAACGGTTATAAGACAGTAATTTTTTAAGATACCTGAAGCAAGCCTAAGAATTTGGCTTTCATTTTACAGGCTGTTAAATATTCCTGTGTATTAGTTTCATTTTGGAGATGCCGATAAGCTCACTGTATTATAATATCAATTTTTGTTTTCCACCTGTGCTTATCTTAATATTTGGATTTATATTAACGTTTTCGACACTGCGTGTGTGTCATCTTCAGATATGGGGTCTATGTCATTGTGTGTTGTGAAGACCTAGCTTCTTAATTATGTTGTGGGTTGTTCACTTGTGTATGACCTTTCATGATTTCTTAATTTAGCTAAAATTACTATAAATGTGTGGTTGGTTGTTATGATTCTGTTAAATTCTATCTTTTGAAAACCCATATAGGACAATAGAAAATTATGTTAAAACCATTATTATGACACATAAATATAAACAAGTAAAATATATACACTATAAAAACACTGTAAAACACTGTATACACTATATCACTTTTATCACATATATGGTTGGCTGTGTTGGCCTGTTATATCGTTAAAATTGTTGTTTTTACTGTTCTTGGTAAAAACTGTCTTTTTGACGCACTTTCACTGATTTTCCATAGTATTGTATGTTGGAGTTTTGATGTTGATCAAGTTGACTACTGTGAATCGCGGATGCTGTTATTGAGTACTTAGACGTATATAATACAAGCTATTTTTTCTGTTGAGTCCGCTGTCTAGTATGCACCATATAGGAACACTCCAACATCAGCTAAAATTACACGCATGGCCATACTAGACAGCGGACTCAACAGAAAAAATAGCTTGTATTATATACGTCTAAGTACTCAATAACAGCATCCACGATTCACAGTAGTCAACTTGAACAACATCAAAAACTCCAATATACAATACTATGGAAAATCAGTGAAAGTGCGTCAAAAATGCAGTTTTTACCAAGAACAGTAAAAACAACCCAATTTTAACGATATAACAGGCCAACACAGCCAACCATATATGTGATAAAAGTGATATAGTGTATACAGTGTTTTACAGTGTTTTTATAGTGTATATATTTTACTTGTTTATATTTATGTGTCATAATAATGGTTTTAACATAATTTTCTATTGTCCTATATGGGTTTTCAAAAGATAGAATTTAACAGAATCATAACAACCAACCACACACTGCTTATAGTAATTTTAGCTAAATTAAGAAATCATGAAAGGTCATACACAAGTGAACAACCCACAACATAATTAAGAAGCTAGGTCTTCACAACACACAATGACATAGACCCCATATCTGAAGATGACACACACCGAGTGTCGAAAACGTTAATATAAATCCAAATATTAAGATAAGCACAGGTGGAAAACAAAAATTGATATTATAATTCCTGTGTATGTTATTCGTAGCGATTTTGTAATAATTTCATAATTACTGGAACATAACGAAAATAACATTTATTGTGCATGAGTCTGTGAATACAGTATCATTAACTGCCGTGTACAGAAGCGAGCGGGACTGAAGTGTACAGAGTCAAAGCAGACAAAACATTAGTGGAAGTGTTATAAACTCGTAAGTTACTATTACAGTGCTGGGAAGAAGTAGCATTTAAATCACCAATTATGTGAAAATTGCAGCACAGCAAAAGAAGTGAATATATTTACAATTTTATCCATTACCGGCATATACATTTTTAATATTCACATTTTAATGCCTATTTTGGATGTTTTTAATGCTTTCCCCTATTTATTTTTAACGTTCTAAGTGCTTACATGGTCGATCTCTACCCATAAGTCTTTACCGGAACTTAAAACCTATACGATTGAATCGAAAGTTGGCACAACACAGCTGAGTCACGAGCACTTAGTACTAGTTCATCACGATTATAATAATCATCATTAAGATATCACTCTCTTCACTTCAGGATATTTCTTGTTCCAGTTTCACTTCTCTGTTTGTATGTTATTTCTGTTCTCAAACATTTAAAATTCACACTTGTTCTATTATTAATTATTAATTTAAATTTGCAACATTCTGATATAGATTACTTGCAAACTGTTACTGATTTTGTTTTAATTACAGACAACTTTTGGCATCTTAGAGATAAGTGAGTTGTAGTCTTCAATAATGACGTATTCGATCTGAGATTAGTACTACAAGTACATCATCTGCATGACACAATATATATTTTATTTTAGTCATCATTCTAGTGCCCCATTTCATTCTATTTTCATTGCTTCACACACTATTACTTCTAAGTTAGTTGGCTCAAAATTAATTCTATGTGTAATTTTGAAATGTAATTTGTACAAATATCTCATTTAAATAAGTTCGTCTGATATAATACTGATATTTTATAATGTCTACAAGACTGTATTAAGGCTAAATGTAAACAGTCACAGCCAGTTCCAAGTCTATAAAATGGAGGAATTCTGGCTTATTAAATTTCATTGCCTCCCCTTCTACTTATTTAACTATAAAACGCGTATCTATTCATTGTCGTTAAAATCCGTATTGTTCGTCATTAAGTGCAGGCTTATCAGTTTATAGGTTATGCGTTTTATCGTAAATATTTTTATTTTATTTCACTGAAAAGTTTTATTTCTCTGTAATTTTGTGGAGCTTGCTTTTGCCACTTAAATAAATCAGAACAAATACTTGTGTGATCGTTCGAAGTATTAACATTCCTATTTATGAATTGGACGGAGTTACGCAATAACAGACCAAGCGCCAAAAACCTGTTTCGAGATATTGGCCATTGAAATAAATCTGTTTTCTTTTTATAAAACATTTTATCCAAGAAGTATTATAACATTCATACTATTACAAAAATAGCACAAATAATACCAAAAAAGGCTAACCGATTTTTAATAAGAGACCAGCAATTGAATTAATATTTCAAAGCATAATAAATAAATGAATCTTATGCAATAAACGAATTTTTGCTTATAAATAGCAGAAAAATTCAGATATCGCATTCTTCACTTTTTCCGAGTTAAATTAGCCTGCCATCAACAGATTTGTGCAAATATCTCATTTTTCTTTTTCAAATTGTCGGTTGTTCTATTATTGCGTAATTCCGTCCAATTGAGGAGTGTTGAAACAAAACGCGCTCAGTCCATCCTAGGACTAAATGTTATTTGATGCGGATTCCCCATTTTTAGGTATCGATCTGTGCAATAGTTTGTTTCATAAAGCACTCCCTTCATAAGCTAAAACAGCATCGAAATACAATATTTGGTTCGGAAAGCGCTGAGTCCGCTGAGACGATCGGAACAAAATGAATTTTCTTACATAAGCGGTAGTCTTAGAAATACCAAGGTATTTTAAATAACGTACAGTACCAACGGGGTGGTACTTTGTGACCACTACGAAAACGTTTAATTTTTAACAAATTTTTGGCATTTGTAATCAGCAAATAATATGTACTGTAATAAAAGATAAAATTGAAATGCCATTACAAATTTTCGAACAATTACTTCAACATAACAGTCTGGAAAATGTTACATATCACTTTCTTCACACCCGTGCTCACATATTGAACAGACCACAGTTTTACTATAAAAATGTTTAATTTTGAACAGTATTTTAACATTCATAATCAGCCAATAGCATGTACTGTAATACTTACTTACTGGCTTTTAAAGAACCCGGAGGTTCATTGCTGCCCTCACATAAGCCCGCCATTGGTCCCTATCCTGATCAAGATTAATCCATTCTCTATCATCATATCCCACTTCCCTCAAATCCATTTTAATATTATCTTCCCATCTACGTCTCGGCCTCCCTAAAGGTATTTTTCCCTCCAGCCTCCCAACTAACACTCTATATGCATTTCTGGATTCGCCCATACGTGCTACATGCCCTGCCCATCTCAAATGTCTGGATTTAATGTTCCTAATTATGTCAGGTGAAGAATACAATGCGTGCAGTTCTGTGTTGTGTAACTTTCTCCATCCTGTAATTTCATCCTTCTTAGCCCCAAATATTTTCCTAAGCACCTCATTCTCAAACACCCTTAACCTATGTTCCTCTCTCAAAGTGAGAGTCCAAGTTTCACAACCATAAAGAACAACCGGTAATATAACTGTTTTATAAATTCTAACTTCCAGCTTTTTTGATAGCAGACTGGATGACTCCTCAACCGAATAATAACACGCATTTCCCATATTTATTCTGTGTTTAATTTCCTCCCGAGTTTAATTTATATTTGTTACTGTTGCTCTAAGATATTTGAATTTTTCCACCTCTTCGAAGGATAAATCTCCAACAGTTTTACTACAAAAATGTTTAATTTTGAACAATATTTTAACATTCGTAATCAGCAAATAGTATGTAGGCTACTGTAATAAAAGAGAAAAACTGAAATGTCACTGTCTATTATCGAACAATTTTACTTCAACAAGAAGGGATATTTTTTGTCCACTTAGACATTCGTATTTCTGTATTTTAGTAAACCTATCAGTGAAAACGATTAAACAATAATACAATAAGGTAGAAGGATTAATAACTGACAATAAATACTTACATAATTATTTAAAATATAAATTTTGGAGAAGATGAAAACAAAGTATTGTTGGTATTCCTAGGGTTAATACGTCCTTGTCTCGCGGCGTGCATACTCGTACAGTGGGGTGAAGGCAGTAAATATTTTTCACGAACTTTTATTGTCAACAATTACTGTCAAGAATGAATCGAAATGAATCTGTTCAGATGGAAATTTGAGACGTTCTGCTATACAAATGGACAGACAATGGTAGATGGACGAGAAAAAGATTGAAAATCAAAGAAACTGAGAGACAGAAAGACGTAAAAAAGAGTTAAGTTAACCTGCAGTATGAAGTTCTTGTAGACTTTTTGGTAACTGAGGATAAATCTTATCTCTTGCGCGATAAATGTTGTTCTTAACCAGAGTGATATCATACGTATTACTCAGACAACGTAGGTACGTCTGCTTTTATCAACTCATAGTGCAAAATACAGGGACATCATTTTATTTTTACTTCGATTTTTATTGTACCTGAGTTTTGGAATGTACTTCACTCCCACCCCTTCTAATAGTAAACTTCCAACCCTTCACGACACACAGCCGAGGGCGCGTAAGCAGTACTGAGTTACTGAGTATAGTACGTTTCAGAAATATGTTCGCGTTTTCTAGTGACGAGAGAGCTTTCAATATTGAATCATATTTTCGTACGGGTATTGTCATCCATTTCCCTATGTCGCATCCCGGTTTCCCCCACCTGCTTCTGTTCGCCCCTCTGTTAAGTCTAGTAGCAGGGCTATCTTAGCTCTTTTCTGAAAACATTAATTTCTGTTAGGAATTGGACGTCTACGTAATATTATACAAGTGTTTAAAATAACTTAAATAAAAGGGCCTCCTTAAGTAATTAACTGTCACGTGATTCCCCCCCCCCTTTTCTACAAACCTGCGACAAAACCACTTGAACGGACAGTAGATAGCATTTCTGAGTGATTTTATCTTTTCGGATCGGGCAGAAGTGAAGATTGAATTTACAGTACGTAAGATACTCTTTTATAGAGTAGGTACAGAATTATTTCAACATGAGTTACTCGTACGAAGGACGAAACTGGTAATTGGAATTAGGTACAATAGTCTATAGTGCGATAATATGCACAAAAGAACTGAAGCCTGTATCGAAATGAACGGCCACCATTTTCTAAAATATGTTTAAATATCCATATTATGATTATTTTTCAATTTAACTTCATTCTCTATATTGTACGCTAATGTGCTATAACAGTACAATATACACCGTATAATTAATACTTCCGAATGGATAGCTGAATTCGTGTGTAAAAACACTAAGTGTTAATACAGTACTGTATTTTGATTAAACAAAAACCTAATGAAAATTATCAAACTCAAAATCGCGATATTTCCTAGTTTACATAAATGGATGAACTACTTTTCTTCCCTCCTATACCTAGTAAAGTGATTTGTATTTTACGCCAGTGTCATCGAACTCCGTCGTGGAAGGGGTAGCAAACGGTGTTTCCTGTTTCAATCGTTAATAGAAAGGTATAGCCAGGTTAATATTAAAAATGTTAGTAAAAATAAAATGATGTCCCTGTATTACTCGGCCGCTCACAAGGATTATCAACAGCTTTTTTTTTTTTTCAGTGCGTTACCAAATTTCTGTATGTTCAAAACACTTTCACTGTCTTTGTTAAGATTGTTGTCTCTAAAACTTTCTATCACTTCTCTCTTAGCATTCATTTTAAGAAAACACTTGGCATCCCGTCTTTACACAACGCCAACTTACAATTCCATTGGTTAGAGTTTTGTGAAAACTAAATTTGAAGCCAGATACTACATACAAAGTTTTCCCTCGTTCACTGTGTAGTAGTGGCAAAAAAAAAAAAAAAAAAAAAAAAAAAACCGACCGACTCTTGTGGCTGATACAAAAGAATCCTGTGCTGTGTGTTGTGTCAAACTGTGGTAATTTCAATATGGATAGTGAAGTCAGACTGCTATTTAATGTAAAAATACGCAGTTATCTTTGCCGAATAGAGGTAGAAATGTAATATTGATGCCAGATGAAAATAAAACTCTCAAAGTTTTTTCGTCTGTAAGTTTGAGGCACTGAAGGAAACAAAAGACGGTAAGAATCGAAAAAAGGCAATAAATTTCATTGTTACAATTAGTTATACAAGATGGATGTGTTTTGTGACTAGCAAAATTTGAATCTGTGACTCTGAAATCAGCTACAAGGGTCGGTCCGGTTCTTTTTGCCACTACTGTACATAACACAATCTGTAATGTACGAACTTATTCTAGTGGCTGTAAGGCTGTAGTGTTGGTAGGTTAGGTTAGGTCTCTGTGGCTACGGGCGGTTAGGACGACTATTTGCACGTCGGCCATACTGAGGCCTATTGTGCACCTCGAATGTTATGGGATGAATGAGGATGAGGTGTACCAGCCCACCGGCCGCATGTGACCCATCACCCGCTCACCCAATGCTGGCTTCCTACTCTCCCCCGCTCCAAGTTCATACCGCCAAGGTGACCAAGCAGCACAGGAACCATTCCAACGGCCCTTCCAAGGTGTCGAAGTGCCCTTGAATGTGCTCTTAAGGAATGAATCCTCCTGGCAGAGATATTGCGGAAGGCTGGGAACCCAGGAACGATTGCGAAAAGGGCGCCCCCTCCCGTAAGCGGATGAAGACATGCGTCTTGACCTGAATATGGCTATGGAATGAGATGAGGAAAATGAATGATATGATACGAAATCCCGTTTTCTACATGGGACGGGAAGGGAAAATGGACCGTGGCAATGAAAATTTCAACCCGGCATTTACCTAAGTGGAAAAACAAGGAGAAACCAAAGTCAGGTTTGTTGGTCCGGGAATCGAATCACGAACCTCCCGAATGCGAGCCCAATGCGATACGCATGAGCCAACTCGCTCGGTTATGTGGTGTTGGTATGTGCACTCGAACTGTGGACTCCGACAAAGTAAACATCACGAGACGGATCGAAGCAGGTGGATAACTTTCTGCGGCAATAAGTTCGTAAACAACATGGAACAGAACTAATGGTTAACTTCGGTACCATCCTCGTTAAGACAATTCATGTGGCGCCATTTGTAATGATCATATTTTTCAAGAGTTCCCTTTTAACTTTTTTGCGTAGCTCATCCACTTTCATTCGGTCAACGTTTCCTGTTGAAATTTTAAATTTATTTTCAAGTAAAACTTATTAGTGGCGACCACAGTTTTGTCAACACTTCTATTTTTTTCACTATTTGTTAGCTCACTGTCAACAAAATGAGCGATGTCGTAGAGGTCCCAGTACTGATCATTGACTTTGACAACTTCGTCCACGAGTGTCGCCTCGGTTTGTTCACTTTCCTTCGCAAACCTTTTCTCACGATGGGAGTCTAAAATAAACGTAACTAATCATTAGCCATTCCTCTAAAAGCATAGATAGTACAGGTGTTTCACTCAAATTTATATCGACGTAAATACGGCCATACGGAAGATTAATTTGGCTAAGTCAGCGTAATTAGCTGGTTAATGTTGTTGATCTTGTTGGTAGGCGCTATTTTACCACTTATCAAATGATGCATATTATATTATTATTATTATTATTATTATTATTATTATTATTATTATTATTATTATTATTATTATTATTATTATTATTATTATTATTAATTATTATATTATTATTATTATTAATTATTATGAATTCAATAAGCAGGTTGCTGTTGTTGATCTTGTTGGTAGATGCTATTTTATCACTTATAAAATGATGCAAGATTTACAAGATTTACAAGATTTTACAAAGATTTTATTGCAAGAAAAAATTACATACAATAACAAATATTTTACAATACTATTGTAATACTCGTATATGAACATTCTTCAAAATTCGAAATTGATTACCAATCTCATAGTAAAATAGCCTACATATTGCAATTTATTGTATAAATACAATGTAACTGGGTCACACCCGAAAAAGCAAGATGCTTGAGGTCGGGTGTGGCCAAGAATGAAAACTGGACAGAAAAAAATAAAATAATAATAATAATCACAACGGTGATTAAACTGTTAAATGTAATTAACACATAAAGTTTAAAAAGAATAAGAATAAAAACAAGAACAAACCAACAAACGGTACCATAGCCTACAATATACATAAACATACTAAGTTAAGAATACAACATTGTCAAAGTGACAGTAAAAAAATAAATTATTATAAAATTATATGCATATTATTATTTATTATTATTATTATTATTATTATTAATTCAATAACATTACAAGTGTAATTAGCAGGTTGCTGTTGTTGATTTTGTTGGTAAATGTTTTTATCACTAAAAATGATGCTATTTTATTACTATTATTAAAATTATTATTATTATTATTATTATTATTATTATTATTATTATTAATTCAATAATATTGCAAGTGTAATTGCTGTTATCTTTAAATTATTTTATCACTTATAAAATGACGCATATTATTATTATTATTATTATTATTATTATTATTATTATTATTATTGCTATTATTATTATTATTATTATTATTATTATTATTATTATTATTATAATGATATTATAAGTGTAATTAGTTATCATTGCCAGCGGGCATTTACCCATTTGCAGTATGAATAAATGATACACAAAAATTGAATTTCGAACTAAATCAGTTGTAAAACAGTAACGCTATGTAAAATGTAATAACATTATTTACACAGAATGAACCGTATCTAATGTCAATACTTTCAGAGGGTTATTCTTTGAGATATATCAAACAAATAAAGTTGAATACAATTTTGCCCGTTTTTGCTTCCTTTTCTAGATGTACTAAACGAGCAAGTACCATGAAAATTACAATAGATCAAAAAGTAGCAAGTGCCTTAATTAAAAAAAAAAAAACTATAAACCGATGGATCCGTAAAGTAGGCCTAGGCCTATATCAATTCACTATTTTCTGTCCAATCAGGCAAACCTGATCGCCTGTTGCTTGAGTTTAACTCTGTTAAGTGCTGAAAGTTATTCCAAGAAAAACGACAGTGACGATTACAACGAAGTGTTAGTAAGTCAAAAAGTACCATTACTATAGGTCTATGGATGATATTAATTGTCATCCCAAGCGACAGCTGGCTAGCTGAAGAGAAAGTACGACATTCCTTTGTGCATCACACGACCTTGTTACTGAATTATAATGCATATGAGGAGTGTACAAACTTTCCAAGTGGTTTGGCAAACGGGTAATGAAAGTGTTGGAAAGTGTCAACATGGTTTTTGAGCCGTGGCTAGCTCGTTCGACAGAGCGCATATTAGGCCGGAGTCAGAGAAGAACGAGCGATATCACTTAGCGTTACGGTCCAGTCTGCATTCTTCTTTTAGTTGGTTATTTAACGACGCTGTATCAACTACGAGGTTTTTAGCGTCGATAAGATAGAGATGGTATTTGGCGAGATGAGGCCGAGGATTCGCCATGGATTACTTGGCATTCACCTTACGGTTGGTGAAAACCTCGGAAAAACCCCAACCAGGTAATCAGCCCAAGCGGGGATCGAACCCGCGTCCGAGCGCAACTTCAGACCGGCAGGCAAGCGCCTTAACCGACTGAGCCACGCCGGTGGTTCCAGTCTGTATTCTTTTCTCTCATTCTATTAATCATTTACATAAGTCCTTCACTGTAGCCCAGGTGGCAAGATTTCCGGCTACAAACCTAACAGATTTAGGATTCGATTATGGGCGGAAAGTGGACTTACGTTTAACTGGGTGAACAGTTCGTTTTCCACCTTCGCTTTCCTGGAATAAATGCACGCCACGTACAGTCTTATAAAAACGTTTTGTCGTACAGATACTTCGTAAGTCCCACAAAGGAGGAGTGCGCAAGATTAGACATACAACGAAACAAAACTAATTTTAGACATTTATCAGGTATCACATTACAAACAATGAATTACACCACTGATTAAATAACATATTTTTAAGACGAGCGCTTTCGCTTTACGGCATCATCAGGTCTGTTATTGACGTAACTTAGAACACATCACATATTCATTATATATGAGGTCTCGCCTACCTCACTGAATATTACACGACTACTATGAAGTAGCCAATGTGTATTAGCATCATTTAATTCGAGAAAAATTCGTTCCGGCACCGGGAATCGAACCCGGGACCTCTCAGCTCTGCGCGCTTAGGAGTTCGGCCGGCACCGTGGATCGTGTCCCGGCGTAGCTCAGTTGGAAAGAGCACTCAGCGCGCAGAGCTGAGAGGTCCCGGTTCGATTCCCGGTGCCGGAACGAATTTTTCTCGAATTAAATGATGATAACTTAGAAAACCCTAATAAGACCCATTATAACATATGGTACAGAAACATGGGTTCTGAATAAAAATACATGCAAACAACTAGCAGTATTTGAGAGGAAAATCTTAAGAAGGATATTCGGAGCAATTGAAACAGTGGATGGATGGAGAGCCAGATATAATAATGAGATATACAACTGTACAAGGAATCGGATTTGGAGGCGCACATAAGATGTCAAAGACTGAGATGGTTGGGACACGTCACAAGGATGGAAACAACAAGGAAAGTGAAGATTGTCTTCAATAACAACCCAGATGGAACCAGATTAAGAGGAAGACCGAGAACAAGATGGTGGAACTGTGTACGAGTGGATGTGAATAGATTAGGAATAAGGAATTGGAGGGAGTTGGCGATGGATAGAGAAGGATGGAAGAGAGCCATAGAGGAGGTTAAGGCCCACCTGGGCTGCAATACCAAATAAGAAGAAGAAGAAGAACTTAGCACACATTGTAACGTATCTGGTAATAATATGGAACATGCATAAGATAAATATTGCAACAAATATTGGAGTTCTAGGCAAATTGAAAAAAAAAAACTTTACAAGTGTGTTAGGATACATAAGCCAATGTATTTATGTCCTGAAATAGAAGAATTAAAGAGATTAAACACGAGGACAGTGTATTACTGTTCACTACACGGTCCGCAACTAGACGATACTGCATGCTCAACGCTTTTAAATGCGGCCACTGATGCTCTCTCCCAGATTTAGGTAGATTATTAATTCATGACTTAATCGAATAAGCAACCACTGTGAAATGACCTGCTCTAACTCGGGCTATAAATCCATTCTATCCCTCTTACAGGTCTACGGAGCGAAGAGTCAATTGACTAGACTCCGGATCTGACAGAAGCCATCAAAAAGCCAATTGGCTAATACCGTTAACTTATGATGATTAAATAACTTGAGCTAACATATCGTCCCCAATAATTCCGTTTTGCTGATCGATGGAGTTGTAATAGAGCCAATTGACTAGTCTACATCCATCGAATCAAGTCATTTTACCAAAGAGCCAACTGGCTAGTCTCTGAAATTGAGACATCTCATCCTGCCTAAGGTTTTTCCGTGGTTTTCCTAAGGCGTTAAGACAAATGTCGGGATGAGCCCTAAAAGAAATGGGCCACGGACCTGCATTCACTTCCCCAGACATTGGTGACGGCTCAAAATTAATGATTATTCACATCGAACTCGGGCCCTAACAGAATTCAATCGTCCCCTTGTACAGATCAATGGAGTCATCAAAGAGCCAATTGGCTGGTCTCCTGATCTGAGAAAAATCATCAAAGAGCCAATTGGCTATTGCCGTTAAGATTAATCCCTACGCGTTCGAATCTTCAAACAGCCAAACTGGCTCCGTTTCGTGCCTAGACTTCTCCTCCATCGCGTCTCTCCTCCGGATCAGGTCGCTGTACTTCTGCCCCTCCTCCCCCGTATGTTGTAGCTAATCAGTTACGTCCATTTTCGGCTTATCCACTGGAAATTTCAGCGCTCCTTCACTGGGGCGGCGAAACCGAAGTGAGACAAGTGGCCAAGAGGCTTGGAGCTCACATATTCAGTTTTTCACAGCCCCAACTCCCCCTTGCAAGGACGTGTTTTCACGTACCTTTAATTCATTCATTCATTCATTCATTCATTCCATTCCCCATTCTTCATTCATTCATTCATTCATTCATTCATTGACCAGCCGGGTGTTCGTCATAATAAGTATACGTCATGCGGGACGTTTTCGTTCAATGCTAGCACATTTAGAATGCTTTCTTATATTTTGTGTTTATCTGATAGCGGATTGTAGTTACCTAAATTCGATTTATATAGGGTTTAAGGGGTATAAGTGCCATTATTTTAACTGATGATTATTCATGTCATAATGAAGAAAAAATGTCCTCACAATTTTTTTCTAATCGCAATATTTAATTAATTATTAAAGTTTATAATATTAGACGTTTGGCAACGTTGCTGGATGGAAAGGAGGTTTACAAGTATACTGTATTTTTTTTTCATGGAGTGCAGTTTCATAGAAAGGACTTTGGGACCTTTCCTACTAATTGGTTGTCATAAATAAATGTCTTCCTTACTGTGAAAATCTTGTCTTCTCCTGTCAGTAACCAATCACAACCCTTATTCAGAAGAATTGACAGACTCCCGTCAAATCAAAGGCAGAGTTGCTCTCTTTCTAATCAGTCTCATTTCGAGGGTCACCAGGATTGTGGCAACTGTGCAATGTTGGGACGAGGGGACAGGATGGAATTTTCAGAGGTGTTTGTGTAGGAAGTCATAAAATAAGTGGGTGTTCAAAGAGCCACTGAACTGCAAAATAAAATACAGTATACACGGTTTTCAGACATCCAATACAAAACAGATGCTCTGTTTCAATGCAGGGGCGGACCAGGCCAAATGTTGTTTGCATAAAAAGAGCAGCAAATACAAACTTTTAATCTCATTAATAAACATTATTGTAAATTACCATTTTACTTAACAATATTGCTCCATTTTTATTGTACGTCTAAAAAATAAACAATAATGGTTTACTGCACGAAATCACTCGAGCTTTTTCTCTAATGCAAAATGTTAATCTTTCTCTCTTCCGTAAAGCAGTACCATTTTTAAAAGAAATTTGTAGTTATGTGATTTTCGAAACGGGGTAAGAGACTCTGAGTTTCTAATAATCGTTGAGAAACAGCTACAAAAGTTCGCCGATTTAGTAATCTTCTTTGCGGAAAACGTTGGTGGTACATCCTTCTTCCTTCTTGCCGCACTTGAATTACGACGACTTTCTCCATAAATTAATAACATATCATGATATTCATGAACTGCGAAGGACATTATAAGTTGCTTATCTAATACCTGTACTGAACTGTCATCCGCTCGGCAGGAGACCTGTGGGCAGGGAGCTTGAACTCAGCTGAGCTGTACGTCTGTGCAGAATACTGTCAGCTGCATGAATCCTGCTGAACGTCTCTCACGCCAGAATATTAACAAATTTAAGCATGTATTATTATTTAATTTTACGAAAACGTAATAGAAGACACAAATATTTATTTAAACCAATATTAACTTTCTTTGCTCGTGTATCGATTATTTTGTGCGAAGATCGTTTATTACATACCTGAAAGACGAATTTCTAATTAGTTCATAAAGTCGCAAGTCTTCAAATGACACCAACTCACCAAAATATCTTTCTTCAAGTTTGTTTTCTGTGTTTACTATACTTAAATGTCTGTCTTTTTTTCCCCATTAAAATAAACGGTTTTGCCGATGACACATCTGGAATCTCGTTGATTTTTCACGGCTGAAACTGATTGTCAATGCAATAAGTTTCGTGGGATATTTTTGCAAATATTTAAAAACAATAATGAACATTGCAATTTAGGTGAAGCAGTGGTAAGTTTCAATTTATAATTATTAGTATGTTAAACGTCTCTAAAAATATATGTTAAAAGCCTAAAGCAGTAAAATGAATGTCGCGCTGCAAATTGTTATGTGTATTACGTTGGGAATACTGATTGTGTATTTCACACTTAATTGGTTCTGTGCGGAAAACAAGCAAATACTCTCCCCAATATTAACTCTTTGCTAGACACCTATAAAGGAATCTTCAATTACACCTCACCAAAGGCCTAAAGTTTGAAGTTAAATGATTAAGATGACAAGCTGAAACTGATTGTCATTATATAGGCAGTAATTAAAATTTCGTTCACTATATCCGAGATTCATTTTTGTGACTGATTGAAATTGTAAAATAAAATAAAATATTATACAGTAATTAAAATATTTCATTTTTGTGGATTGTATTACACTGTATACTGTATAGCCTACTCTTACTCACAGTTGATTTACTTAACCTATGTTGTCGACCCACGTCAGCTTGCGAAAAACCACGTTCAATGTCACTTATAATGTTCGCCTTATCTCTCAAAGAAAACACTTTACGCTTCGACATTTTTATACAGTACATTCACTGTTCGAACACTAGAAACAGACTGATCAGGTAGAAATGACAAACGTTGTTATGGTGTGACTGCGTACTCAGGTTTTGAATTTTCCGGGTCACTTAATGGAAACTGGGAGGGGGTTGATGGAGTTTGAAATCCACCGGAATCTTACCTTCATCAATTTATGCTCTAGACATAATGTCCCTTCTCTTTTAATAAAAGAAGGCTGTTGTTTCGATGCTATCCGTCATAATGGAAATGTTTCTGAGAACAAGAGGCAACCCTTTGACGGTGAAGGATTAGAAATAACAGTAGAGTAGTGTGCCTGAGAACAGAATGGCAGCTCTTCGACGATGGAGTGAGGCAAGGTCGTCACGCGTTGCCTGAATTTACAGTACAGCTCATTGTCTAGGAATCACTAATCCTACCTTTGTCCTTTGACTAAAGGAGTAGAAACTTAAAGTGGCCCCCAGCGTGGCTCAGTCGGTTAAGGCGCTTGCCTGCCGGTCTGAAGTTGCGTTCGGGCGCTGGTTCGATCCCCGCTTGGGCTAATTACCCCAACCGTAAGGCGAATGCCAGGTAATCTATGGCGAATCCTCTGCCTCATCTCGCCAAATATCATCTCGCTATCACCAATCTCATCGACGCTAAATAACCTAGTAGTTAATACAGCGTCGTTAAATAACCAACTAAAAAAACTTATAATGTAGTTCTAAACACATTCTTTCAATTTTATACAAGGACATCATTTTATTTTTACTAACATTTTTAATATTAACCTGGCTATACCTTTGGATTAACGGTTGAGAACCGGAAACACCGTTTGCTAACCCCTTCCACGACTGCAGTTCGATGATACTGGCGTAAAATACAAACAAATCACTTTACTAGGAATAGGAGGGAAGAAAAGTAGTTCATCCATTTACGTAAACTAGGAAATATCGCAATTTTGAGTTTGATAATTTTCATTATGTTTTTGTTTAACCAAAATACAGTACAGTATTAACAATAAGTGCTTCTATTCACGAACTGAGTTATCCATACGAACGTATTCATTATGCAGTGTATATTATACTGTCTACAGCACATTAGCGTACAATATAGAGAATGAAGTTAAATTGAAAAATAATCATAATATGGATATTTAAACACATTTTTTTAAAATGGTGGCCGTTCATTTCGATACAGGCTTCAGTTCTTTTGTGCATATGATCCCACTATAGACTATTGTATCTAATTCCGATTACCAGTTTCATCCTTCGTACCAGTAACTCATGTTGAAATAATTCTGTACCTACTCTATAAAAGAGTGCCTTACGTACTGTAAATTCAATCTTCACTTCTGCCCGACCAGCACAGATAAAATTACTCAGACATGCTATCCGTCCAAGTGGTATGTTGCAGGATCGTTAAAAGGGGGAAATCACGTGACAGTTAATTACTTAACGAGGCATTTTTATTTTAGTTATTTTAAACAGTTGTATAATATTACGTAGACGTTCAATTCCTAATAGAAATTAATGTTTTGAGAAAAGAGCAGAAGCAGGTGGGGAAAATCGTGATGCGACGTAGGCAAACGGACGACAGTACCTGTGCGAAAATATGATTCAATATTGAAAGCTCTTTCGTCACTGGAAAACGCGAACATATTTCTGGAACGTACTATACTCACTAACTCAGTACGTTTACTATATGCGGCCTTGGTTCTGTGTGGAGGACAGCTGGAATGTCATTAGTTTAGTAGAAGGGGTGAGAGTGAAGTACATCCAAAAACTCAGGTACAATAAAAATTGAAGTACAAATAAAATGATGTCCCTGTACAATAAGGTCTGACTTCAAATAAGAATTTGTCAGAATACAACTCTTGTAACTTCAATTTTTAAGGTTCACTATAACCGAAGCGAGGGTTCACTATAAACGGAAATATTAATGTACTTTTTAACGTATGCGGGTCGGGACCAACGATTTAGGTTCACTATAGCTGAATGTATAGGAGTGAACTGTAGTTAAATGAGTTCGAGGTAAGAATGAATTCAGCATTCTAAAATGGAAGCCAGGACACACGAACTGGGACGTGTCGTTCCGTGAGCTGAGACCGCTGTCGTAGCGGAGAAACGAAGCTTGGAGTTTGATTCCTTCATGTTCTGTTTCCTTCTTAATGGTAGTCCCATACCAAAGAGATTCTGAAGCCTTGATATTTATCACTGCAAAATAATGGAGTAAATCAGATTTATAAACTAACCAGTCATCCTCGGTGGCCGAGTGGCTAATACGTTTGCAGTTGTGCCTCAGCTTCGCGAGAATAAACAGCGTATTCCGAATCTCAACGGTCCGGTGGCATCAATGACGTCACGGTTGCAGGGAAATAAGGAACAAAACTGCTGGAAGAAACGATGCTGTCATGGCGACTGTACAAGTTGTTGTCTGTGCTACGCTAGCAAATTTTTGCGAAATTTTCGTACTCCCATCTCGTTCAAAGAAAAGATAACATAAACAATTTATTTCTTGAACCGGTAGTAATAACTGGTCCGTTGACATGTTCGCTCATAAGCCATTAACATATTGTTTTTACGTCGTGCTCATTACAAACAATACAGCAGAACTAAAGCAGAACACACCGCCATGACACAACAGTGCACGATGTTATTCGTCTGCTAATTCCCGCCCTATACAAGAACCAATCAGATTCACTGATGGAGACTGCCACCACCTCTGCAAGTTGATGATACCGGTGCGACACCGGTGAAGCATCAATGACGTCATCGGTGGAATTCGGAACACCGTGATGCCATCGGATTGCTCACCGGTGAGATTCGGAATACGCTCATAGTCAGTGAATTTTTAAGGTGACTATTACAATTTTACTATGTCATGCTACTAATGACCAATAAAACGCTACGAAAGGACGTCTTTCAACCAATCATGACTGATTGTCGCATAATTTTATCATATCTCTAGCATTTGTTTATTTGTATCACTTCCTAGCATTTGTTTTTTTGTTTGCCAACATTTCAAACTGCAAATTCTTTACGGTACTATAAAACATGCTTTGCGATCGTCATTTTTTCCCCGCATAGATAGTTGACTGAAAATGGCGGCTCCGTTCAAACGTTTTGGTGACGGTAACATTAGTGAAATAGAATTTTAGTAAGTCAATTAATATACATTTTATTGTATTAGAGTACTTTATTTATTCTAATTTTTATATACTTTCTTCTGTTTTTATCACCTCCCTACCATTTGTTTCTTTGTTTGCCAACATTTCAAACTGCAAATTCTTTACGGTACTATAAAACATGCTTTGCGATCGTCATTTTTTCCCGCATAGATAGTCGACTGAAAATGGCGGCTCCGTTCAAACGTTTTGGTGAAGGTAACATTAGTGAAATGGAATTTTAGTAATATCTATTTTATTGTATTACAGTACTTTATTTATTCTAATTTTTATATACTTTCTTCTTTTTTTATCACCTACCTACCATTTGTTTCTTTGTTTGCCTACATTTCAAACTGCAAATTCTTTACGGTAGACTACTATAAAACATGCTTTGCGATCGTCATTTTTTCCCCGCATAGATAATCGACTGAAAATAGCGGCTCCGTTCAAACATTAGTGAAATAGAATTTTAGTAATATCTATTTTACTGTATTAGAGTACTTTATTTATTCTAATTTTTATACACTTTCTTCTGTTTTATCACCTAATTAGTTTCTTTGTTTGCAACATTTCAAATTGCAAATTTTTATTACTATAAAACAGGCTTTGCGATCGTCATTTTTTCCCGCATAGATAGTCGACTGAAAATGGCGGCTCCGTTCAAACGTTTTGGTGAAGCTAACATTAGTGAAATAGAATTTTAGTAAGTCAATTAATATTTTATTGCTTTATTTCATCTAATCTTTATATACTTTCTTCTAATCGTGTAATAGTCAATTAAATCTCACTCGAGTTTTGATTTTCTCTAGATAAATCAAAACCTCTAGTGAGATTATTGTTGATAACATATATAGCTCTGAAGACCATGACGTAGATTCGAGGCACGTGAAAGAATTCTCCATTTTCATATACAATTGAATGCCACCTCTTCTTCTGGAGAAGAAGCGTAGTAGTAAATACATGCCCCATTCTACGTAGTACTGAGGTCAAGAAAGTATGAAAACTCTACCTTCCTGCATCAGTACCATGTACACCAGGAGTTCTGAATCTTTAAGATTGTGAGCACCGCCACACGTGATGCTGCTTAGTCACCTTGACGGCAAGAAATTTAGGGCGGAGGAGTGTAGAGGGCCCCATTGGATGAGCGGGTGAGGGTCATGCGGCCGGTGGGCTGGTACACCTCATCCTCATTCACCCATATGTCCTACATGCCCTGCCCATCTCAAACATCTGGATTTAATGATCCCAATTTTGTCAGGTGAAGAATACAATGCGTGCAATTTTGCGTTGTGTAACTTTCTCCATTCTCCTATAACTTAATCCCTCTTAGCTCCAAATATTTTCCTAAGCACCTTATTCTCAAACACCCTTAACCTCTGTTCCTCTCTCAAAGTGAGAGTTCAAGTTTCACAACCATACAGAATAACCGGTAATATAATATTTACTTACTTACTGGCTTTTAAGGAACCCGCAGGTTCATTGCCGCCCTCACATAAGCCCGCCAGCGGTCCCTATCCTGAGCAAGATCAATCCAGTCTCTATCATCATATCCCACCTCCCTCAAATCCATTTTAATATTATCCTCACATCTGCGTCTCGGCCTCCCCAAAGGTCTTTTTCCCTCCGGCCTCCCAAATAACACTCTATATGCATTTCTGGATTCGCCCATACGTGCTACATGCCCTGCCCATCTCAAACGTCTGGATTTAATGTTCCTAATTATGTCAGGTGAAGAATACAATGCACGCAGCTCTGCGTTGTGTAACTTTCTCCATTCTCCTGTAACTTCATCCCTCTTAGCCCCAAATATTTTCCTAAGCACCTTATTCTCAAACATCCTTAACCTATGTTCCTCTCTCAAAGTGAGAGTCCAAGTTTCACAACCATAAAGAACAACCGGTAATATAACTGTTTTATAAATTCTAACTTTCAGATTTTTTGACAGCAGACTGGAAGGTAAAACCTTCTCAACCGAATAATAACAGGCATTTCCCATATTTATTCTGTGTATAATTTCCTCCCGAGTATCATTTATATTTGTTACTGTTGCTCCTAGGTATTTGAATTTTTCCACCTCTTCAAAGGATAAATTTCCAATTTTTATATTTCCATTTCGTATCATATTCTCGTCACGAGACATAATCATATACTTTGTCTTTTCGGGATTTACTACCAAACCTATCTCTTTACTTGCTTCAAGTAAAATTTCCGTGTTTTCCCTAATCGTTTGTGGATTTTCTCCTAACATATTCACGTCATCCTCATAGATAAGCAGCTGATGTAACCCGTTCAATTCCAAACCTTCTCTGTTATACTGGACTTTCCTAATGGCATACTCTAGAGCAAAGTTAAAAAGTAAAGGTGATAAAATTGTTTTATAAATTCTAACTTTCAGCTTTTTTGAGATGGATGATAAAAGTTTCTGAACAGGCATTTCCCATATTTATCCTGCGCTCAGTTTCCTCCCGAGTGTAATTTATATTTGTTACTGTTACTCCAAGATATTTGAATTTTTCCAACTAAATGGCAATATTCTGGTCAGAGACATAATCATATAATTTGTGATTTCAAACTTATCTTCTTATTGTTTCAATTAAAATTGCCATGCATTTTCTATTCACGATCCTAAACAAGCAGCTGATGTAGCCCGTTCAATTCCAAACCCTGTCTGTTATCTTGGACTTTCCTAATGGCATATTCTAGAGCAGTGATGTCAAAGCAAGCGCATTTTTCTGACCTTGACGTCGTGCGCGGGCATTAAGCGCTAGGTATGCTAGGAGGAATAAGCAGCCTGTTGGATTAAGAAAACAGTGGTGCACAAACTTCAAACGGAACGTGAAATTTTATGTCGTTATTTTTATATGGCTTCTTTCTGTTCGTTATTTTCTATATTCTCTGTAAAACAAAAGTACTAACACCTATTTCTTAGCCTAATATTGCAGTTGTGTTTTAAACGTTAATAACATAATAAAGAGTAAAGAAGGAATATTCACACAATATCCATAATAATTACAACTATACTGTATTAATTGAATTAAACACATCATTCATAAAGAAAGTGATATCCCAAAGAAAGACACTGAATATGATATGATAAGTTGAAATTGATATTGATGGTATCTTTAGCCTTATAAAAGTAATCAAAACAATATTATAGTATAAAGCAAAGTTGTCTAGGTATATGTTTTAACTGTAACTAATATTACATAATAAAACTCTTATCGCATTATGCTTTTAGGTGATATTGGTGCGCAACTTTCTGTTATCAGAATATTAAATTATCTCGAAATCTGCTTAAGCTATAGAGCTGACGTTTTACCAACACATAGTCACATATCTTTTGTTTGTGATGTAACAGTATTTGCTTTGTTAATTCATTTCCTTACAAACATTTTCCATGCGAATATTTTCAATACACTATCTTCAGTAATACGTATTTACGATATATTAGATATACGAAAACATTGTTTTAGTACTAAACAAACATATCTGAAAATTTCAATTTTCTGTAAGAAAGTTGAGAAAATATTCCTTTTGAATAAAAAAGCAAACTCGTGAAAAATGAACATTAAAATTAAAACTTACATTCTTATAATGCACTTATACTTCTCAGACAAATCTAAAAATTAACATGGATACAGTTTTAATAAGTTCTCTTCCCTTTATCCATTGAATCAGTGCTGGCCATCCCTGAATATAGCTCGACCAAGCGGCATATACTACCCTTTTTTCTGTCTCTTTCCTTTCCGCTGTAAAGCGCTCAGGCTCTCCTGGACTCTAAAGCGCGCGCTTGCTCCTATGGGCATCAGTTGACATCACTGTTCTAGAGCAAAGTTAAAAAAAACAAAGGTGATAGTGCATCTCCTTATTTAGTTCGCAGTGAATTGGAAAGCATCTGACAGAAACTGGGTCTATACTGACTCTGCTTTACGTTTCATTGAGACACAGGTCTACAAGTTCAAATTCTGTCGCTCGGACAGGATGACCTATACGCTGGAGAGAACTGCGAGTGCGTGAAACTCGTTTCGCAAAATGCGGATAACTTTGAGCTATCTCCCTGATGACATTTTGTTTGAATCTTCCTGCTGCTGCTTGTTCTGGAAACTGCTCGCCTTTAATATATTATTTGCAGGTTTGTTGCAGTCCCGGCAGTAATTGCTCTCGCGAACATTCACCTGCTGCACTTGGTTGCAGTTGCAATATATTATTATCTGCAAGTTCATTTCTGCCTTCCAGGTATATGAAGCCGTTCAGAATAGCTTTTTTCCCTCCCCTCGTTGATGTAATGATTACAGGTTCGACTTGCATTTGGGTTTACTCGTACTTGATGATTTTGACTAAAAATAAATTTCAGTCTCATAGCAACGCCAATAGAAATAAACTTCAGTCTCATAGCAACGTTGCCGAATACGTTTTCCCTAAGACCCATTTACCCGAAAAACTGTTTTTTCACATTCATTTCCTCAAAACGAATCTCCCGATGTCACCTTCGCGATTCCCCTTTTTCCGACACGTCACTGGAGCTATGCTCCCAATAAAGAATTACATACGTTGGTGTAAGAGCGAAATTTATTTGTATTGACGTTGCTGTGAGACAAAATTATTTCTATTGACGTTGCTGTGAGACTGAAATTTATTTCTATTGACTTGCTATGAGACTGAAATTTATTTGTATAGACGTTGCTTTGAGACTGAAATTCATTTCTATTACTTGCTATGGGACTGAAATTTATTTTGTATTGACGTTGCTATGAGACTGAAATTTATTTTGTGTTGACGTTGCTATGAGACTGAAATTTATTTTGTGTTGACGTTGCTATGAGACTGAAATTTATTTTGTATTGACGTTGCTATGAGACTGAAATTTATTTCTATTGACTTGCTATGTGACTGAAATTTATTTGTATAGACGTTGCTGTGAGACTTAAATTCATTTCTATTACATGCTATGAGACTGAAATTTATTTCTATTGACGTTGCTGTGAGACTGAAATTTATTTCTATTGACTTGCTATGAGACTGAAATTTACTTCTATTGACATTGCCGTGAGACTGAAATTTATTTCTATTGACGTTGCTGTGAGACTGAAATTTATTTCTATTGACTTGCTATGAGCCTGAAATTTATTTGTATAGACGTTGCTTTGAGACTGAAATTCATTTCTATTACTTGCTATGGACTGAAATTTATTTTGTATTGACGTTGCTATGAGACTGAAATTTATTTTGTGTTGACGTTGCTATGAGACTGAAATTTATTTTGTGTTGACGTTGCTATGAGACTGAAATTTATTTTGTGTTGACGTTGCTATGAGACTGAAATTTATTTTGTATTGACGTTGCTATGAGACTGAAATTTATTTTGTATTCACGTTGCTATGAGACTGAAATTTATTTCTATTGACTTGCTATGTGACTGAAATTTATTTGTATAGACGTTGCTGTGAGACTTAAATTCATTTCTATTACATGCTATGAGACTGAAATTTATTTCTTTTGACGTTGCTGTGAGACTGAAATTTATTTCTATTGACGTTGCTATGAGACTGAAATTTACTTCTATTGACGTTGCCGTGAGACTGAAATTTATTTCTAATAGGAATAATGTATTCTGGAAATTCTATTGACGTTGCTATGAGACGGAAATTTATTTTGTATTGACGTTGCTGTGAGACTGAAATTTATTTCTATTGACTTGTTGTGAGACTGAAATTTATTTTGTATTGACGTTGCTATGAGACTGAAATTTATTTTGTATTGACGTTGCTATGAGACTGAAATTTATTTTGTATTGACGTTGCTATGAGACTGAAATTTATATTTTCCATTGACTTGCTATGTGACAAATTTATTTGTATAGACGTTGCTGTGAGACTGAAATTCATTTCTATTAACTTGCTATGAGACTGAAATTTACTTCTATTGACGTTGCTGTGAGACTGAAATTTATTTATATTAGGAATAATGCATTCTGGAAATTGTCCGGAATCTATTAAAAGTCAATTTGAATGAAGTGTTCACAAAAAAAAAAAAAAAAACATTAGTAAAAATGTACAAGATAAGTGGTGACAGTTTTTGAAATGTTACATAATTTTGCATAAAACCAATGAAAGAGGACAGTTGCAAGTGAAAACAGTAAGAAACTTGTTAACCGCTGAAAGTGAAGTCAAAATATTTTGCTCTGAGTTTTACGACTATACAAAATTTGACAAAAATTTATTTAAAAAAGTTTTTTCAAGTGAAAAATTATACCAAAAATTTAATGAAAGATGTGAAGCAGAGACATCCTCATTCAGTATGGATTAATGAGAGTAGTATAGAGGTTTTTAATATTTATTTACAGTTATACTCTGTTCTTTGTGTAGCGCATATTTACAGTTATATAGATCGTTTTACATAAATGTTACGGGTAGGCTATGCAACAATTTCTTCCATACAAATATTACCCTGGATTGTTCTTCAGGAAATACGGTAAATTTAAACTATATATTTGTGACTTTGCAGGAATTTTTAGTATTCGGAAAACATTCGGGAATGTCAAACTGTTTGAAATAGAATGATTCTGCGGGAAGAAAACGGACCTCAATACCAGAAAGTTACTGAAACAGAAGAAAGTGCTGTGCGCGCATCCGTTCCACTTTCGTTGGCACCACACTCATGCAACGGGACACACATGGCAGCGATGGAGTTGCATCACAAACGGAAGAATAATTGTGACCACTAATCACTAAGCAATAGAATTATTTCTTTCTTGTTGTGACAGACAATTAGTTAACCACACTAACTGTGGTTATGGTGATAGAGCAATTTCTCTCTGGTGTTCTATCTCGGGAAAGTAGTCCTGCCTGCAGGCCACGTACTTGTATAACTACTCCATATCGATGTAAATCTTGTACGTTTTTCCTTACAACACGCAACATATCGCATTTAATATGGTCGGCTTACAAGCAAAACACAATAAGTCAAAAATATTACTTCTGAGGAAAAAAAGCGTTTGGAAGATCTTAACAAAACTGAATCCTTCTTCTTCTTCTTCTTCTTCTTCTTCTTCTTCTTCTTCTTCTTCTTCTTCTTCTTCTTCTTCTTCTTCTTCTTCTTCTACTTCAGGCATTAGACCTCTCGGTCTGTTGCGTCTCTTTGATCCAACCATCTTCTTTTGGGTCTTCCAATGTCCCTTTTACCTTTCGGTTTATAATTTAGAATCTTCTTAGGTAGTCTTTCATTGTTCATTCTGTTTACCAGTGGCGTAGCATGAAATTTTGAGCAGGGGAAGCTAATTCAAGTTGTCTTTCGTGTAATATGAGAAAACGTATTACAAAAATATAGTCTTAAAATTAATAGTAGTCAATGTCAAGTCAGCAATCGAAGATTGGTTGGAACCTCGTAAGTAACACCAATAAGGCATGACCTCAAATGGTACGTAGTAAAATATGATTTCACGCTTTACACGTATATCTAACAAATAGACACGTATACGTATAACATTAGCTCACTCCCTGTCATAATTAGAGTAATCACAATATTAACGGTCAATAGATACAGTATTAGTATCATTACGTAAGTATGCATCTGTCATTTGGTTGTGTCCTTCATTGACAGCAAGGGAGTCGGTCATTTGTTTTTTAGATCACACTTTTGTTCGTAAGTCAGTCTTGATAATAGAATTGTCCTGAAAAATTCAAGTAAATTGGTGTCAGGCAGGGGCGTATTTTGCGGGCTACCGGGGCTACCGGCGGTAGCCAAAGGAAATTACAAAAGAAAAAGTTTATAATATAACATAATGTAATGATTTTGTATTATTAGTTTTACCATAGTAATTAAAATTAAAGTAATTGTTAGATATATTTTGTGTAATAATAGGGTCAGCGGTAGCCCAAACCCTTTAACCAGTATACGCCTCTGGCTGTCAGGAACTGTTATTTCACTCATTATTTATTATATCAGCCACAATGCACACTAAAACTTCAACTGAACACAACTGACGGAAAGGGATAACTCGGAAACTACTTATTTTCAATGTCAAAGCTTGCTTCTTGCTTGCCTTGCTACCAGGATAGTTTAGTTAGGAAGGGATGGAAAATCTGAGGGGTGGGTTACACAGAAGGATGAGTGTAAGAAACCAGTGTGCTTGGAAGCTGGTGTGTGCAGGCTTCTTGTTTACTGCTGCATCACAAATCATCCTGAGCTGCCGCATCACAATATTTAACGCGTAAATGTAAATTCTATTAAAATTAATAAATAATTTTGTCCATACACAGCAGGTTTTTTATGAAATTATTATTAACTGGGGAACCTGAGCTTTTTAGCTTACATTGACTCTGCGCCACTGCTGTTTACGTGGTCTTTCCATGTTTGTCTATAATCATCTACTCTATTGTTCAATTCGTATATTTATAGAAGATTTCGGATGTCCTTATTACTTAGTCTATCCCTTTTTGTGACTCCTAGGCATCCTCTCAGAAATTTCATTTCTGCTGCTTGTATTTTACTACGTGTCTTTGTATCAAGGGTCCAAGTTTCACTGCCATATAATCCGCATGGAACTGCCATTGTTTTATAGAATTTCATGTATGTTTCCTTTCTAACTTTGCCTTTTAGAGTTCTCCTAATAGTTCCACAAATTCGATTAAATTTCTCTATGTTCTTTCCTGCATCTATCTCTCCCATATATGATAGATCGCACCCCAAAAATTTAAAGGAACTTGTTCAATTCCTTGATTTTGTATTAATAGTTTACATCTGAGAGGAAATTTTCCCTGAAAGGCCATCGACTTAGTTTTCTGGAGATATTTCTAAGTTATATTCTCCAGCAATTGTTTGTAATCCAAAAATTGATCTTTGTAAGATATCTTCATTATCTGATATAAGAACCTGATCATCTGCAAATAGAAGGGTACTTATCAAATTTTTCATATTAAAATTATCTTGAAAGTTTAATTAAAAAACTGAATCCTCAAAATATTATTTTTAGTAAGTTGTTTCTCTTTATGTGCATTTAAGTTTTCAATACCAAGTAGCAGTCGTGATGTTGCCAAATGCTTCATAGAAACATAACGATTTCCTCTAAAACTGTGAATGTTACAGAAAAAAACTTATTTAGATTTTTCAAATCTCTCCTCATGATCTATTTATTACCAGTTTCATTTTGGTGCAGAGGTTGCCACTCACTCTATATTTAAGCATGAGTCTACTTTCTCCTTGCATATAAAAGAATAATATCTTGTCCAAATGCAAGGTTGAATTCAAGATCAGGGCTGGAGAACTTCTGCAGATTTTCTTTGTTTGCGTTGAACACGCCATGCTCTCAGGTTCCAACTCACCGGCAATAAAGTAAGAGATGTTAACCTTGACCTCACCTCGAGTATCAACGACAGTATTGTGAAAGAAGAGGAACTGAAGCGAGAAGTGGATGTCACTCCTAAAACAACTACTGTATTCCAGTGAAGTCTGTCGAAAAGAGTACGTCGCCGTCACTTACTCAGGGCAATGCTCTTATTCTCTGCAAAGTTTATATTTGAAACCCAACAAGTAGCGTAATGAAAGAGTATGTTGTTCTATTGGCTATCCGATCATCCAAACATAAAAACAAACAAAGAACAAACAAATCCGTTGAGCGGCAGTCCATGGAGGACCGAGGCCTACCAGCCGTCTGCTGGCCTCACGTATACATGCATCGGCAGAGGTGAACGATCATCCAACCACTATATGGGGGTAAAGATGATTCATCCAGTCGTTATAGCTGGCTAATTCCGATACTGACTTAGCTTCCCAAATTCACCACGATGCTGAATACCGGTCTCATACACTGGCCGAAGTTTCATGAGAAAATTTCTTTCCGCATGAAGATTCAAACAAGCACTCATTCCGTAACGCTACAAAGTATGACGCCTGAAACCACGTGGCGCGGGACCAAACATAAAGATGCTGTTATATTTGATATATTCACGTCATCAATTTCTCACATAAAGTAGTGGATCTCACATTTTCGTATACGGTGCCACTAGTAATATTCATTACATGTACAGTCTTAGAAGAAAGTTTTGTCGCACAGATACTTTGCAAGTCCAGAAAGGAGACAGTGAGCATGACCAGACATAAAAAAAAAACTAATTTTCGCTAATCTGGAGAATTAGCACGGTAGCTTTGAACCGTGCCGTTACGGTTACGATCAAATTTAACTAAATACACAATGTTGCCAACATAAGAACATGACTTTGGTCTGTGGTGTCGTTAGAAGGAGAAATTTGTTTCTTTTTCTCTCTACCTCCTTCGTTCTGAACATTACTGAGAGATAGCACCACTGTTACTCTCATCTATTTCAATGATTTTTCACTGTACCACCAATTTGTTTGGACGACATTTCTACATAGAAGATTAAGACAGATCTTACAAGTGATCTCCAATTACTAACAGTATGGTCATCAAAACTGTGTGTCCATTTTATCTCGAACTAAAATCTCTCTCGCATTTTCTTCTGTTTCATCACGGCCCAATGGGTTTATCTCTTCGGTATCGATGTTTCTAGTCAATCATGGCCTTTATGACAGTTTTTTTTTCGTAATATTGATAAACAATAATATAATTAAAGCGGTGAATAATTTCATGGGCCCTAAAAGTTTTTTTTTTTTTTTTCGTAAAAGGCTAAGTATTTTCTCTATGCCACAAATAAAACTGCAACGCGGTCATAATTACGTATTTAATGCTTTGGCGAACATTAACCGGAAATTTACTTTCCGTTATTTAAATGATATTCCGTGAAACACACTTTTTTTCCTTTATTTCGTTGTCATAACAAACTTTAACATCTTACTACATATTTATTTTCTTTTAGTACATTCGAAACATCGTCGTTGTACTGCATAAACCTTGAACTTGACTAATGAAGTGATTTATTTAAGAATATAGTCTATATATAATTATTTTACTACCACCATTTCGATTGTCTTTTGTTTGACACTGCTCGGTACGGCCCGGTGACTAGTGGCCAGCGAGTAACGTCGACTATCGACGTTGCTCTACCGTGCGTATTATCCAGTTGTTTCCTAATTTTATTACTCAACTAGTCGTTCTCTCGTGAACCAGGTCGCTCGTCCTCTGATCATGCGCACTACCTCCTTTCTGGGACTTACAAAATATCTGTGAGACGAAACTTTTTTCGAAACTTACGATCTATATGCTTACGTTAACACAACACATTTTTAAATCTATTATTCTAACTTACACTTATCCTACATTATTTTCCTTATTTACTATTATGAAACTTTTCCAGCCATTCTCTCTATCTCAACGCTATCCATAATACTGTCTACCTCTGTCTAACCTTTTAAAATTATTACTATGATATAATATGTTATAAAATATGTCTTGGCAAGAATTACCTACCCACTGGCGTAGCTCAGTAGGCTAAGGAGCTTGCCTGCCGATCTGGCGCGGGTTCGATTACCGCTTGGGCTGATTACCTGGTTGGATTTTTCCGAGGTTTTCCCCAACCGTAAAGTAAATGTCAGGTAATCTATGACGAATCCTCGGCTTCATCTCGTCAAATATCATTTCACTATCACCAATCCTATCGACGCTAAATAACTTCGTAGTTAATACAGCATTGATAAATAACCAAGGAAAAAAGAATTAGCCTACTTATGTAATGTGGACCTCATAATTTATTTCTCTCACCTGCTTGACTTCAATTTTCACATTTTCCCTTCACTAATTTTTCACTGTCAGAGTTCATAAGGCATAGTCCTCTTACCCCTGCTTCAATATAATTCCTGTGCTTGATGCTCTGGCACATTCGAATTATAACAATGCTATCTTTAGTATAGAGACATGCCTTCTAATACCGATCTTGTAATAAAATGAAGCAGACACAATAAGTAATTTAATTTGTTTTGAAATATATTTAAAAAGGGTGCTTTGACATTTCTGCAGTGTAGATTTTAAATATTGTGCATTGTCGATTTTAAACTCATTTCGTTAGTTTGAGTTCTAACTTTATTGTGAAACGTTCGTTTAACGTTTTATGCATTTGAAAGTTCATATTTCTAATATAGACGTCTTGTGTAAGTGTAATAATGACACACGCATTTTTATTATATTAAAAAATTAAACAAGTTAAAATTAAGAAAAAATGAATGGCTGTGAAAAAATGTTTAAAAGATTTTATAAGGATATTCATGAATTTGTCCTATTAGAACATAGTATAATATTAATAAATATACCTTAACATAATAATAATAATAATAATAATAATAATAATAATAATAATAATAATAATAATAGTACACAAAATTTAAAATACCGATAATGCAAACTGTAAACAATTTTAATAATGATCCCCCCTTCACAAAATTCTGCGTACGCCACTGATTGAAACAGTCGCTACTTTTAGTTATCACATGACAGACCGTACAACTCATTCAGAGTGCGTGTATCATACACAAAGCGAAAGAATCTCATGCATTCAACAGAAGGCTTAGTTTTTGAAAAGGTAACTCCTTGTCTCAAAATTAGATCAGACCCATGCTATTCCACTCTGTCTCCAATAGCTCCAAGTCAGCTACTACAAGACTGAATACATTCATTTGATGATGGTGAGAAACTCTTCATCGTCTTAGCATAAAATCTCGCACAGCATTTGTTTTGGCATCGCACCGAACTCTACACAGCATATTTAATACTGATTTGAATAATTAGTTGTAAATGATCACGTCATTTTGCCTGATTTGTCATAGTTACGCGACAAATTCTTGACGACGTCCAAAGTCTACATATTGTATATTCCTTTCAGACATTATCTTCACTTGGTCTACCTCTTTTCCTCCTCTACCTGGATCGCCAATTCATAATTTAATTGGGTAGTAGCCTATCTCTTCTTCTGGAATTTTGTAACTATCTTCCAGAGTGTTCCTCTGAGCTGTAAGAAAAGTAAATATCGGAAAACGTGTGTATTTCTTTTGTACAAGTAAGAAAATATACCATAACAAAATTTTCTTTCGATATCTAACCATTTTATGCAAAGTAAAATGTACATAAAATCACTGATTCGGGCGTAATTTTCAAATAATGCCTTATTTGATCCGGAATGTCATATGCAATATAGATTTCGGATACAAATCCAGTTTCTATACTACAGTTCCACACGCTTTCTGATGGGACAACCCTACAAAGAGGACTAGCGAACTAACTATTCCCCATTTCAGTTTGGTTGATAGGCCTTTCCCCTCTACTCCACACTCTCTACCAATAGTGAAAGGGAAAGATGCTACTATCCATCTCACAAACGTTCGACTAATTGATTTTCAACACTGACAAATTTTATTATTGAAAATGTTTACCGATAATCTATATTTCGAAAGTCTAGACCATGGGTGTCCAAACGTCTATATAACCAGGAGATTTTGCACGTCAAGCATGCTCTGCTAAGGTTAATAACTTTCCATATAAAATAGAAAAACGACTTTAAAGAATATGCGCTGTGGATTGCTTACGCAAGGGGTTGCCTCGTACGACTGGACATCTACAGTATGGGCGATATTCCGATTATCCTGATGCTTATACAGCATGAAATGTAGTATCATCTATTGGATCTATAATTTCATTTGTAGGAGTTTTAATATTTATTTTCATCATATGAGAAAGCATGAGAACTAATCGACAAATTTTATTCCCAACATAAACAAGAAATTCAATTGAATGATTACAAAATTTACCTCCCCCCCCTATACTAAGCGTTTGTATTTCATTTTTATTGCTGTTTATATCAATTAACACATTAAAAACTGCTGAGAGCTAAAGATAAATGTTTTCTCCACCGTTAGTTGCTACTCTACAGCATGCACAATGGGACAATCTGCACTGTCGCTCCCCCATGACGTCATAATACGAACTAACATTCCTTAATTTAATTAATTATTAGTTGAAAATATTGTAACAACGGCACTAAAATATACACTCAAACATGTGATTGTCAAACATCTGTGTGGCTGTATTTTATTTTCACTTAGCCTATGTACTTTATTTAATATTTTATTTTATAGTTAAGGGAGATTTTGTTCCTTCCTTCGTTGTTACTTTATTATTACAAGATACAGTAACGAATATTATTCTGGTACTTGATGTGAATCTACGTAAGTAGCAGACTTGTGTCCTTGCATACTGTATGTAAATGTGGAGGTGAAGAGAATGTGTAGTGTCATATTTGCAAACATTCCGCAGTGTCGTTAACAGTACTGGAGTTGATTTGTGTGTTCGCACTGTGGCAGTTACTTTATACGTATGTTCAGGTACAGGTGTGTCTATCCACAAACCCACGCACACTTAGCTGCTATAAACAAGTTTCTTCTTGAGATCATTCACCACCCAACTCGCTAATTGTAAATTGTCAGAGTCAGGCAAAAAGACGAACAACGTTCACTACAACTTACAAGGAAGGCTCACTAAGTGATAATGGATTTTCACAACAATTGTTCCCCCATATGTTCCATCTGAAATAAGAAATTTCCCTGCAAATTTCTACATTCGGAAAGCGCCTAGTTTTCTATATATATAACTTAAGTTGGAATACTCAAATCACACACACATGTAAAATAATTTTTATGAAAATTCACGCACTAAAAATAATTCGAAATTTCCTTCCGTTGGTTCTCAAGAAGAATTTAGTGCAGTCGCTCTTGATGCCTCATTTTGGTTACTGTGACACTCTCTACACTGACCTTAACATGAAATTGACAGACAGACTGCAGCGTGTTCATAATGCACGTGTTCGATTTATTTGCAACGTCCGTAGATCTGACCGCATCACACCTTCACTAAATATGCTGTCCTGGGTCCGTCTCAAAGAGCGAAGAACTATTCACTCTCTCACTTTACTCTTCAATATTCTTCAAACCTCTAACCCTAGCTACTTAGCTTCTCGTTTTCAACATTTGTCCTCATATCACGAAACAGATACTCGTTCACAACACCATATCACACTCTCCATTCCTAAACACAGAACATCCTTCTACTCTTCATCTTTCACCGTCTCTGCAGCTCATCTCTGGAACTCTCTACCACAACATATCAGAGACTGTCGGACATTGTCTAGTTTCAAAAATAAATTAAAATTGCACTTTTTCAATTCAGATTCCTTTCAGTCATAAGCCCTTTTCTCTGCGATAGTTTTGTAAAAATATAGGCTATATATTTCTTTTCCTTCCTTTCCCCTTTTTGTTCTCTTTATCAGCCGATTAATTTATTATCATAGCCTTTTATTATGAATTTTATTTAATTTTCTTTTTTTATTATTATTTTATTACATTCTATTTTGTTTTATTCTTCCTTACGTTTTCCATATTAACCATTTGTACTAAATGAGTTGCTTTTGCTATATTCCAAAATATTTTACTTTCTTTTTTATATTATGATATTATTTTCATGTTGTTTAGTGTCGATTTTATTATGCTATTATTATTATTATTATTATTATTATTATTATTATTTTGTAAGATGTTAGTATTCTGTTCTTTAACTTTTTGTTAAATTTTAACTGCTATATAACCTCTGCAGTTGCTCGTTAAATAAAACATAACATTAACATTTTTAGCTGCTTGTATACTTTGTGACCTGGTAGAGTGTAAGAGAAGGCCCTATGGCCTTAACTCTGCCAGTATAAATAAAGAATTATTATTATATCAAATTCTTCAATCCAGAGCTAAAACATCTAACGCAAACCGTGCTATGTGCTAGATATAATATCAGATAATAAATCTCATCTAGCTGTATACTGTACTGTCTAAATCTTCTTAAATAATATAAATTTTGAAAATGACATCAGGTATACTATAGCCTATAATATTAATGAAATTGACTATACAGGGTGTCCGAAAAGTCGCGCTTCTTTTACTAATTTGTTAATGTCTTCATAACCTTCGGAATTGTAGATACCGCATCTATTAAATCCCTCACTTATAGTCTCCATGGTAGATACACGCTCCGCAGTCTACAACGCCTGTTTTCCGTAACGGATTTCCGTTGCATTTTTTGTTTCATATCCTGCCTCTGGGTTTTCCGTGGTTTTCCTAAGGCGCTAAGACAAATATCGGGATAAACTCTAAGAGAAATCGACCACGAGTCTACATATCCTTCCTACAAAAGTTTCGGCACATTTGCAAATTAAAACCTTCGATATAGGAGCCTAGGTTTTCGCATATTGCCTTCGGTACTCGAGGCAATTTTACTCGTTTTTCACTCGCACGGTTAGAACTTTCTTCTGCGAGGACAGCGGCGGTCCCTCTCAATGTGAAGACTCTTAGTATGTTTCGACGTTCCTGTCTTGATTCTGTTCTGTCCTGTCATGTTTCTCATCTCCTTTCCCCCTTATATGTGGTAGCTATTAGGTTACATTCATTTTTAACTTTCCTTTTCAAAATTATGTAAAGTTCCTTCAGTGAAACGGCGAAACTCAGAATGAGACAAGTGGCCAACAGCCTTGGAGCTCACACATTGTTTCTTCAGCTCTAAACTGCCTTGCAAAGATACGTTTTCGCCTACTTTGTAAATGTTTATCCTCTCATTCATTCATTCATTCATTCATTCATTCATTCATTCATTCATTCATTCATTCATTCATTCATCCTCCATCCATTAATTAATTAATTAATTAATACTTGTGGTTTTCGTAAGGGTACGTACAAGACGAAACCTGGCTGGTTATCGAGCTCGTCGCTCGTAACTAAGCTGGTCGCTGGGTAGAAAGTCAGGATGATCAAAACGAAGCTTGTTTGCACCTGCCAGTCAGTGTAGCTGAACCCACTTTTCTTTACAAATTGGACCATATTTTGCAGAAAGGAACCAACACACATCATATCTAAACTGAGAAAAATATACTTTAAAGTTAAACATAAGTAATAAATTCACAAGCAAATACGAGGGGGAGTCAAAAAGTAACCTTAATAATTGTTTTATTAATTGAATATGTACAATAAAACTACAAACACTTCATCACTTTTCAACATAGTACAGGGACATCATTTTATTTTTACTTCAATTTTTATTGTACCTGCGTTTTCTATATGTACTTGACTCCCACCCCTTTCAGTTGACTCCCAACGTCAGTCACACAAACTTACGGCCGCTGTTGCTAGCAGTGAAATAAACAGTACAGAGTACAGTGTGTTTCAGAAATATGTTGCATTTTCTATAGAATAAAAAGCTTATATTATTGAAGTTTATTTTCACACAGGTATGGTGTGTAGCATAACTGAATTTATCTGTGTGGACTGAGCACAAGTGAAGATTAGAGTTAACGAAAGTACGGTACCCTATAATATGGTGCGGTACTTAACAGCATTATTTAAACAAGAGTTTTGTTTTACTGTTTGTAGGTATGAAGGACGATAATGGAAACTGGAATTACAATATAACCGAATGTGAACAACAGTTTTTTTTTTTCACAATTTCCTGATTATATCATTACGGAATATACTCGTAGAAATGTCATCATTAATCTGGTAGATAAATTTAGAGCAACAGAGTGTACAGAAAGGAAGAAAAGTGTAAGATGGCCAACAAAGGTGACAGAAGATGCTGTAGAAGATGCTAGAGAAAGGATGCAGCGAGGTCGTAATAAGTCGGTCAAGAAGTTAGCTGTAGAAATTGGGGTTTCTTACGGAAGTGCTCACAAAATTCTCAGAAATAAATTAGGTTAGTAATATGCTGAATAAAGTAGACATTACATAATGTATATAACCGCCTGAAGACTTGAGTTTGTGAAAAAAAATTGTTACTATTCTACTGTTTTTTGATAAAATACTGTAAAGTAATGACCAAACTGAAAATCATAATACTATATTTCTCTATAACATAAATGAATACACTACTTTTCTCTCCTTCTATAACTAGTAAAATGATTTGTTTACATATTGCACTAGCAACTCCAAACTCCTGTAATGAAGGGGGTAACACTGTTTCTGAGTATAGCCAGGTTAATGTTAAAAATGTTAGTAAAAATAAAGTGATGTCCCTGTATAACAGGAACACTTGCATTGGACGTAGTGGGGACTATGTAGAAAAGTGATGAAGTGTTTGTAGTCTTATTGTACATATTCAATTAATAAAACAGTTATTAAGGTTACTTATGACTCTACCTCATATAATTACATAGGTACTTATTGCTTTAACCAAAATCAAATTATTGGACGCATCTTTGATCAAAATATCGATCCTTGGAATTATTTTATTATTGAGATACTACATTTATTTGTGGGTTGGTTCCTTCAATACAGAATGCGGTCCATTATCGTACTTTAAAACAACAATTTGTAAAACTGATAGGATGAACTGCACTGGTCTGCAGGATCTCCTGAGCGCACTTTAGATGTTTTGGCACTTTCATCGCGGAAATTATCACGTAAATATTTCAACTTTTTCTGGACAGCGTCTTATTTCATAATAAAACCCTTTTATTAAATTCCATATATGTCATTCTAATGCAAATAGAACACTGATAAAATAATATGTATTAATTGCTAAGGACGCATGCACAGTAAAGGAATTCAGGTCTCTGGTAGCTTGAAAAAATGAGGGGATCCATTCTACCAGCTACCAGCGGGCTAACAGGCTAGGTAGCAATCGACCGAACAGTCTTCGTCTTGCACGTCTCCATTGTGCAACGTTTAGCCATTCCTTCCAGCAAGATAACTAGTCAGTCTATCAGCTACCAGCCAGGCTTCTTCTTGTACGTACCATAAGACGCTAAGACAAATGCCAGGAGGATCCTAAAAATATACTCGTAGGTCACGGACCTATACCTTCCCCCACATAATCTTTTTTACACTTTCCACATTAAAGCCTTACACCAACGAAGTTATATTTTTTTGCATGGGAACATGAAAATTTTATAGATATGTGTGCAGACACATTAATTTAGCATATTTTTAAATAATTAGAAGAAACTGTTGGGGTTTGTAATTTTTTCATGTTTTCATACTTAAAAATCTCGCAAAACTAAATTTTCACAATTTCTTTTATTTTCCTCCAGCTTCGAAACCTGTGATAGATACTGGTGCACATACACGAATTTAACACTTTCTGAAAGAATTAGCACAATCGGTTGGAAATTATAGGTTTTATTAACGCTTATACAAATCGAAATTTCGTCTTAGTTTTCGTGTGTCGCCTTGGGTACTCCACTGTCCAGGCTTTTAATATCTTCGGCGATTCTGCCTTGCTTCTGTTCTGTCGTGCTTTCTATATCCTTCTCATGTGGTATCTGTTAGGTTACGTCCATTTTTGGCTTTCCTCTTTTTATATCTCTTCAACTAGAACAGCAAAAACTAGGGCGAGACAAGTGACCAACGGGCTTGGAGTCCACATAGACATTTCCTCTTAATCTCAATTTCAATTGCAAGTTTCGCATACATTTTTAATGATTCTCCTTCCATTTCCACTTCCTTTCATTCAGTCATTGGTTGCATATCTCAAAGATTTGGCTGTCGCATAAGATGTTTTCCCATCAAAGAGAACTTTAGAACTTTACACCTGACTGTTAGACGGACCAGTAGGCAGAGTCGGGAAGTGGCCTTTCTTAAAGTTGCTACTTGATTGAAGAAGCAGCACTCGACTTGTGACCACGGCCGCCTAACTCACAAACAACAACAACAACACACATTTGTGAAATAACTTCCTAATAATAATGCTAATGCTCTGTACCCACAATTCACTGTATATATTGAATGATACGTCACGCGTAAACACAATTGTTTTTGTTCTTCGAATTATTTACGTAATGCATTTCATTTACACAACTGAATAAGCAAACAAAAATTTATATATGGCTTCCATACGATGAATTTCGAAACGTGACATATCTAAAAACAGATTAATTCTTAGAATAATAAATATAAGATTTCAAGTAGGCCTACTGAAAGGAAACCTCAAGTTTAATTCAGTTCAATTCAATTCAATTTATTTAGCCATTAAACATACAGTGATAGGCTTCGTCACAATACAGAAGGGAGGAAAAAAACATACATTTGAAAATACACGTATAATTGAAAACAGTAAAGTTTAATTAGAATGAAAACACAAAAAATTTTGAAACTCTAAAATTAATGAAAACACTTCACTCTTAATATAACATTTGTAACTAAATGTAAATAACTTTATTTATTAAAAACAATTTCGTATGAATTTATGTTAAGAAACTCATCTACAGAGTAGAAAGGATTAATTAAATGCCAATTATAAAATCTAGCTTTGAAACTATTGGTTAGTAACTTATAACATTGACTGGGAAGCTTATTATATAATTTCATCCCCATGACAGAAAAATTTGTACTACTTTTATGTAATCTACAGTATGGAATATTAATTTGATCACTATTTCTAATTTCATGATCATGTGTATTGGCTATTAATGAGTAATTGTCTATATTTTGTCGAGTGTAAATGACTAGGTCGTATATATAAATTTATTACTCTTAATATCTGTGATTGTTTGAAAAGTGGTCGTCAAGACATTGGCTTTCTTTTGAAAATCAAGACACTCTCAATTTTGCTACCATTTCCCCAAAAATTAAGGCATATCTAATTATCGACTGAAAGAACGAAAAGTAGGCACATCTTAAATAATTTTGAGAAACACAAGTCACTAATTTCTTTAATAAATATATAACTCTTGATAATTTTGTGCATATATATTCGATATGTTTTTCCCATGTTAAACTGGAGTCTATAAAAAGTCCTAGAAATTTGGTATAGTTTTGTATGTTGTCCTTTTTTATTACATGATTTAGGGTAAAAGTTATGTTGATAGTCTTCTCTTGATTAAGCAAAAAACCATTAGATTCAAACCATAAAGCCATCTGTGATAGAATATCATTGGATAGAGCATGTAATTCATTCAGAGTAGAGCTAGAACATAAGAATGTAGTGTCATCAGCATACATAATTGTTATAGCTTTAATTAATTTAGGAAGGTCATTTATTGTTACTAAGAAAAGCAGTGGACCAATTATTGAGCCTTGCGAAACACCATAATGTATACTGGAGAGACTTGACCAATTTTCACCTATTGAGACTAATTGCCTTCTGCCATGAAGATAGGTTCTAAAAATATTTAGTGTATTCCCTCGAATACCATAAAATTAAGTTGTGATCAACGCAATCGAACGCTTTGGAGAGATCACAAAACACAGCATTAACTTGTGGCCTATTTTCAAAATTTCTTAAAATTTCGGTTATTAAAAGCTCAATTGCATCATTTTGTTGATTTCCTTTTTCTAAAGCCAAATTGGTTAGTACTAAAGAGATTTGAATTTTCAAAGTTGTCATAAATTTGATTTAAAATTACATATATTCAAATGTCTTAGATAGCACTGGAATGATAGAGATTGGTCTGTAACTATTTGGACTTTATCTATTGCCTTTTTTCTATTGTTTTACATAGCACTAATACTGACGCATAATAAGCACTTAAATGAATTTTAATTACAGACACTGAAGGTAAAAATATAATTTTAAAATCTAATCATAAACCAAGCTTCATATTTCCACAATTTAGAATGAGATGTTATTTAACAATTCAGAATAGAGAAATTGAAAATAAGTTACACACCTTTTATTCAAAAAAGGATACATTCATTCATTCATTCATTCATAGTTTTCTGTCCACTGCAAAGTGGAATATTTTTTTGCATTTTATGAATATTTTATGGTCATCTCAGCGAATTGGGAGTAATAAGAATAGACAGTGAACGAAATTCCCGGCTCTGTTTTTCTGTGTGCATGCGCTAGATTAGCATTGCATTCCACTTTCAAACACTAGAGATCAGTATAATCGAGCAACCGCGAACGGTGGAAGAATTCATTCACAATGAAAATTAAACATAACGTAAGCGTTAACTTAAGAATATAAACGTTACGGTAAAATCAAGATCATTCACGGTGGGAACATAAACATGACAGCAAACATACCTGGTAACCATGGAAACATAACAACGACGCCATTTCCTCATATTCTGTCGTATACTTCAGCGCTCCACGATTGTGTTCTGTTTGCAAATCACGTAAGCATAAGCATGAAAGTTTGGAGTTTGCAAACTTTCATGTTAACGTCTTACGGTAATGTTTATGTCAATGCTTATGTGAATCATCGTGAATGATCCCATTTGATAGACTGGGCGCAAACTTCTGTGTTTATGTTACGGTTATGTTTAATTTTCATTGTGAATGGGCCTCTGGCAAATCTGCTAAAAAGTAGGCCTATTTGTTCTGTCGATTGGCCGTGCTATATGAGCGCCAACTTTAGGGAAAAAGACAGAATCTCACGCTCATGCCAGTATGCTGGTTCGAAGGTCATTGAAACAAGTCACTGCTACATCAAAGGCACCTACGCGCAGTGTCCATACTTATAATTCCTTATACCCTGGTCACCTGGGATACCAGGCAGACAACAATAAAGTCTCTCTCTCTCTCTCAGGAAGAAAAAAAACATTTTTATGTTGCGAAAACCTGCCAGGATTTTATTGCGCAGTGCAGCATCGGAAGATAGATAGGTAATAGGGATAGTCTGTGTATTCAATACCATTAAATTCAGAAAAATAAAATCAAACAGAAATACGTAACATTATTCAAGATATATGTCAGTAGACAAAAATATACAAAATATAGCAAAATGAGTTATTGGCAGACCGCTTATGCAATGGAACGTCTATGAGGCCGAAAAAGGAAGATAATAATTTTTTGAGAGAAATAAGTATAAAAATTATTGTTTTGGTTTAATAATAATTATTTATTTTATTTATTTATTTATTCATTTATCCATTTATTCGTTCATTCACATTCATTCACTCACCTATCTATCTATCTATCTATCTATCTATCTATCTATCTATCTATCTATCTATCTATCTATCTATCTATCTATATCTATCTATCTATCTATCTATCTATCTATCTATCTATCTATCTATCTATCTATCTATCTATCTATCTATCTATCTATCTATCTATCTATCTATCTATCTATCTATCTATCTATCTATCTATCTATCTATCTATCTATCTATCTATCTATCTATCTATCTATCTATCTATCTATCTATCTATCTATCTATCTATCTATCTATCTATCTATCTATCTATCTATCTATCTATCTATCTATCTATCTATCTATCTATCTATCTATCTATCTATCTATCTATCTATCTATCTATCTATCTATCTATCTATCTATCTATCTATCTATCTATCTATCTATCTATCTATCTATCTATCTATCTATCTATCTATCTATCTATCTATCTATCTATCTATCTATCTATCTATCTATCTATCTATCTATCTATCTATCTATCTATCTATCTATCTATCTATCTATCT